>OZ002732.1:29327267-29675508 GCA_963924305.1 Polygonum maritimum | reverse complement strand
GTCAAAAATGCTTGCCTTCTTTTTCGGCTTTCACGCATACAGCAGCAGCCACAACGCAGATCGACGACTCCAACGACAACTCCTCACAACAGCCACGACCGGCGGCGTCTCCCGCGGGGTTCTGGCGGTTTCCGGCGCGACGCGAGGGCGGGCGTGCAGACCCGACTTCTGGCAGCGTCGAACGGGACGGCGGCGAGCGGCTGGGGGCGGCGACGAGCAGACGGGCGCCGGCAGGGTCGGGTCCGGCTTCCTGGCGACGACGGGCGGGCGACGGTGAGCAGGCTGGTGGGGCGGCGACTGCTTGGTATCGTCGGAGCAAGGGAATGGCGAAAGAACCAGATTTGAATGAAGAGGAAAATTGGGAGTTTTTGAGCAGATTTTCGGAGTGGTTTTCGGGCTGGAAGGAAAGAAACGAAAGCTGAGAATGGATTTGAAGAGGATGATGAAATGAGTTGAGAACCACTCCAATTTGTAATCAGATTTTCCAATGTTATACGTAAGAAATTTCTTGCGCAGAGTTGTTGAAGTGAGGGCTTTGTCTGCATCCCTCTTTCTCAATTTTGCAGAGCTCTACCATATTTACAAGCAATGGGGAAATGCAGGGAAAAATGCTGGATGGCAGGGAGATTATTAATGGGGATTGACCGGATTTCAAGCTGAATAAGTTCGTCCATCTCGCGGATATGACCGGAGAAAGGAACCCGGGATTTTCGCCGGTCAAGATTGGTCCAGGGGGTTATTTGGGTTTAAGTTAAACGCGTCCCACTACTATGATAATAAGCTTCCGTAGCTCAAATGGTAAGGGGAGGATAAGGAAGGGAAGGGACCGAGATTATTTAAAAGCCTACCCATTTATTTTAATTAATATTAATCTGTTAATTGCCTTCCACCTTAATTGAATTCTTCTTCTTTATTTACTCCCCTTACGATCTTAAATAAATTATTTCAAAAGGAATAATTTAATATAGAAGGCTCGTTTTTCCATAATTGAATTTCAATAAGTTTTAAGCTTAATTGAACGAGGAATTTTATCATTGACGACATTTGGTTCGTTGTACGCATAAAGGTTTTGAGAAAATTTTATTTCCCTTATTTATGAAATTAGCGGTTATTACAGGGTTGGTTTTCGGGACCTTGAACAGTTTAACTTAGCTTTACTTACAAGACAGTGCTAGAGGCTTGTGCAGGATCATAACTCTTTGCTAGCGTAAATTCTCAAAGCTAGGTATTATCCAAGAACAAATTTCCTAGATGCAAATCTTGGATATAACCCAAGCTATACTTGGAGGAGCATTATGAAAGGGTGTTGGAATGTGGACCGGTGCATGTGGAGAGTTGGAAATGGCAGTGAGATCATGGTCTGGAAGGATAGGTGGCTCCTAAGGCCTGTCTCTTTCAAACCGATCTGTAATTTCAAAGGAGCGAATCAGAATCTTTGAGTCGGACATCTCATCGATTGGGAGAATGATTGTTGGAAAGAGGAGTTGTTAAGGCCAAGGGAGGTCTTTGTTGAGTGTGATGCCGATTGTGAAGCCAGAATTCATCTCCTGGAGGCTAGCACTCATGATTCTTTAAAATGGTTTTACTCAAATTATGGGCTATCATATGCTTCTGAATAGGAGTTTTGTGGACGAGGGGAATGGTGAGCAGGTAGATGGTAGTTCTCAAGCTGCGTTATGGAGGCGCCTATGGAAAATTCTGTTGGGTATGTTTTATAAAATTAAGCTTTTATTCACTCTGCTCACGTTTTCAACAGCATAACAATTCTCTTAATTTCTTAATCTAATTTTCTTGTTTTATCTCTAATTGGAAGAAGTCAAAAGAAATCCCTGATTTTACTCCAACTTTTTGAACGTTGGGAGTGGGCTGTTGGAGAGAGCTTCTCTAGGCTGGAAAGTCTCCAAAAAACACCAGCAAGTTGAGCATTAAAAGGGGAAATCTCTCCTGCTGAAATACACGCTTGAAAAACTTCTTCTTCTTCTTCCAAAATTCTTGAGAGTTCCATCTCTACTAAATTGAGTGCACAATTTGGTGGAGAGCATAGTAAATCCTGGTGTGAGCCGCCTTGGTCATCTTGCATCTCGGATTAGGCGGTTTTTCGCTCAAGTGCAATAGACTCGTCTATGGCTCTGCGATTCTTCTCCCTACTATTCTGATTTTTTCTAACAATCTTGAGCGAAAAATACTAATTGTTTTCCCATAGATCAGATTGCCGAAGAATCCTGCAGTGCCGGATCTCTCCAAACTCCAACCTTTGACTGGTCCGAATTATCGTCGGTGGTCAGAGGAATTGTTGTTCTTAAGCTTGGACTATGTTCTCTTTCGAAGCAAGCCAACGGAAGAGAATTCTGCCCCTTCCTCTGAATCTCAAGGGTCGCCGAAGACTCCCTCTTCATCAGTCAAAGGCAAGGAGGTTGTCACTGCTGCAGATGAACAGACTGAAGATGTGGTGCTTTCAGGAAAACCTAAACCTGATGGTACCTATGAAGACCACAATCGCTCTTGTCGAGGCCACATCATCAGGCACCTTTCTGAAAAGTTGTTTGACATCTATGTCAACTAAGATTCAGCGAAGGAAATCTAGAAAAATCTAAAAAAGAGGTACGGAGCTGAAGATGAGGGAAAGAAGCAGTATATCACCTCTCGATAGACATCTTTTCAGATGAAAGATGATCAGCCCATCCTAGATCAACTTCATGAGTATGAAGCAATTGTTTCCCGGATTCAAGCTGAAGGAATTTCGATGGATGAGCATCTTGCTGCATTTGTTCTCATCGACAAACTCCCATCCTCTTGGAGCGATTATCATTCGCGTTTGAAACATGAGAAGAAAAAGATGTCGCTGGATGAGTTGATTGCTGATGTGATAATTGAGGATGCAAATAGAAAGTATTCAAGTAAAACTAAAATTTCTGAAAGTTTGCCTAGTAATGCTAATGTCGTGGAAGGTTCTGGTGGCAGCAAATACAAGTCTAAGGAGCACAAACCCAAAGGGAAAAATTCAGCCCCTAAACAGTCCACAGACTTCAAGAAGAAGGTGAAGTGCTGGAACTGTAACAAGCCATGACACAAAAAGCAGGACTACACGTTTCCCCCTCAACAAAAGGAGACAAACAAAACTCAAAGCAACCTTATAGAGGATCAGATTGCTGTAACAACTGAGGTAAACGCTGCTAGTGATGTGGTTAAGTGGATTATCGATTCTAGTTCCACCCGCCACATCTGCAGCGCGAAGTCCTTGTTTAAAACTCTTGATGAATCTTCATATGATAGTGTCTACTTAGGAGATGCTAGTGTCTTGCAAGTTGTTGGAATTGGAGATGTTCCTCTGAAATCATCATCTGGAAGAGTTTTAACTTTGACTAAAGTTTTGTTTGTTCCAAGTGTGCGTAGGAGTTTGATTTCTAGTGCCTTATTGATGAAAGCTAGGTTGAAACAAACTTTGGATGCTGGGAAATTAGTTATTACTAAGAATGGGGCATATGTGGCTAAGGCCTTTTGTAATGGGAATCTTTTTGTTCTTGACACTATAAATGAAATGAATGCAAGTGCTTCTGCTTATATGGTGTGTACTTTGGATACTTGCCATGGTAGATTAGGACACTTGAATGTTAATTCTATCAAGCGTTTAAGGCATACTAATCTGATTTCTAATAACTTGGAAAAAGAAAATGTCAAAATGTGGAATTTGTGTCGAAGCCAAGCATGCTAGAAAACCATTCTCTTCTCCTGTATTTAGAACTTCTGAGTTGCTGGAGTTGATTCACTCTGATCTAGCTGATTTTAGAAACACTTCTAGTAGAGGTGTCAAGCATTATTACATTACTTTTGTTGATGATTTCTCTAAATACACAAGAGTCTATCTTTTGAAATCTAAATATGAGGCCTCTTCTATGTTTATGCATTACAAAGCTGAAGTTGAAAATCAACTTGACAGGAAAATAAGAGGCTTAGGTCTGATAGAGGAGGAGAGTGTGAATCTGAAATTTTGAAATCCTTGTGTCTAAAAGAAGGTATTATACATGAACAAACAACTCCTTACACACCACAACAGAACGGTGTAGCTGAAAGGAAAAATCGTACTTTGAAAGAAATGATGAATGTTATGCTTTTGAGTTCTGGATTGTCTGACCAAATGTGGAGGGAAGCCACACTTTCAGCATGTTATATATTGTATAGAGTTCCTCATAAAGGCTTGTCTGTAACTCCATATGAACTCTGGAAAGGTTATCCTCCTAACTTGAGTTACCTTAGAGTATGGGGTTGTCTTGCTAAAGTAGGGTTACCTGCATTTAAAAGAAATAATATTAGTTCTAAGACTATGGATGTTGTGTTTATTGGTTATGCCCATAATAGTGCTGCTTATCGTTGTTTGACTTTTAAACCTGATTCTTTGCAATTTGATAGCATTGTTGAATCTAGAGATGTTGAGTTCTTTGAGCATGTATTTCCTTTTAAGAAATCTATAGAAGCTGATTCTCCTTAAATGCAGTAACTAAAAGAACTCTTAATGAAATTAATGATGAACCCCGAAGGAGTAAAAGAGTGAGGACTGAAACTGATTTTGGGCCTGATTTTGCTACTGCATTTTTAGCTGAATTTGATGAGATTAGTGAAGAATTTATGCATGCGTATTTGATAGAAGAAGATCCTAAAAGCTTTACTAAAGCTATGAACTCTGTTGATGTTGTCTTTTGGAAGGGAGCTATTAATAATGAGATTGATTCTATCATGTCTAACCATACTTTGGAGCTTGTTGATTTGCCCAGAAGTTGTAAAACGATTAGGTGCAAGTGGATTTTGAAGAAAAAGCTCAAAGCTGATGGTTCCATAGACAAATTTAAAGCACGATTGGTGGCACATGGATTTTCTCAAAAATAGGGAGTAGACTATTTTGACACTTATGCTCCTGTTACTAAAATTGCTACTATTTGCATATTACTTGCTCTTGCATTTGTCCATAAGTTGTTTGTGCATCAAATGGATGTAAAAACTACATTTCTTAATGGTGATTTGCATGAAGAAATTTATATGATGCAGCCTGAAGGTTTTGTAGTAGCTGGGGAGGAAAACAAAGTGTGCAAGCTGATAAAATCATTATATGGTCTTAAGAAAGCTCCTAAGCAATGGTTTGAGAAATTTGATAATACGTTGCATGAAAATGGATTTAATTCTAGCTTTGGAGACACTTGTGTGTATTCTAAGTCATATGAGGTTGGTTATGTCATTGTATGTTTGTATGTTGATGATATGATTATTCTTGGTACCTCTCTTGATATTGTTTTTGAAAGAGTTTTTTAAATTCCAAATTCGAAATGAAGGATTTAGGTGAGGTTGATGTTATTCTTGGTATAAAAGTTCAGAAAATTGGTTCTAACTTTAGTCTGAATCAATCACATTATATTGAAAAGATCCTTAAGAAGTTTGGATATTGGAATGAACCAAGTGTTAAATCTCCTTATGACTCTTCCTTGCATTTGTGTAAAAATAGAGGAGATAGTGTGAATCAATCTGATTATGCTAAGATCATGGGTAGTGTGATGTACTTGATGAACTGTACAAGACCTGATATTGCTTATTCAGTGAGTAGGTTGAGTAGATACACTCAGAACCCAAATTCTGATCATTGGTTAGCACTAGTTAGACTAATGAGATAACTAAAAGGAACCATGGATTGGAATTTGTGTTATTCTGATTCTCTTTGTATTCTTGAAGCTTATTGTGATGCTAATTGGGTGTTAGATAACGATGAAGTAAATTCAACTAGTGGTTTTGTATTCACTTTGGGTGGTGGAGCAGTGGCTTGGAAGTCTGCAAAACAGACTTGCATTGCTCGATCCACCATGGAATCTGAATTGATTGCTATTGAGTTGGTAAGTCAAGAGACAGATTGGTTGAGAAATCTTTTGGCTGACATCCCGATGGTAGGAAGGCCATGTCCAGGTGTCTCAATGAGATGTGACTCCCAGGCTGTGATTGCTGTAGCGATGAATGCACTATATAATGGGAAGAAACGGCATATACGTATGCGACATAAGGTGATCCGAAGTTTGATAGAAACTGGAGTATTATCCTTGGAGTTTGTAAGATCAGGAAGGAACTTGGCCGATCCTCTAACTAAAGGGTTGTGTGGACGAACAGTCTTGGACACAACAAAAGAAATGGGACTAAAGCCTATTTCAGATTAGAGTATTCTGGATACCCAACCAAGGGTTCTTGCATTTGCTAAACCTTGGTTCAATATGGTCAAACGAAAGAATACTCAGTTGTCTGATGTTGAGAAAAGGTTCCCTAAATGTTGTTGGATGAAAGGTTAAGATATATGGTCTCTTAATGAACTCATTCTTGTATGGGGGTGTGCAACAACACACACTTGATGAGTCACCTAAGTAAGTGTCTAGGTAAAGGCTGCCTAACTAGATGAGTCTTTGGCAAACTCACTAGGACACTTATGATACAGGGTTGTATGCTAGACCTTAAATTGCATAATTTAAAGTTTGCGGAACTCTCAGATTATCTGTAATGTTGATTCAAGTCCAAAAGACATCAACATGTATTTTACTTAATTTTTGAATCATGTGGGGGATTGTTGGGTATGATTTATAAAATTAAGCTTTTATTCACTCTACTCACGTTTTCAACAGCATAACAATTCTCTTAATTTCTTAATTAATCTAGATTTCTTGTTTTATCTCTAATTGGAAGAAGTCAAAAGAAATCCCTGATTTTACTCCAACTTTTTGAACGTTGGGAGTGGACTGTTGGAGAGAGCCTCTTTAGGCTGGAAAGTCTCCAGAAAACACCAGCAAATTGAGCATTAAAAGGGGAAATCTCTCCTGCTGAAATACACGCTTGAAAAACTTCTTCTTCTTCCAAAATTCTTGAGAGTTCTTGATGTCTCTCAAGTTGGTAGTGTTTTAAGTGTGTTTTCCTTGGTAGTTTTAGTCCTTTTTCCTTCTTTTCTTGTGTGTTTTGTCCCTTTTTAGCTTAGTTCCCGATTTTCTATGAGATTCGGAGACTATGCGCGTTTTGTGTGTTTTGTAGGCATTTTGGAGTAAAAATCATGGAGATTGGAGCATGGCATGATGGAGGAATTCAAGGATGGAAAAAGAGCCAAAATGGAGCTAACAATGCATGGAAAGAAGCCTCAAGTGAAGACGAAGAGAATGGCGAAAGAATCAAGTCAATCGGAGCTAAAACGAGAGAGAACGGAGCGAAACAAGCTGAAAAATGCCTTAGGCCCGAGGTACCCAGCAAGTCGGGCCCGAGGTACCATGGTGGCCCGAGGTGGTGGCCTGAGGTGTGGCATGTCGGGCCCGAGGTCTCTGAAACGTATGCCCTTGGACCGAGGTTGAAGCAAGTTGGGCCCGAGGTTCTCCGTGTCGATCCATGTTGGTCATGGCTCCGGATTCCTTTCTTTTTGGGATTTTCTTGTTAATTCCCAAAATTATATTTGCTTCCTTGGAGGTCAAGGAGTCTAGAAGCATTGGAGATCAAGGAGTTCTAGAAGCCTTGGAGGTCAAGGACAAGCCTTGGAGCCCAAGGAGTTTAGAAGGGTAATCTAGTCTTTGTAGTAGGGGGAAAATCTCTATTTAAACCCTTGTAATCTCTCATTAGAGGAAAGGAATCTATTATCACATACACTTTGGGAGAGAGTAGAGAGGGACGTTTGAGAGGGTAGAAGAAAGAAGGGGGTGGGCTCTTCTCCAAGGGAGGGAAAGAACCCAAGATCTAGAGGAGGATTTGGGTGAATTCCTTTCCTTGGAGAAGAAAGAAACCCTTAGGCTTGGAGCGGGAGTAGAGATTGTAAGAATTCCCTTTCTTAGTTTAATTCAAGTTTGCTTTGGCTTTGATTTTGAGTTTGTGTTGTTGATTGTAGATTTGACTTGCATGAATCATAATTTGCCTTTGGTCTTTTATGATTGCTAGTTTTAAATCCATGATTAGTGAGTAGATAGCTTGATCTTGGGCTATGGGGGAATCCCCTAGCTAGGATTGGGTGTGAACCCCCAATTCCATAGCCTTGAGTGCTTGATCTATGAATCCTCTCTACATTGAGCTTCAATTCTCTTGTGAGAACAAGGGATCTAGGCCTTGTGGTTGGTAAGAGTAAGCGAAAGCGATCTCGAGCCCATCACTAGACCTAGCATCGAAGGAGAGTGAAAACTCCCTAAGGTCGAAGTGTAGAGTAGAGGGATCGAAGGCAAACAACCTCGATTTCATAAGGATCAACACTTATTGCTTGAATTGGGGAGGAAAAGCCCACATCTAACTAAGAAGGAACCCAAAGCCCGAGATCCCCTTAGCCTAGCTTGTTTCTTCCTCTTTATTGATTGTTGCGTCGTGCCCGAGTCCCCTAGCCTCGAGCCTGACTTTATTTGTGCCTAGCTACCTCGGTCCCGAGTTGCTTCGCGTGTTTTCTCTCCCATTGTGTTTGTGTTAGACAATCAACCGTTCAAACGCGCATGAAATAATTCCCTGTGATCGACCTCGACCACCGTACTACAACGGGGTCGTGATACAAATATTTTTTTGTTGATTGACCCGGGGCCCTATCCTTAGAATTGTTATAGCACATCGGGCGTGTCATCAGTTCCATCTTTACTAAATTGAGTGCAGAATTTGGTGGAGAGCAGAGTAAACCCTGGAGTGAGCCGCCTTGGTCATCTTGCATCTCGGATTAGGCGGTTTTTTGCTCAAGTGTAATAGACTCGTCTATGGCTCTGGGATTCTTCTCCCTACTATTCTGATTTTTTCTAACAAATTCCTACTCATTGAAAGGTGCGTTCTTTCTTGTGGAGGGCTTGCCGTTCTATTTTACCATGTAGAATTAACTTATGCAGCAGGAAGGTTGTGCAATCCGACTGTTGTGCTTTCTGCGGAAGGCGTGAAGATGTTATATATGCATGCGTTGTTCTAGTGTAACTTACCTATGGCAATTTGGGACAGATTTCCGCACTTTCAGAAGATAGGAAAGAGGACAGGTGATGTTCTAAACTGGCTTGATGGAATTAAGTGTACTTCACTTGCTGATGTTCAAATTTAGGTGATTTTATGCGGGGGCCTTTAGAAGGAGCGTAATAGAAGGATTTTTGAGGAAGTCCGAAGTCAGCTAGAGCAAGTGATTGATTTTTGCCAGGGTTTGTAACAGGAATTTTCAAGGGCAAATGACAAATTCAATGTGAGGTCGGAAACAACGAGAATAGACACATTGTCCTGGAAGAAGTCGGAGCAGGGGTGGGAGAAAATTAATTGTGATGCCTCGGTTAGAGGTGATGATTGTGGAGTTGGGATTGTGGCTCGGACGGAATCTGGTGAGGTGTTGTTTGCCGGTGCAAAGAGAATTTAGGCAGGTTCAACGGTGGATGTGGCGAAGGTAGAAGCAGTTGTGTGGTGTTTGCGGGTTGGTAAGTCAATGGGGCCTCGGAAAGTAGTGGTGGAGGTTGATTCCGTGAGGATAATTAATGCAGCCCGTAGTTCATCTCTCCCCAACAATGTTTTTTTTAACTAAGTGGCAATTGCACAGGCCATTAGTTGTTCTTTTGAAGCTTGCAGATGGGAGTTCGTAAAGCCATCGACAAATCGTTTTGTCGATTGGCTTACTCATTTATAACCTTTTTTAGTTTCAACCACTGGTATTTTTACCACGGACTTATAATGTACTCTCCTCTGATTTAGAGTAATAAAAGTCGATATGCATAAAGAAAATTGCAATAGGTTGTATTGTTGGTGTGGTGATTTTCAAAAATTTCTGGTTATTTTTTTGTTTAAAAATTGATGATTGGAATTTTTTGGATCGAATTTTTTCTAAAAGAAAAAATTGCATAAAAATGACACATAAATACACCGCTTAACCAATTACACCAGGGAAATTACGGAGGCACCATATATAAAGCGCTCAATAATCAAAGTCATCCATTCATAAGATTCGTTAGTCATTCAACATCACACTAGCGATCGGCTTGATAAAAGAAAACCCCACATAAATTCCATCACAGGCATTCTTGTTCCCGTGAGCGCAGCTGAGGAGGCCGTACGTCAATGGCGGAAGAGTCTTGCTCCCACTGGTGGCAGGCGCTGGTCTACTTTACCCTTGCAAGCGCCCTCGCCCTGGCAGCCATCTCCTCACTCCGCACACCGACCTCCCCCAGCGCCGTGGACGCCACCATCCTCACCACCAACGCGCTCGCCCCATCCCTCGACACGCTCCACAACGCCTCCGCAACACTCGCAAGCCAAGGCTTCACCATCATCGCCGCCCTCCTCAAACTCTCCCCGGAGATCTTCTTCCCCTCCGGCTCCGGCGAACCCGCCACCATCTTCGCCCTCCCGGACTCCGCCATGGCCAACTCCTCGCTCCCCCACTGGGCCCAGAAGCTGCTCCTCCAATACCACACGGTCCCCTCCCAGAACCTCCCCTTCCGCGCTCTCTTGCGCAAATCGTCGAACACCTGCCTTGCGACTTCCGTCCCCACCAAGAACCTCCGCCTCACCAGAATCCGCCCTCAAGAACGCCGAATCGACATCAACAACGCCCGAATCTCGCACCCAGATCTGTTCCTCGGCGGATCCATCTCCATCCACGGCGTTCTTGCGCCCTTCACCCCCCTCGATCCTCAAGAACACTACTCGCTCGATTTCATCCGCTCCCCTGATTGCCCTGCCCTGCTCCTCCCCCAATGGAAGCGCGTCGTTCGGGAGCTAGGCAGTCACGACTTCATCTCCTTCGCCGTCGCTCTGAATTCCGTTCTCCAAGGCATTCTCCGGGACCACTCCGACTTGAACTCCGGCACCATCTTCGCTCCAAAGGAGCTGTGTCTCATGGATGTAACGGAGCCTCTTCTCCACCGCCTTGTCAGGTACCATATCTTGCCTCAAAGATACGAGTTCTCGGATTTGGCTTCTCTTCCGGAGAAGGCCAGATTGGCGACTCTGGTGAAGGGCAAGGAGCTCGAGATCACCGGGGCGGTTAACGTCACCCGGACACTCTCCATCGGCGGCGTGAATCTCACCACGCCCGCTGTTTGCTCCACCGAGGCCTTCGTCGTTCACGCCATTTCCCAGGCGTTTGATCCAGATGCCCTCTCGATCTAATGCCCGGTGACGTCGTTTTGGTAGCTCACTCTCCGACTATTTCCGTTCAAACGCCGCGTTTTAATCTCTCTGTGGGAGGTGTTTTGGCTAACCATGGAGTTAGTCGTTTTGGGGTTGTTTCTTCACAAGTCAAGAAACAGTGGCTCACACTCTATACAATCTGTGCAGTATACTGTAGGTTGGACTTTGGCGTTTGGTAAATGCTAAATGTACAGTGAAGTCAAAGATGCAATTGTATATTTGAGCAATTTGTTTGGATGCATATACTACTGTTAGGAATTGAATATTAGCCGTATCTCAATCTTGTCTCATACACCGTAAACACTCTTCGGAGAGGACCGAGACATTCCCACCGTAATGGTGTTGTAAGACTGGCTGTTGGTTAACCTCCATATGCATGCAACTTCTTAGTTCTTAGTTCTTTAACTTTTCCTACAGCCTTGACAAATTCAAAGAATAGTATTAGTTCCAAAGATGAGCCCTGCGTCAATCAGTTTCCACAATCTTTGAACACCTCGGTCTCCTTGCTTTTCTCACAACACGCACTCTGCTAACTTTAATACGTACATGATGAGCCCGTCCGACCACCGATCCACCGCCACCATGCCGCCTTCCATCCACCCAAGCTTCCACTCACAATTCGCGGTTTCGGATGTCAGGAATGAACTCTTCTCTTTCGCTCTCTCTCGCTTCATTTTTCTCTTGCATATTTAATTTGGTGGCGTGGCGGTGCCTTTTGGCTCCCAAGATTTAGACACTATTGGTTGGTCCGAAGGAGCTTATAATAACTATTACTGAATGAAATACTAGCGAGCCCCAACTATATATGTCGATGTAGAGAACGTCACATTGCATTTGTTAGAGCCAGAGTGTTCAGAAAAGAATGGCACAGCACGTACACTATACTGTAGACAAATATACAAACTAGACACCCAAGACTTGAACAATCAAAAAGTCTAAACTTAACCTAATCTTCATGAATGGAGAAATCGGGCTCAGAAGGCTTTTGCAACGACCCAACACTTGACCTTGAAGAAGCTAGTTTTGATCCCAAGTGCTTACCAGCTCCTTTTCTAGTAGTAGCTGCCAGCCTCTTTGCATACACACCAAATCCTGGTCCTCCTGCGTCATCATCATCATCAGCTACCTTGAGCTTGTCATTATTACTCACCCCAGGATCCTCCTCTGTTGATTCCATCAGCTCAAGCTCAGCAGCAGCAACAGCAGCCTTCCTCCTCTTGTAGCGTCTCCAAGCAGCCTGTACGAAGCAAGCCGCCCACAGCCTCCACTGATGGGAGTAGAACCGAAACTTATGCCTCAGCTGCTTGCTGTGAAGCCTCCGAAACTGAGAGGCCACGAACTTCAAGTCAACCGCCCTGAGCGCGAACGCCTCCACCTCCGAAAGGGCCTTCACCGTGCGGGTGGAGCAAGGCAGGATCACTCCGGGGCGAGGATCAAGCGCCCACGTCAGCAGCTCCTCTCCACAGAAGTCGCCTGCCCCTATCCTGCAAGAGTTGAAGAACCCGGTTCTCCCGCCATTGGTCGTGCAGGAGTCGAGTTGGCCTCTTATTATGAACAGCATCTCGTTCACCGGGTCCCCCTCTCGTACAAGGTACGTCCCTTCCGTGCTCAAGGCTGGCTTTAGCCGCTCGCATATCGCGTCCAGTGTCCTCTCGTCCATCTCATCAAACAAGGGAACCTGCAGGTGTTTTTATCACATGGCTAGTCAGTGTAAGGAAGGGCCTGTCTACTTCCAACTTTGAGCTAGCTATAATGAGAAAGGAAGGTAAATTACACGGCGGACGAGGTCAAGGCAAAGGTGGCGCTTGAGGTCTCTGCGTAGGTCCATGGGAAGACCCTTAAGCAGGCTTTCCTCGTCGACTCCACGCGTAGTCATCCATTTGTACTGGTCGTAGCGTCTCACTGACTGCCTCAGCTCCTGAGGCAGCTGCCTGTGGTGCATCCATTGCTCTGTGTCAGTTCGTCTTATCCTCCATTCCTCTAATCTCACCGTTGTTGATTGAAGGTATGTCTGCAGCAAACAACTGATTCATTGAGCATTCATCTATGTGCAAATCCTTCTGATTCATCCGTTTGAATCGGACCAGAGAATTAGACTGAAATGTAAAAGGATGACTTACTTGCATATTCCCTATAAGGAGAGCAAACAAAACCAGTCCAAGAGTTGCAACTAGGATCGCAAAGGCTATTTCTCCAACGTAAGTGCTCGTAGATAAACCTTGACCCAGTGAGCTGCAATTACAGTTGGAAGTTTAGAGCTAACACCAAATAAACACATCTTCTAACTACTAAAGTTTTGGAATCTGTCCATGTTCTGTTTGAGACTATATGAATGAACTTGTGGCATTTGTTTGTCTCTGAATCAAATCCTAACCAGTATGTAGGTACCTCAAATTCTTAAGACCCCACCAAAGACAGTAGAAATACTTCTCCATGACCCCAGAAGATGTAACTTTGGAGGTCACAGCCTCTCCATATATGCCAAACGGATATTGGGTCTTTTGTGGATCACATGCATTCACCAGGTTACTCGTATTCAGCCAACTTCCTCTACTGGAACTCAACCATGTGTTTCGGCAATCGAAGAATTCATACCGGCAATCTGGTTCTAGGCTGCAATTGTGCCTCCAACAGGCCTCTTGGCGTTCAACGGATAAAAGGTACCAGCAAGCACCTAAAACCTTACAACACAAGGGAAAGAAGAAAAACAGAATCAGATGCAGAAACCCGGAAAATATAATATGCAGAGCTGTCTTATCATATACACTTACATGGCTTGCCAGTATGAATAGCATGAGATTGTAGCCAGCACCCGCCCACGCGGTCTCTGTCACAACGCCGTTGGCTTTGATGATTTGGGATAAGAGTGGAAAGATTAGCACTAGTCTGGGAAGATACTGAAAGATGAGCATGAACCGAAGCACGTTTTTCGTGTTCATCATGGTCGACCCACTCAAGCTTGGTATCACACCCCATATGAGTATCTGTACAACAACAATTCATTCGCACCATAGCAAGATTATGTTTGATACATGTGATCATTCATTTTTGTTTATTCTTTTAGAGGATTTGAGTTTGTGTATGTCATACCTGTGGAAGAGGCAGAGCAGCTACAAGGTCAATCCAGAATCCGTTCTTCAAGTACCTCAAAGCAATGTTGGAAGGGTCAACAACAAGCTCGCCTCTCCCAAACACGCGCGATGAAGGCGCGACGTAGGCAGTGCGAAACCTGACATAAATCTGGATGATGTAAAACACATCAGCTGCTGATCTGATAAGTGTGAGCAAGACTTCAATGGGAAGCCGAATCTCTATGCACACGTCGTTGTGTTTGACGTCTGGCAGGAAGAAGAAGAGCGGGTCGACGAACAACGAAACAATGCAGGCTATTAGGAACATCTTGTTCCACTTTTGGATGCATTGCCCACGGGGATCTTGAACTTTCTTCTTCACTCTTCCATAGTCCTCTGAGAACACTCGAGATAAAACCTTAGCTCCAATGGATTTCACAGGCTGCTCAGAGCAACAAGTTTTCGCTTTGGTTGATTCTTCTTCCATGTCGTATTTAAGCTGCCTGATTGAAGCCGAACTGTCTCTGGCAGGCATACTTCCAGACTCTCCCATTTCCACATCATCTGCAAATCTGTTTGTTATTAACATGAAACAAAAGAAGCTATTTGTAAGTAATTGTTTGCAGATGAAAGTTGAATATATCACAATTCAACGCACAAGATGAAAGCAAGAGATGATCATGACCACACCTTATAGATCTTGACTTACTATGAGTCATAGCCCACTACAGAACATAGAGTTTGAGATCAATGAACGGAAAAAATGGAGGAACAAGAACGAAGGGAAGAAGAAGTGCTTCAGTTTAGGCCACAAATAAATAAATAAATAAAAAGGGCAAGACAAATTGAGATTTCAGAGTGCTTTAATAAGGATCATGTGAAAATGTGAAAACCCATGCACAAAAATTAATAAATAAGAGGACTGCGTTGCCCACTTGGATAAAATAAGCTATGTATGTATGCATGTATGATCCAATGGAAAGATTAAGTTTGTCTACCAAAAAAAGTGATAGATTACGTTTTACATTAAGGCGGAAAGTCAAAATAGGTCGTGACAATACCCATTAATTAGACCCCCTATGGCCACAATAATATGTAACACTACCAGCAATTGACAGTTGTTTTATTGGACTCCATTGAGTTTGTGTCCCTACTTGAAACATCCAAATGTAGCGGGAAAACTAAATAAATAAAACCTTGATGTAATTCACACCAATGCAATGAACTTGAATATTTTAAATCCACCGCCTTACAATCAATATATATACGTTACTTTTTATACGAAGAACGAGTGTACAGTATTTGTTCTCACAATACAATCGACGATATGGATCAATTATATCATAAAAAAAAGTGGCCCAATGTCTTGGAAAACGAATAAATATTATACATGAGTATATTACGTTACATAAATAATCGTATACATATACATATGATTGTAGTATCTTATATACATGTCGTTTCTATGAAATAGACAAATATATACACTATTTTAACACTTATACACATTCCATTTCATTGAGTAGATAAATATAAATATATGATTATAATACACTATATGCAAAATGTTAGCATTTATATACATGATTATAGTACCTTACATACATGTCGGTTTATGGATTGTATTAAGTAATTCCGAAGATAGTTATTATGATGTATTATAATCATCTACATACTCAATAAATGGACTTGTATATAAGGGAATACTATATAGTTGTCTACATACGCATAATAATCATATACACAAAATATTATAATCTTGCATGTGGATTTATCCCTTTCAATAAAAAGATATGTATTTAATTTTGAAATTACATGATAAACTATTATAATCATGTATATAGTCGTCCACTCAATAAAATTACAAGTATATAAGTACTATAATCATGTATATAAATACTATGATTTTGTATATGATGCATTAAAATTATATATAATATTTGTCCACTTGTCTTGTATATAAATATTGATCACTATTGCACTTAGCTATAGGATCGTTAGTACCCTTATTTCATCGACACCTACGATGTTGGCGATAAAAGATAAAGTTTGAAGCGGATCGGAATAAAACACACAAGAAAGATATTGAATATTTGTTTGAATACTTTGACGCATTGTAGAAAGTCCTTGTAAATCAAATAGTTTACTTGGAAAAAAAACCACTCTCATCCAAGCTTAATTATTGCTTGGTCGAAATTTAAAAAGTACTCTTGACTTGCTTTATCGATATCTTGAGTCTTACAAAGGTGCTCGGTCAAGTTGAAAAGTTTCAATTTGAAATAAAAACCAAAGTGGACTCATAGAGACTTTTAAGCATAATAGGTCTTAGTGGTCATAACAATAACATAACAAGCAAATGTCACAAGCATACAAACATGGAGTTTCATAAAATGACACACTAAATGCCCTTAGACTTATAATATATAAGCATGTAATTTCTTCAAATGAAAATCAATCAATTTTCAACTAGTCATTGAAGGAAAAACATATAGGGAAACAAGTTAATTGAAAGAAATCATACCTAGCTCCATGTGAAGTCATTAAAAGGGTTCCTTATTCAAGGACTTTGTAAAGTTGTCCGCCCTTTGATTACTTGACATTAGGTTGGCAAACCTCTTCACGAACTTAACATTTGTTGAACCATAGATGATGCCGTTGACATAAACTTGAGCCACCAGAGTGTGCCTTCCTTTCCTCAACAAGAAGAGGGTTTTTTTGACTTTCCCTCTAATATAACCATGTTAAATCAAGAACTCTGTCAACCCATCATACCAAGTTCGAGGACCTTGTTTCAATCAATAGAGAGCTTTATCCAGATTCTACACATAGTCCGGGTTGGCAATATCCTCGAATCCTAGAGTTTGTTCAACATAAAATTCCTCTTTCAGATACCCATTAAAAAACGCGGTTTTAACATTCATTTGTTGAAGTTTGAACCCAAGAAAGGCAGAATAAACAAGCAAAGGGCTTATAGCCTCAAGACGAGCCACTAGAGCAAAATTCTCATCATAATCAATCTCTTCTTGTGGATTGTAGCCTTTACAACAAGTCTAGCTTTGTTCCTAACAACATTTCCTTTATCAATTAGCTTATTCTTGAACACTTAACGTGCTCCGATCATTGTTCTAATTGCATGACGTTGTTCCAGTCTAAATCTTTAAAGGCCTGCTCAATATTCTTTGGCTCCACTAATGAGATGAAAGCATTTAAAGCAAAGAGTTCAAGAGAGATTCTCATTTGCACGCCCTTTAAATAAATTGAGACGATGCTGGTGACAGGATGAGTATCTTTCTATTGATAATTCCTGATTGGCAACTAAGTTAAGTCGTTGACCTGGTGTTTGAAGAGATCTTTATGAAATTGGATTTGACACATCCTGCCTTGATTCTCAAACCGGACTTGCCTTCAGTTCTACTTGATCTTGTGAAACATCTATCTCTTGATTCTGACTTGGCTCTACATTCTCATCCGTGTCGACGACACTGTCATTGTTGGCGACAACGGACAAAGTTTCGGCGTTGACTTTCTCACTGACATCCTCTAGACACAGAAAGTAACCTTGATCGCCGTTATAGTGATCCTCAATCATACAACATCCTATGATGATTTCATCGATCACCACATGGACACTTTCATCTATCTTCCCTGTCCTCTTGTTGTACACCTTGTAGGTTTTGCTTGTAGGGGAGTACCCAACAAAGGTGTCAACATCACTTCTTAGATCAAACTTGCCCAAGCTCTCATTCCCATTATTATGAATGAAGCACTTGCACCCGAAAGTGCGCAAGTGGGCAACATTGGGCTTAACTCCTCTTAGTAACTTATATGGAGTATTTCCAAGAAGCGGTTGAAGCATGGCTCTAGTCATTGCATAGCAAGAAGCATGAATCACTTCAACCCAAATATTCCTTGGAAGGCGCCTAGAATTTGAGCAATGTCCTCTACATCTCTTCTAAAGCCATGTTCTTCCTTTCGACAATGCCATTTTGTTGGGGAGTTCTAGATGTTGAGAAGTTATGGCTCACTCCATTCTTCTTGCAAAAGTCGAGAAATTCAGAATTCTTGAACTCAATACCATGATCGGACCTTATAGCCCCTAAGGATGTTCCAAGTTCCCTTTCCACAACCTTCACCCATGCCTCAAATTCATCAAAGACTTGGTCCTTCAAAGAGAGAAAAAATTTCCAAGTGTAGCATGAAAGGTCATCAACAATGACAAAAGCATATCTATTTCCTCCTCTACTTTGGACGTGCATGAGACCACATAAATCTATATGAATTAATTCAATAGGCTTAAAGGTACTTACCTCCTTATTGGATTTGAATGAAGACCTTACTTCTTTTTTTCCCATCTACAAAGGCATCACATACCTCAGATTATGACATGTCAGTTTTTGGCAATTCATGTACCCCTAGCTCTATCTTATGAAGCCTATTCAACAGCTTCAAGATAGCATGAGAAAACCTACTATGACATAGGTTGGCGAAATCGGTAACTGTTTCCAGATACTATTCCTATATTGGTTCGAAACTGGGATCGACTGTTTCATATGGAACACACCTTTTGGTCCCATTGCCTTGGTCATCCACCACACGTGTGCAACAACTTGTGTTATTACTAAGCATAGGGGTTTTCCCTTTGGACAACTCAGACATAAAGATGTTCCCCTTCCTATTGTGTGGATCCACATAGCCAAGTTCAGGTATTTGGGTATCCCTCACAAACTTCTTCCCAAAGTCTTGATTTGCTTCTTGAACCTTCTTATTGACAAACTTGTACATCCATTTATTTTTCTTAACATCTTCATCAATTTTTAAGGTTCAACATGAGCTAATCTCCTTCTAACCAAGTGATATGCTCTCATTAATATAGGTTAGCTCTTGTATTTTAGGGCTATAATGAGTGTGTTTAGATTAGGATATGAGCTTAATTGTAATATGAAGACCGAAGACACAAGATATGAAGATACGAGAGTTTCCAATCCAAGATTCAAGTGAAGTGTCGCCACTGTTCCAGAACTGCTGGCGTGGTTTCCAACCGTTGGCGCGGTTGTGCAGAGGATGACCGATCCATCTCCCGAAGGACGCGGGCAAGCCACATGGGATGCGTGCGCGGTAGAAGCCGACCTAAATAGTCAAAACCCGACATAACTGCGGGCACGGTTTACAAAGCGCGGGCGCTGTTTGTGCCAAATCCGAGCGGCGCATTTTTCTATCTTCTTTCCTTTTTCTTATCTTTGTCTCTTACCTTATTAGATTCGGGGAGCTTGTTCCTTGAGTCTATACAAGGGGAGCCTTGTCCTCGTTTTATGTATCTTGTTATTCCAACTTTTTTTTCAATTAAACTTTTATCTCTCTTGTATTATGGAGAGCTATTCTCCCTTGGAGTTTATTCAATCAAGGAATCCTTATTATGAAATCGTGAAATTCTGGTAACTTCTTTATCCCTAGGTATTTATTGATACTCTTGTGCTTCATCCCATGATCTTTCTTTGATTTGATAAGCCTGATCAACTTGTTCAATTAACGTAGATCTGTTTTTTGAATTATGATTAGTTGTTGTCTATGCATCTTTCATATTCTCGAAACAACTCTTATCTAGGACCGTGGACTAGGTTTGAGAAGAGTATTCAATGGTTGTTTTATGCATTAGACTCGTAACTTCATTGCATGATTCAATTTCCTATTGTCCTTGTATTCAATACATTATTAATGATCAACTGTTTCAATACACGCCGACAAACGCATGGTGAATGCACCTTGTGCAGGAAGTTATGAAAACTTGACCCCTACGTAGGCATTCGAGAAGATAGAGGTCATGGTTGAGTAGGCTCGTAATCAATGAGCACGGACCAATGTAAGGTCTATCAATGTGGTGAATGAATCCCCGAATGTTGAACTAAGAGGGCTCAAGGAACTAATAAAGCAACTACTAGAGAGCAAAGAGGTATAGCAGGTGAAATCTTGTGGACTATGCTATGATGTGAGCCACCCCACCGACCAATGTTGCACCATCGAGGAGCCCGAAGCGTCGTTGAATGCTATTGGCAATTATGGTGCGCCCCGACCTCGGAATGATCCATACTCCAACACTTACAATCCGGGGTGGGAGAGCCATCCAAATTTTCGGTGGAACAATCAGCAGCAGACCGAGCCACAACTATAGCAACAACAATATAGGCCTAATCACTATGCTCCAAGAGCTCCTGCACCGTCTCAAGACAATAATGCTATTAATTATCTTATCAAAGAGAATAAAGAGATGAGAGTTGCTATAAAGATTCTAGAAATTCAACTGAGTCAATTGGCCACCATGATCAACCGACTAGAGGCTAAGGACTCTGGGAAATTCCCTTCTCAACCTCTCAATTACAAAGAGAATGTGAGTTCCATGCAGCTGAGGAGTGGTCGGGACATCACCGGACGAGAACCACATTCTACAGAGAAACCGCGCCCGCGCTCGCCCACTCGCGCCCGCGAAATCTCTCCAGAACCAGAAGAGCCACCTTCTGTTGATGAAGCACACCCGCAGTCCCCAAACCGCGCCCGCGGCTCACCTCTACGAGCGATGTCAAGGCTTTGCTCGAGCGTGCTTTTATGGGCTACGGAGTTGACGAACCGCTCCCGCGTTCTCCAAAACGTGCCAGCGGTTTAGCCCCAGAGGAGGACGATGGCTATGTGAAACCCCCAAGTTTCCATATTTGAACTCATACAAGCCACCAACTCCATTCCCCGAGGCATTACAAGACACGAGGAAGCCTACCAATGACAAGGAAATCTTCGAAACAGTCGTCAATTGTCATGTCACTCGTTCTCTCCTTAATCTCATCAAAAGCATTCCTAGGTTTGCTAAATTTCTTAAAGATCTATGCACCATAAAAAGAAAACAAAGTGAAAAAGGAAAAATCCAGAAGGTAGCTCTAGTGGAGAAAAAGCATGAAAATAGCAAAATCGAGTATGTTAATTCTTTTTTCCAAACTCAATTGCCAAAAAAATGTGGAGATTCATGTAGATTCACCGTTCTTGTCAGGATATGAGACACTAAAACTGAGCATGCCATGCTAGATTTAGGTGTTTCTATTAATGTCCTCCCTTCATGCATATATGAGAAGTTAGGCCTAGGTCCTTTACAAGACACATACATTACTATTGAATTGGTTGACCACTCTAATGTGCAACCGAAAAGAATTAGTAGAGGATGTTCTAATGCAGGTGGATGGTTTGATTTTTCTTGCAGGTTTTTATGTCATGGAGATAGGTGAAGGGCGTTACGATCCAGTTCTTTTGTTGGGTCGCCCATTTACGAAAACAACCAAGACGGTCATTGATGTTGCCAATGGTTTGCTTTGAATATCACATGGTGACAAGGAGGTCCAATTTCATATTGATGATGACCCATTATGAGCTTAAGACATCAAGCTGTCGACGTTAAATAAAGGCGCTACTTGGGAAGCTGCCCAAGGATAGTTAGTTTCTTTACCCTTCTTGTTTTTCCATTCTTAGTCTATATTATTTTCGTTTTATGGACTAACTTGCAAGTACTTGGTCTGAGAGGAAAGCCTAGTGCGAAATCGCGCCTGCAGTTGCAAAGGCGCGCCCGCGGTGGACCACATGGGCCATCCCGACGAACAGGTACTAGCCCGTGCTCGCGGCAACCATACTGTGTCGTTGTTTCTCGTTTAGTTCTATTTGGGAAAAAAAAAGGATGTGATCCCATTCTATCTTCCATCTATCTATCATCATTCTATTCCATCTTCGATCTTTACCACCCCTTCTATATTCTTTCCATTCACCTTTGAGAATTCTATTTGTGTTGGTTATGTGCAAAGCCCAAGTATGGGGGAGCTTTGTTCCCCCAGGTTTCATCATCATGGCTCGAGTCCATGTATTTTTACATATCCTGAGAGACGAGCCCGAAATTCATTGGCTACATTGCACGTACTGATGCGCTCACGCCCACCATGTCGGCCAAGGACGAGGAGGACGCTCTACAAGTTCGCTCCAATGGCCCCATCACTCGGAGTCGTGCCAAACAAGTGGCCCGAGCCACCCATTCCATCATCACCCGAGCCATGGCAAGCATAGGGTCCATCGACGTCTCCAAGGACATCACCATCACCTATCTTCATGAAGACCGCGTAACCCATTTAGGTGCAAGTCTCAGGACCGACCTATTGAGGCTCGAGCACGACCCAATCCCTTGCACCACTCTCAGGACCGAACCCCTATAGGGTCGTGCCAGGATGGAGTTTTGAAGGCCTCTCAGGACCGACCCTCCTAGGGTCGTGCACGACCCTCTTGGGTCGATCCTGAGCCTTCTTTCTCCGCGTCCATGCATTTCTTGCTTCCGAAGGCAAGATCCGCCCTATCCTTATTTAGGTTTATTTCCTTGTTATTATTTTGGATTTTGGAGATACAATTTAGATTTATATCTTTTGTTTGTTTCCTTTTATTATTTTATTTTAGGAGAAAACTCTATCTTTTGCACAAGATAGAATTCTCTGCCCTAGTTTAGATCTAGCCTAGTTTCTCTTCGATTTAAGCCTTGCAATTGTACTCATAACTCTAAACGCATAATTGAAGAATTGTTTGACTTAGTCGAGTGAATCTCCTAACACCCAAATTGTGTGTTCGCCCCCTTGTTCCAAGCCCAAGCTCGTGCCCTAGAACACCTAACGTGTGTGTTCTCATCTCGTTCGAGCCATCCCGTTGGCCGAATCTCAAATCCACAATCTCCATCACGTTGGAGGTTGCATATCACTTGCTTCCGCGAACTCCGAAGAGACCACCAAGGCGATCTTAGCGATCCTTTCGCACTCTCAAGCCTTCTACGAGGACGAGAGCGCATCAATTGGCATCAGAGCTGAGAGGTCGTGTAAGTCTCTTACCCCCACTTGTTCTAGCATATCGTGTGTCTTTCTCCATTCCTTCATGGTTTCGTTAACCTAGGTTTTCCATCATCCCTTCGATTCATCTAGTTTTGTCCCGAATTTTTTTCTTGCATTAGTACGATTATTTAAAAAAAACCCACCTTGCTCGATTCTTGTTATTGCTTGCACATTGCCCTAGCTTTTGCATGCTTAGGTAACAATAATTGAGTCTATTGCATTCCATCCTTCGTAGAGGATAAAATCCATACGATCGTATCTTGTTTTTTCATTCAAAAAAAAAACCATTCGTAGAGGATAAAATCCATACGAAACAAAAAAAAATTACCAAAGCGAGTCGCTTGTTTCGGTTTGAGAAAGCCAAGATAAGGCAACTCAAATCTCATTGTCATAATCATCCTTGCTTTGACTCCCTTTGCTTTGTGATTGCTAGTTGTGTTTTTGTTGCTTGCTTTGACTTGAACTCGAGCGTGCCTAAGCCAACCAACACCCAAAGCCTTACACACGAGTGTTAGATCTCTTGGGCGTTTTTTACTTGGACATCTCGAGGGCAAGCCGTTTTTGTACACTTGATACTCTCGATGGCTCATCTTTCTCCTAGGTCGCCCTCGGGGTCTTCAGGAGGGAACGGCAACGAGGAGAGCAACCAACAACACAATCCACGTGATCCACCACCACCACCAATATCTAATGCTACCGAGATGACGGCGTTGCAATACATCTCCGAACAATTACGGGTCCTACAAGATCGGACACGGGCTGCCGAAGAGCACAACCAACTATTAGTGAGGCAACTCGTGGGAGCTCGTCGGGTATCACGTCCTGAAACTCATACGGCTATGAAAATATGGGAGCAACTTGAGAGACGCAAAACTTATTCCAAGAGGTATTCATCTAACTCTAGTCAATACAGTTATTCTACTAACCAATCTTCTTTTCCATCCTCTAAGTCTTCTAGGTCTCAAGAAAAGGCATCCGCGGCTCGTCCTAGCGCACCGGCGTCGCGCCCCGCGACCAACCCGGATCGCGCCCGAGACGTGGTGTGCCACAAGTGTGGCGGCGTACCCGGTTCGAGACGAAGTCAAGAGTTCGTACTTTTCAAGAACCACGCCCGCGGTTGCTCTCCGAAAGTTGACGTTTGCTCTCGGTGTTGAAACCGCGCCCGCACCACCTTGGCCGGGCCCACGTTTTTGCCTGCAAAATGGTATTTCAAAGTCTTTTCTTCCATTCCTTCTACACCTTTGAAGAGTTCTTCCATTCCACCCCTCTTCTTCGTCTTTGAGTCTTTTGATATGTTGGATCGTAAGTCAGTTGAAACAGGAAATAAACAGTCCTTGTGCAGCGAAAATAAACAGAAGACTTAACAGGTAAATGCGACAAGTAAAGAGCTCGGCTATTTACAGAGGAACCTCTCAAGACCAAAGCAGTCCTTGAGAGTAAACCTCTACCTCCTTGGAGGATTTTCGAATAGCCGTTCTTATCTTATATATGAGGAGTCCTTACAGCCTTGATGGCGAGTTTACACAGTTCTCTAAACAAAGGTATGCGTCCCTAAGTTCACTAGCGAAACTCCTTTAAGCCTAAGGTTGCTAACCTAACCTCACAACATAAGGACGCTAAACAACACATCCCTTTACAGTTCTTCGTAAGGGACAGTTCTCTCTTTTTGGTATTTTCTTACAAACTTGTTTTGTGATTGGGTTTAGCCTTTCTTTCGATATAACACCTAGTTCTTTAGTGTTCTTGGTCAGTTCTTGGTGTTCTTCGTGATCGTGACGATATGCTCTGAATATTCTCTGAAATGCGTGAGTCACATTAAATGCCCGAGGAGTATTTATAGTGACTTAGGAAGGGAGTCTTTCCTCTGACGATCATGCCCTTGAGTACGTTGCGACAGGGATCAGCTTTCACGTGCCCTTGGCGGTGATGAGGGAAGCTTCTCGGCAATTTCCGTAAAACTCAGCTATATGATCTGCTTCCACGTGGTGATGAACTTGTGTACAGGATCTGCTTCCACGTGGACTTCATGATCAAGGTTTATCGGGTGATGTCACTGTGTCGGGCAGCCTTGTAAGGACTCCAGAGATTTAAGCTTGCGTTCCTACTTGCTTGGGACTGCGTCCTCGTCAAAGTAGTAATGTAGTTGGTCCTTTATTCTGAGAAGTAGCGTCCCTACACCTTAGGGACGGCTACACAACTTGTTGTCCTTTTCATGACCTGCGTTCCTGAAACACTTCAAAGTGAGTTTGTCATATCAAAACCAAGAGACGATTGTAATGGGCACAATGTTAAGTACAAAGGAGTCCTTAACATCATCCCAACATGATGTACCTTCTTTCTTACTTCTATCCTTGCTCTTAGTTTCATTGAGGACAATGAAGGATTTAAGTATGGGGGAGGGAGTGCTCGCATTTGCTTATCTTAGTTAGTGTAGATAGCTGTTTTTGCTTCGATTTGCTTCAGATTTTTGATTTTCTTCTTTTCATGGAGCACTTTCACCATACTTTTTGCATAATAAAGAAGAGAGAAAAAGAAAAAGAAAGAAAAAGCCATAATTTTTTTTTTTGATAAAAGATATAAAAATTCTGGGATGGATCAAAAACCCGTAAGGGCGGCTTAGGTAATAAGCAGGTAACCTGGACTAGAATTAGGCTAGGGTAATATTAGGTTCATGAGTGATTTGTGAAAATTGTGAGCACGCCTTGAGAAAAATGAAAAGTGCGGTTAGGTGAAAACCCGAAAGGACACCTAAGCAGAATTGAGAGGAAAAATTCGAGTGTTTAGGAACATTCTTGCTTGGGGACTTTGGGGCTTACATTCTTAGAAACATTCTTGCTTGAGGACTTTAGGAACATTCTTGCGCGGGCGCAGTTGGTGCCAGATCCGAGCAGTGCATTTTTCTATCTTGTTTCCTTTTTCTTATCTTTGCCTCTTACCTTATTTGATTCGGGAAGCTTGTTCCTTGGGTCAATATAAGGGGAGCCTTGTCCTAGGTTTTGGGTATCTTGTTATTCTAATTTTTGTTTAAATTAAACTTTTAGCTCTCTTGTATTATGGAGAACTAATCTCTCTTGGAGTCTATTCAATCAAGGAAGCTTTATTATGAAATCATGAAATTCTAGTAACTTCTTTATCCCAAGGTCTTTATTGATACTCTTGTGTTCATCCCATGATCTTTCTTTGATTTGATAAGCCTGATCAACTTGTTTAATTGATTTAGATCTATTGTTTGAATTAGGATTGGTTGTTGTCTATGCATCTTTCCTATTCTCGAAACAACTCTTATCTAGGATCGTGGACTAGGTTTGAGAAGAGTATTCAATGGTTGTTTTATGCATGAGACTCGTAGCTTGATTTTATGATTCAATTTCCTATTATCCTTGTATTCATTGCATGATTTGAATTAAGTGTCGTTGTTCATATCATAGTTTCGCTAGGACCGTGAACTAGTAATTAATTAAGGAAAGGATTAGAATTGACCTATCAATATAAAGAAGTGGAGGAATTGATGATCGATTGATTATAAAGGTGGAATTGTTTGAATGAACTCTACTTTCTTAATATTGATAACAACCCTCTTTGAAATCCCCCCTGATTTTGTGCTATTTGATTGAACTAAAACTGCGTAAGAAACTAGATTCTCTTGGGTTCGACCCCTTACTTGCATACTATACTAAGTTTGTGAATTTGGGTTTTATCTTTGATCTTGGCACGACGACTTTAGCCGAGTCAATCAGACACTTCTTTTTTAGGTTGTCAACCTGTTTTTGAAGATCAACAACTTAAGAACTAAGTTTAGGACAATCAATGCAAGCAAAAAACTTAGAAACAAAGACCTTTCAAGATTTATAGCTTTAGCAAACCACACTTTATTATCATCAATCAAATTTATTATGGTCTCATCTTTATCTTTTACTTTCTCGGTTAGCTTAGTGACTTGAAGACAAAGTTTTTCAATTATATCAATAAGTTATTCTCTAGTCTTTTTAGTAATAGGAGAAGAGAGTTCATAATCATTTACCTCACTTGAGAATTCATCTCACAAAGCCATGAAACAGAATTCTTTGGTCGATGACGCATTGCCTTCATCACTTGACATGTCCTATGTTGCCAACATGCATTTTCTAACCTCCTTCTTAAGAAATTGTTTAGCAAAGTGTCATTTTCTTGACAATGATAGCATATCACTTTCTCCATGTCCTTGTTAGATTTAGAAGTTTTGGCTCGAGCCTTATTGCGACTCTAAAGTCTCTTCATAGCTCTAGAGATAAGAGCTACATCGTCATTGACATCCTCCATATCGTCTTGTCCTTGGGCAAGATCAAAGGCCTTTTGAACCTTAAGAGGAATGTTCATGATCTTATCTGAGCATTGTCTATCTTCCCTCCTTTGTTGGATACGTCAATACATGGTGAGGTGGCTGACATGAGCCTCCAAAGTCATCTACATGTACATTGTCTCCCTTTGGGTAAGGAGAGATGCAATGATGGTGTCCCATATATTTTTGAGACTAGAGATATGCTTGTTGGTTGGCTTCCATTGAGGAAGCTTCTCTCCAAGGAACTCCAATTGGTTGATGACATTCTAGAACCTTGAGTGATACTCCTAGAAAGACTCGCCTTTTTCCTTGGAATAGGCTTTTCAGTGTCTCGCTCAAGATTGATGATCCTATCCTTCTTCACATCCTCATTCCCTTCATGAAGCCTTTTGAGAGTGTCATAAATAAGCTTAACAATGTCTTTGCCAATGACCTTTTTAAGGTCACTACTACTAAGGGTGTGATGGAAAATCTTCTTGGCTCGCTCATTTTTCTCGAGCTTTTCTAAGGCGATGTCGCCATATTCAATGGCATTCTTCTTCTTTCCATCACCTTTGAGAAACTTCTCTAGGCCGATGGATATGACCTTGCAAAGTTGTCCATGTAGTGAGCAGATGTGGGTCCTCATTTTCTTGGCCCACTAGTCTTATTGTCCATCCTTGAGAATCGGAGGTTTCCAAAAGGGATCATTGAAAAAGGTGTTTGTGGTGGTCATATTTCCTGCAATTGTACTAAGGAAAATCTAGAGCAACACTCTGATGCCAATTATAAGATCGTTAGTACTCTAATGTCATCGATACCTACGATGTCAGTGACAAGAGACACACTAGAAAGATAGTATATACCAGTTTGAACACTTTGATGTATAGTGGAAAGCCCTTGTAAACCAAATAGTTTAGTTGGAGAAAAAACATTCCCTTCCAAACTTCTCGTTTGGTCAAAATTTAAGAAGTACTCTTTTCTTGCTTTATCAATTTCTTAAGTTCTTACAAAATTTCTCTAAAGAATCTCATACTCTTGAACTACACTCTGCCTAAGTATCCTAACTCTCACTCATAAAGCTCATCAACCAACTATCCTTGAGTGATTCCACGAACAAGTCAACACACTCTAGATAAGAATTCTTCTCAATGTTTCAACTAGTTTTCTCTAACTCTCTAGGCACGTTTACCAACTATTTTCTTAGTATTTATACATGAAAACTAGATTAATTGTGCTATGATTTATTCCTATTCGATTAGAGAATAATCCTCCACACAATTGTACACCATCTTTCCTAAAATAAGAACTATGAACTAGAAAAAAATTCTCTTCATCTTGGCAGGCTTCATATGATTTTTCCCTCTTTTTTCTCTAATTTTGTCTTTAAATAAATCCGTCACACAATTGTACCCCAGAACTAATTTGCTCCGCGATTTCCATAATTAAAACATGCTAGTTTTGTGCCAACGTACATTTCATGTCGGCGACAACCTCCGAAGACCTTTGTCGCTAACATGGTTTAGAACCATCAAAACGTTAAGTTTTCTCATTTCTTTTCGGCAGTAGCCTCTGATGACCTTTGTCGACGCCAATAAAGTTTGGAATCATCAAAATATCAAGTTTTCAACATTATCTCTTCTCTCTCTATATATATATAATAAAATAGGTCATTGTATAGTCCCACTTTAATTATATCATTGACTAGGGTACAATAGAAGATTCACAATTCATTTGTGTGAATTCAACAAACAACACATAAACTATCAAAATAAAATGAGGTTCTCTTTAGCGATAATCGTCGATTGTAATTTTTGTGATCCTTCTTTCATTCTCCTTATGCTTTCTTATACTCTTCAACAATCTCGATATTTTTTGACCTTCAATACTAAATGCTCATAATACAATGCATAAACATTCAAAGTAAAATGATTATAAATTCAAATTTATTAATCTAACATTGATTCACAGATGTGGTAGGTCATGAACTTCAACCTCATATTCAATTATTAAGAAGGAATATTCAAGATATCAAAATACATATCCAAAAAGTTTATATTCAACAAACATAACAGTAACATTCAGACAATGATTATCTTTATCATTTGTTTACCTAGTACGCTCTCATGCAACATGCGTATTAATCGTTCCATATAAATATTCAAATATTCACAAATAATTCTAATCTAGGTAATACATTTAACAAACAATACATACAAATCTAAAATAAAATGACTATATATTCATATTTATTTATCTATCATTTAGAAATTCAAACATATATACTCTACAGATTTTGAACGATTCAGTTGATCATAATACATATTCAAGACCTCTAATGCTAATTCAATCAAAAATATATATTTAAAATAAATTGAATACACATTCGAAAAAAATGTTCTATTCACATATTACTATATATAATAATTTATAAACTTTGATCTTATAGTCAAGTGTTGCGGAATGTATATTCAAAACCTTATATGTGAACTTGTGAACTGTAACAACAAAAATCCAGAATAGAATAATACAAATTATTCAAGTTCAATGTGTATGAAATGCCCTTGTGGAGATTGCAACACGCGAGCAAATCAATCAAATTGATGCAATCAAAATTCTATAAGGTCAAAATATTTGGGTGATGACAATATAAACAATTTCATAAACTATGATAACAAAAGTGTGATGACATTGTCATGAATTTCTCTTAGTGATGACACTATCATCATATTCATATTGTTATCATCACTATCATGAAAAAGAAGCTCAAGATTGTCATGAGTTATCCTCGGATTATCATCTGTTTAAGTTTTGGACGGATCTGGTAGCTTTTTTTATGGTTGTAGATGTGATAGGTTGATTGTAGATGGTTGTGATGACAGTTTAAATCTTTCCAAAATCTTTTCCTTTAGATTGTCAAATTTGAATTTCTCTTCCAATATAAATGCTTTTGTAGTGACATTCCCAACATAGGTGCATTCGTCATTGGTTGTTTTCCATTCCCCTCCAACGCAAATTGAGAAGTACTATATCCATTTGTGTAATTGTGATTCAAATCAGAGAAAAAACTAATGAGTCATCACTAGATCATCAATTACCATCACTAGATGGTTTTTAGAGGAAACAAAACTCTCAAATTTGAACTAGTTTGTCAATAGTGTCACCACACATAGAAAATAGCTCTATATTATCATCAGTATGATCAATTCAATGTGCAAACTAATTGGCATGTGCAAACCATCATCACTATCATCATTAATAATAGGATGCTACAAACTATCATTATATCATTAATTCAGATTTCTCTATCATCATATCATCAATTATCATCACTAATCGTCAATTATCAACAATTTATCATCATAATTTTCTATCATCACTAGATCATTTTAAGAGAAAGTTTTCACCTTACTTGCAAATGTAAATTTTTGACATGTGATGACAGCGTCTCGAATCTGAGATCAGACTTGAAGGCAACAATGGCGGCTCGCAGAAGAAATCACAGGCGACAGTAGAGATGAATGCGAAGGAGGTTTACGATGATGGTGATGACGATGGAGATTTCGAGCTCGGATTTCCAAGCGACAATGGCGGCTCGATCGCGCCGGAAATCGCACGTGACAGTGGAGACGATTCCGAAAGAAACTTGCGATGATTATAATGACGATGGAGATTTCGAGCTCGGATTTGTAAACGGCAATGCGATTGAGGATTTCGATCATGTAGGAAATCGCAAGTGATAGAGAGGCAACTGATGATGGAAGCTTGTGATGACGATGGAGGCTCATTCGACTGAGGAGTCGCGGGCTCGAATGGCATCGAAATCGCACTATAAATCATTTTGCAAAATTGTTGAAATCGTCGGAATCGTGAGTCGTAAGAAAGGAGCTTTTTGAAGGGGTTGGTTGGGGTAGTTTCGCTATGCGTGCAAATTTGTGGATTTGGGTAGTTTCTCCCTAATAGGTTTTTTCCTATTGCTACTTAATTATGTCCTTCAAAAGAATAATATTTCATGCTAAAAATATTTTATTTTATAATTTTTATAATAAAATTTATGATAATATTAAAAATACTCTTTTTCTATTGTGCCTCCTAAGGGAACATTATAAACATATTAAATATAGAAACCAAACCCTAAAAAGGAAACAATGAACTCGTACCAAAAAAAATTATGAAGCCCAAAATTTGAGATTTACCAAATATTTCCAATTTTAGCTTTTTATAATGTGCCCTTATAGTACATAATAAAAACAATCATTAAAAAAGAAAATTTTAAATCAGGTCAACTCGACAGGTGTAGGTAAAGTTTGGGTTTCAACCTAATTGGGTTTGGGTTTATCAAGTTTGTTTTTTTCCTTAACTACTACTATTGTACGAGTGGGTTTCAACTCTAATTTTCTCACTCAGTTTGGATCGATTGTTCAGATCGAGTTTAGTTTTAAGATGTCGGGTATGGAGCCGAATTGGCGGGATGAAGATCGAAGAGGAGGAACAAAGGAAAGAAACGAGCTCTTGGGTGAAGGAGAAGGCAAACTTGGGGTAGCCACGAGAGCTCAGTCGCGCCTTGGCCGTGCTAACTTGCGCTATGACAACAGAGAGGCGTGGCTCGGAACACGAGCAAAGAAGACCGAAGCGCGGCCACGCTTCGGAGGAGCCAACCCGAGTTCTCGAAGGGCCATTTCGCTTGGGCTGAAGACACGGGCAGGACGCCATGAGTCGCCCACATCTCAGGACGCAGCTCTCTAGAGGCATTACGTGGCCTAGGGTTGTGGAAGCATGCCCGCGCGATAGGGGCCACAGCCCGCGTTTGGCCCGTGCCGCGGCCTAGGGTTCTGGATTGATTATTTGTCGGGTTGCCTTTTTTGTTTTCTATAAGTACTCGATATATTCTTTTTTTTTTATCAGTAGTACTGGATATATTCTACTTGTAATTGTCATCGACAATATTGAAGAATAAGAAGATTTTACCCTGTAACTGGGGAGAGTATTTTTGGTGCTAAGTTAAACAAGGTAACAAAGGTCGTAGACTACATCCAAGCACCAATTTTTACACAAATCACCGTGTTATACTGCCATAATGCAGTACTATAACATTCGGTATAAGACTAGATTGAACTCAAAATAGAAAGTCAAGTTCATTGACTATATCTTCTCCATTGCAATAGTCATTCCATTGATTCACAGATTACATACACTTGAGCATCAAGAAATAAATCAAAGGCAAAGTCCACCACTGAAAAGGCACACATGTGTTCCCTTGGCAAAAGAATCAAAAAGATGAATCGTTCGTTTGTCCCTTGAAGGATTGCCATTTCACAAATCCACATTTGTTGCAATCAAAAGCACTCCCCTCCCCAACCCTATATACACACACCAATAATCCAAGTTAAACCATTTCCCATGCCAGGCGCCCACCAAAAGCCTATACCACGTTATTTACGCCATTTTAACCCCCTACGGTATACCAGCCCACCCCTCCATAAACAGAAAATTAGTGTCTTCCTCCTTCCTTATTGAAACCATTCTCCAGCCCACCCTTAAGAGAGAAGAAACCACAACCAAGGTGCAAAATTCCAACAAAGGAAAACAAATACTAAAGATACGAATGCCCTACCAATTAGCGGGGTTTCAACCGAGCACTCAAAGAACGGGGCGGTTTGGGATGACTTTGAGCGGCTGGACTGCCAAGGATCAAGGTTTGTGAACGAGTAACCATGTCCATCATTGAAGTAGTCTGATATGATTGAACTAGGCTTGTACTGTCCGTGGAGTCACCTCTAGCAGTTGCCCTTTGCCACGAATGTGAACTCAACCCAGACAAGACATAGGCCCTCCCAGAAGCCTCATACACCTGCCTACTGACCATCCTCTCTTGCATTTCCTTGAGCTCGGCCCCGAGTGCCGCACAGAGTCGGTCACCCGCCAGTGAAGAAACACTTGCCAACAACGCCACATGGCACTTGTCTAGAATACTCACTGCCCCTTCTAAGTCACCTCTCTCAGCGGCGGCTCGGGATTCAGACATGGCTTCTGCTGCTCTTAGCCTGTTCCTCTGCCTATCCACCTCCATCGAAACCTCAAGATGGCCGACTGTTGCAACAGGCCTATCAACAGTGACTCTAGCAGCTTCCCTTGACATCACCACCACTTGTGTAATGGGGTCTTTATATGAATAATTAACGGTAAGCACAGGCATTTGACCCATGGAGCTATCAACCTCTGGAATACTGACCATCACTAAGAAATCTCTCTCCTCTTCTGCATATAAATCTCCCACATTAACAAACCCTGCCCTACTTTCTGGCACTATTCGGGTCTGATAACTCCCAGCCTTTATCCCAACAATTCCCACACTTAAATGATCACACTCAACACCCACCTCAAGCTCTTGGACCACAACGCTCAGTAACCCACCCATGCATTGAGCAAAAGCATCTTGGATCGTTCCCTCGGATTCTATGAAAGAAAAAGTTCCACCAGAAGCTTCAGAAATTGAATGCATCGAGGCTGCGTCATGGTCTGTACCGAATCCAAACGTATGAACAGGGACATGAATAGCAACTGGAAGAAGTAACCTGTAATAACCGCGCATTTGGGACCCAGAAGAGATATTATACGTGTCTTGTCCATCTGATAGTAAGATAATACTACTAACAGGATTTTTGAGCTTGCGCTCAGTCATTACTTTAGCGCCCTTTTTAAGGCCCTCTGCAATGTTGGTCCCACCGTTGCATTTGAGGGAGTTGATTGCTTGTAATGCCTCAGTCCGTCCTATATCCGTCATCCTTCGGAGAGGGAAAAGGCGATGAGCAGTGGAGGAAAATGCAACGACAGAGAGTCGATCCTGTGGGCCCAAATGCTGTATGACGAACCCCATGGCCCGTTTAAGCAAAGCAAGCTTCGTCCCTGCCATACTGCCGCTAATATCAAGAACAGTGACCAGGTCAACTGGTGCACGGGAGTTTGAAGAGTCGTAAGTACTATTAATTGGTCTTGGAGGAGCTTGGAGATGGATTAAAGTAGTGAATTCTCCATTAGATGACGCTTTTGGAATAGCGGAGACTTCTGGGCATGCCGTGATATCTAATGTCCCTCTGGTATTAGTAGTGCTGTCTTGACTAGATTGTGTCGTGTCAGATGATTCATCGAGATGCTCATCATCATCAAACTTGGCTGGCTCAGATCCATATAAGATGGCTGACATATTCCGGGTAGAATCTGAGCGACGTTGGGGAAGTTGTCTGAGTGCAGCCATCAAGGCATCATCTCCAGACCAATCACCACCTAACTGGGGGTCAGGTCTTGACTTTCTTGGTAGCACATCAGAGTTGTTTCTTTGCAATGGAACTTCTTTCCATTTTGCTCGACAAACTGGGCAAATTCGATTGCCATGTCTTACGTTGGAGGTTATGCAATTAAAGTGAAAAGAGTGGGAGCACTCCGCGGTGAAGATAGCATGACCATGGCCAGGGGCCATAGAATTCAGGCATATTGCACATGTATTCTGAAAATATAGAAGAAACAAATGTAAGCAAATAATAAACCAAGCCTTAATTGCACAGTTCAGTATCATTCGGAATTTACAGGGTTACGAAAGAATTTTTCAGAGATAGTCAAGATAATTGAATTAATAAATACATTACAAGTTCACATGCTTCATCATAACCTTTAGTAGACGGATTTCAAGCATCAGCAAAGGTCAATAAGTATCAACTTGCTCACTATTTAAGATAGTGCAAGGTCGTAAAATTATACTACATTACTGGCACTGTTTTTACACCCCAGAAAATCAATACACAAAAAAGGTTGGCATCTAATCACTTATCCAATTAAAAATTTCTAGACATTGAATACAAGTATCCCAAAAAATGGCAGACATGATATCCAATGAAAAGGAGGTCAAAAGATCTCAAGAACTAGAAAATGGAGCCTAAACCAAATAGCAAAAACTAGATCCGGAAAATGTGCAAGAGAAGAAACAGCAAATGGTAACAAAGGAGCAGAAAGTCCAATCTTAAAATCTAAATGACGTAACATAGAAGAATTACACACAAAACAAAACAGCTTATCCACCATTCAGAATACGGAGTATTAAAAAAACAATGTCAGGCTGTCAAAACCATGAAAACCTCAAGTGGAATAGTTTACTTTTTCCTTAATATAATAAAGTAAAAGGGGGCAAGCAACCATTTGCACTCATGATGAAACTTTCAAGGCGAAAACGGAGAGTTCTTCCCCACCACCCACCTCACATCAACAGAATAAGTGAAGGTACTGTTTCCATTTTCTCATCTACCTTTTTAAAGAAATCAACGGTCAACAGAGCTTTTTATTGTAATTGCAACCTCACATCAAAAGGGGAGAGATGGGGATGAAAATGGAGATGGTAGCTGACCAAGCAAACCACTTTTTCCTTGAAGAGATGTTAGGAAAGTAAAAACTGAGAACAAAAAAAAAACAAAAGAGTTGGACAGTAGTAATTTTTTCCTTGTGTAATCTCCCTGAATAAGCCAAAGGGACAAACACATGTGTACAGGATTATCACATAGAAGATGGTCCTCTTCCTCCTCATCCCACTCTTAGTTGTTGCTATCTGCTCCTCCCACCCCCACCATGAAAGAAAAACTCCAACTCAACTCATCATCATCATCATCATTATTACTATTATTATGAGGTTAATTCATTTAACACCGGATTGCAAACCAGCATCACATGAAATCAAAAAATTTAACCACGTTAGGTTAGTATCCACAGAGAAACTTTTCTACTTTAATCATTCAATCAATGTTATCCACACACTGCATATCAAATGAAACTTGAAGCACTTGATTCTCTTTTGAAACCGGAATTCTAGCAGAAAACCGGATCTGGCTTTCAGGGAATCAAACGAGACCATGGCAGGTCTCTACGAAGCAAATCGAATAAATTGAGAGCCAATTTCGGCAATCACGTAATAATAGCAAGCGAAATCCACAAAATCAAGATGTCCGGAGGCTGAAACGAAACGAACCTTGGAAGATTTGGAGGAGTGCTTAGACAAACGGAGGCCGGAAGACGAAGGCGTGGGAGTCAAGGGTAAAGAAGGACGCGATGACTCCGAGGCTGGGGAAGCGGCGTCGGAGAGTATGGGGCCGGAGGGAATGGGCGGCGAATCATCGAGCGTTCTGGGAACGCTTATGCATCCCAAGGCAAGTTTCGCCTTTCTCCATTTGCTCGCCATTTTTCCGAGAGAATGCGAGGAGGAGAAGAGTATGGACAGAGAGAGGGAGAGAAGAGGGGAAATTATGCTAAAGAAGGACAAGGGGAGGGATGGGGGAAAAGGAGGCGGAGGATTTTGAAGAAGAGAGAGAGAAGTTTGAAGAGTTACAGCTAAGGGCAGGTATGGCGGCCATGAGATAGACCGAGAGAGGAGGTAAAAGGTTTTGACCAAGAACCCCAAAATGTAGCAGCTTTTTTTTCCTTTTTTAAAATTATATTATATACTCCGTATTAGATTATTGTCGGTATCCACTTTACACGATCGATAATAAATTTTTTTGATGTACTGTCCAATTAATTAAGACATGCATTATAATATTATTATTATAAATTAGATGTATATATCGTCTTTTTATCAAAAATCATTACGATATTTTTTTAATCTAAAATGGTGATTTGATGTTAATAATAAATTTGAATTTGAATTTTATATAATATGATTTAAATAAAAAGTATAGATAAAATACTATCATTTTATCAACACATATATATACTTCTAATTAGTAAGATTTTCTTATGATGATAGAAATCAAAATTAAGTTAATTATGACGTATTTAAATAAACCTTTTAGAAAAATACTTGTATTAATAATAATAGTTTTGGAAATAAAATGAATATTTTGATAGATCTTATCAAATTATTGTATAGATTTAATAAAAGTAAAGTTATAGACCAAATAAAAGACCAAGGCGGTTAAGCGAATATAAGGGCAAAGAGAGGGAGGCCAAGAGAGAGAACACCTCCGGTGAGCAAGGGGTCACACCTAAAGACAAGAGAGATGAGAGACTATTAAGAACTCTTTATTAATTCTAAGGCATACAACTCTTTATCATAGGTTGGGTAGTTGATTTGTGCCCCAGTCAGTCAGCTTCTCTGAGAAGTAGTCAATGGGCCTACGCTCATGATGTAGCATGCCGCTTACGCCCATGTTAGAAGCATCGTACTCCGCCTCGAATGGTTTAGTGAAGTCGGGTAATTCAAGCATTGGGGCATTGCAAAGGGCATGCTTAAGCTTTTAAAATGCACACTCATAGTGCCTTTTCCATTCCACAACAGTGCCCTTCTGGCTAATGAGTGCATGGGCACTACTATGACACTCAAATTGCGCACAAACTACCTATAGATACCGGCTAGGCCTAGAAATGAGCGCATTGCATGGCATTGGTTGGCGTTGGCCACTCTTTGATAGCCTTGATTTTCTCCTCATTAACCTGCAAGCCATTACGAGTGACCATGAAACCAAGGAAAACAATGGATGGCTTGCAAAAAGAGCACTTAGCCAAATTAGCAAAAGAGCATTTGGTGACAATGTCTCACCAAGATTAATCTCAAGTGCTCCATATGGTTAGCTAAATCAATGGAATAAATTAAAGTATCATCAAAAGAGAAGACGAGAAAGGAGGAGAATCAAGTGGATGAAACCTCAGGAAAATTACTTTAACCTTAATTTCGATGATGTCGTTAACTCTTATGGAATTGCCTCTTTTGGTTTTGTTATCAAGGATTTCAGGGGTTCTAGTGTCTCCATGGATGGAGGCTTTCTAAGATGTCGATCGGTGGTTTTAACGCTTCAGTAGGGGATCCTTGAAGTCATTCATCGTAGTATTCCCCGTATGCTAATTGAACGCGATAACAAGCAAGTTATTCATGCTATGTTGGGCGACTGGAGTTGCCAGTGGGAGGTCGAGCTTATGCACACAGATATTCAGGCGTTGTTGGGGCAGTTTCAAAGTTGAAGTATAGGTCACATCTTCCGGGAAGCCAACTCAGTTGTTGATTTTGTTGTTGGCTCTTTCCGTCATGTCCCATCCTACCCGCTTGACGCAAATTTGGTTTTGCTGGACCTCATCCGCAAGGATGCACTAGGATAGTTTTCTCCTTTTGGAGGTTAGACTAATTCGGTCCTGCCGTACCCTGCACGGGACACGATCAATAACATTTTTTTGACGTATTATTTATTTAATAAAAGAATGCATTATAATATTATTAGGAATTAGATATTGACATCATTTTTTTTATCCGAAATTGTTACATTATTTTGTCGATCCAAAATCGTGATTTAATGTTAAGAATAAATTTAAATTTAAACTTTATATGATATGACTTAAATAAAAATCATAGATAAAATTATATTAATTTATTCCAAACTATATTTGATTAATTAAAAAAGTTCTATGTGATATTATATGAAACCTTAATTGAAATATTTTATTAACATATATATTTTAATAATTAATAAGATTTTTATATGATGATAGAAATCAAAAATTAAGTTAATTATGACTTATTTACATAAATCTTATAGAAAAATAGATTTTTATTAGTAAGAATATTTTTTTAAATGATATGAATATTTTAATAGAGCTTATAAAATTATAATTTATTTAATAATAGTAGCGTTATATATCAATACAATTTATAAATGAACATTATAACACAAACTTAGTTTATATATTTTTTAGATATTTGTCAAATACATTTTTTGATATTTATTACATAACTATAGATTAATGAGATAAAAAAAGATTGATAAAAAAAATATGACAATTATATAGATATATGATGACGAAAAGGAATGTCTAAGGGAATCGTTGAAAAAGATCAATATTAGACGGTAAAAGATAGAAAAAAAAAAGAAAATAGATGATAAACAATTTATATGAATAAAAAAGACTATTATTTTTTGTTAATATGTGGTGGGATCAAATTTACATAGAGGCTCGAAAAGTTTCACCTTTAATATATAGTACAGATAGACAGATACTAGATTCACCTTTAATACATAGCTGCTAAACATCACAACATTTTTTCTTTTTTTTCACACTTTACCAATTTCTTTACCATAAAACCCCTAATCTAACTTTGGAAAAAATCATTTAGTGTATAACTATAAGAACATATGAAAATCTATTTAATATTTACCTATAAATCTTCTAGTTTTAACTTACCATCAATAGACCATGTATGTCTTATGTATGGCTTAATTTCTTTTTTTTGGTCAATATGGCTTAATTTCTTACCTTTATTTTCTAGTTGAACTTAGTTTATTACATAGCTTTATATATAGGGTTTAGCACATTGAAGAACTTACATTGAAGTTTTGAAGAACTTACGTAACATTGGAGGAGTACTTTGAGATGGTAGTGTGTGTATTCAATTTTTTTTATATATTTTTTCTTAATCGTTATATTGATTTGGCTTAAATTTTTTTTATGTAGGATGATAATGATAATCATCTATCACATGGTCACCCACCTTTGACCCAATTCATTGATTATACTTCGCAATTTGCCACTGATCGGGTGTTCGACACGGATGATGAAGCTATTGAGTACCTTAGATTAGTTGGGAGAAGGAACCATATGCAATTGATAAAATATAGAACAAAAAAGGACGGAGTTACTGGAATAGTATTAGTTCGATGGTTGGCTTGTCAGAGGGCTGGGCACTGGGAGTCAAAAGCTCAAGATAAGGATCATATGCACACCTCAAAAAAGTGCCGATGTTCATTTTTAATCAAAATTTTCTTGGTTGAGAACTTAGTGTGGAAGGTAAAAGTACTAAACGGTTCGCATAGCCATGATGTTATAAATGATGTCCATGCACATTGCTTTGCAGGTAAATATTCAATTAGTATTTGTCAACTTTTTCTACCTAACGTACGGTTCTTGATTAAAATATGTTTGCATTGTTCTTTGTCTATGATCGATATGTGTGTATAGGAAAATTGACTCATGAACAGTTCCAAATAGTCAAAGAGATGACTACAGCAAAATGTAAACCCAAGCAAATTGTTTCTCATCTAAGCCAGGACAAGAGCACTACATTTAAAGTCACTTCTTCTAAACATGTCTATAATGCAAGAAATAAGATTAAAAAAGAAGCAAGGGAGGATCGACCTCTTATGCTACAATTCTTGCATCAAATTAAGATTTTGAAGTACTTTGAGCGACATCGAAAAATACCGGGTACGGTGGTCCTTATCATATTTATTTATTTATTTATTATTATTGTGTTACATTTAGAATGTATTAATCTTGAAGTGATCGTATAGGTAAAGACAACGTCAAGGATATTTTCTTTGCTCATCCGGAATCCATCAAGTTGGTTCGTGCTTTTCCATATGTGTTGGTAATGGATAGTACGTATAAAACTAACAAATACAAGATGCCTTTGTTTGAGATAGTGGGGTTCACAAGTACTTGGAAGAGTTTTTGTGTAGCATTTGCTTTTATGAGTTCGGAGACAACAGACAACTATACTTGGATCCTCAATCAACTAAAAGAGTTACTGTCATTGTACGTTGGTACTACTCCTACCACCTTCATTACAGATAGAGAGCTTGCTCTTCTCAATGCATTGAAAGAGGTGTTTCCTGAGAGTCATAGTTTGTTGTGTCGACGTCACGTGGAGAAAAATTGTCAAAGTCAAGCAATGGCAATGACACATAAGAGTAGTATTGGTGTTGCATTTGAATATTCATGTAAGAAGTTGTTAGAGTCTCCCACAGAGCATGATTACCTTCAGCAATTATCAAAAATTGAAGAGAAGTGGGCTCGATTTGGTTTGGCTACATATTTGAGAACACATGGTTAAATAAATATAAAGAGCGTATTGTGTCAGCTTGGTGTGATCGGATTACTCATTTTGGACAGCACACCACAAATAGGTACGTACGTACATTTGCATATATATTACATATATTTTTTACTCTATGGCTCCTTTGTTAGCTGTAAAGGTCAAAGTTTTTGATGAGATATTTTTTTTTTTTAGGGCTGAAAGTTCACACTCTATGTTGAAAAAGTTACTTGGGTCAAGTAATGGTGGCTTTGACACCGCTTTGGAGAACATACACACCCTCTTAGAGGTGCAGGTGGTTGAGGTGAAAAAAACATTTGCAGCATCTAAGATGAATTTGCCCAATCCAGTGAGACTGCCCATTTTCAAACAGCTACACTATCGAATCTCTCACAAAGCATTCAGACTGCTTAAGGATGAGCATAAACGTGCTCAAGCATCGGAGTTTGATCCAACTACGTGTGGGTGTTGGCTTCGGTCTATGTATGGATTAACATGTGCGCATGAGATAGTTGAGTTCATACAAACTGATCAGTCAATTCCGTTGTCATCAGTACATGCCTTTTGGAGACAACTTGATGTTGATACAAATATTGAGACAGTGCAAGGCACATTGACAAATGATGAGACGCCAGATTTAGATGCCGTACTGCAAGAGTTCCTATCAAGTTATCAATTTATGACAGTAGAGGAGAAAAGAATGTATATGATGCCCATTCATAACATGATGCACCGGGAACAAGTGATTTTGGAAGAACCTCCTACTGCTGTCACAAAGGGAAGGCCGAAGAAAGACTCCACGGCTAGAGATTTTTCATTGCACGAGAGGTTGGAAAAACCCCTTGCTCCATCATCTAGAGGAAGAGGTCGTGGACATGGTCGTGGATCATCTAGACCGAGTCAAGGTCTTCCAAAAGGAACAAGTAATGCTTCTCCATCTCGTTCGATAGGACACGGTTGTGCTTCTTCGACGCATCCGAGTGGGTGTGCTTCTTCATCTCATTCACTATGTACCACTAATCCAAAGCTACCATCACACGTCTTTCCTTATGAAGATGGTGTCCCAAGGTGCATGCTTCAGTTTGTTCGGGCTTATGTCAATGTCCAAGGAGATGGTAATTGTGGGTATCGAGCTGTTTCAATGGGTCTTTTTGATACCGAAGAAGAGTGGTCAAATATTAGACGTACTTTGTTGGAGCATTTGAAAAGCAAGCAGGATTTTTATAAAAACTTGATGGATGTGGACAAAGAGGTGAGCCGTTTAAATCACTTCATTGGATTTGCCCCGCGGGAGTGTTGGATGACTACACCCGAAGCTGGACATCTCATTGCCACTACCTATGAAGTAGCTTTGGTTATATTGTGCGAAGTTGGAAATTATTGGGGATCATACACGTACCTCCCGCTTACAACCAACCATGGTGTTCATTCTCCAAACAAAGTGGTGTATATAACTTTACTGCATGATCATTACATGGCGGTATATATACTTACCTTCAATTTAAATATATTTATTTATTTGTTTATAGTCTTATCTAGTGTTTTTATTATGTGCACAGTTGACTATGGAGGAGAGCTCACCCATGCCTAGCATTTATCAAGAATGGTTTGCATATCATGATACAACAGTGGAAGGATGGGATAAACACTACTTTGATCGTATCAACCACTACCACAGAGTACATCCACGTAGAGAGATTGATTTGAATGACCTACCTACCAACTCTCCCATAATTTTGGGTGATGATTCTGAAGTGTGATGAATGCGGAAAACGTCTATGAGTCGTCCTAGTAGATTTAGGAATTAATTCTTGTCTTTTAAATTCAATTTTTCTTGTTAGAGTATTATATAAACTCTCTTCTCGGGTTTTCTATTCGGTTCTTTCCCGGGACGCCTTTTATTGAACCGATAGGGCTAGGATAAATAATCTCTTAAGCTTGTTATTCTCATAATAAGAAAAGAATTATTCCCTTGCCCTAATCTCTTTGTCTCGTTTATCTCGCCCACCTTTTCGGCGCAAGCCGTCTTCACCAAACCTTGGCAGCCAAGGCAGTTCGATCTCTTGGTGCTCGCCTGGCGCTTGTACCATGATTGTTCTTTTTTCTTTTTTTTCTAGATTATTATTTTAAGTGTTCTTTTTATTTTATTTTTTATGGTTTAAGAGTTAAAAGTAGAATAATTAGCTAAATTATTTGGGATATTTATTTTTATAAATCAATTCAGCGTTTTTTTTCCCAAATATGGTTGATGGTGTGAAGTTTAGTAAATCTATTTATTAATGGCAAGAATCTTATAAGATACTTCCTAATATGCTATCTTTTCTAGTTTTTGGTATTTTAAGAAAAAAAGAGGGTATTTAAGTAAATTCATGGTGTGATGTTTAGTAAAATGGTGTGATGTTTAGCATCCCCCTATATAATTTATCACCCTGACTGCCTGACTTGATCACCTGAAACCGGAAACCACAAATCCATTGTTTGTAGGAGGTTTGCAAGGGATTCCAAGTGCTCTTATTGAGAGGCAAAAGAGGAAGAGACCCATAGAATGGTTGAAATTGAAAATTATGACCAGTGTTTTTTATTTTTGATGAGCATTTACCTTTAGATGATTATACTATATGTGAAAGATTACTAATAACCTGCAGTTAGACCATATGGGTTGTCTTTGAATGTTAACCGATTATGGAATACCAAACTTTGACAGTTGACGGCTCAAGTCGAAAAAGGTGACCGCCATTATTAAGGAAATCGGTCAATTTGGGCACCGCCAACGTGATAAAGCCACGGAAGGAAAGTAGCAGCAGCAACACGAAGTAAAAGAGCACGTTTCCTTTTTATTCGGGGGTCAACTTCTCGATCGTTGGTGGCTTATCAAACTCAAACAAGCAATGCAAAACCAAGTCAAGCTTCAACTCGATTATTAAGACTCCTTCGAATACAAAGACGTTCGTTCGTTCGTTCAACCGCTCCACTATCTGAAATTGTTGACATCTAAAAAACACTACTAACAGGGCAAAGCCACTTGCTCTCTCTCACAGTAGCAAAATCGCTATCCATCAAATCATTTGGCCTGTGTTGCTGAGTGTTTCTACACCGTTAGGCCTTGCTGAGGGGCAGCAGCTGCATTCCTTGGCTTGGGCTTATCAACAACAATAGCCTGCGTTGTCAAGACCATTCCTGCCACTGAAGCAGCGTTTTGCAGGGCACACCTCGTCACCTTTGCAGGGTCAATCACTCCCGACTCCACCAAGTCCTCGTACTTGTCTGTCATTGCATTGTAGCCAACCTCCCACTCGCTTGCTTTCACCTTCTCAACAACCACCTCACCTTCTACCCCGGCATTGTGGGCAATCAAGGATGCAGGTGATACCAGTGCCTGCCATCAAAATCCACAAATAGTATTACAAAAATTGTATGCCAAACAGACCTACAACATCCATAGGACTTAGGAGCAGCTCATCATATACCTTCTGCACAATGTCAGCGCCAATGCGCTCGTCAGGGTCTTCCAGTGTTTCCTTGATAGCAGGGACAAAGGTTGAAAGATGCACAAGAGCAGCCCCACCACCAGGCACGATACCTTCTTCAATGGCAGCAAAAGTTGCATTTTTAGCATCCTCAATTCTGAGCTTACGGTCTTCAAGCTCAGTTTCTGTCGCAGCACCGACCTTGATGACAGCAACTCCGCCAGAGAGCTTTGCAATTCGCTCAGCCAGCTTCTCTGAGTCGTACACAGAATCAGTCTCTGACAATTCCTTCTTGAGCTGTGCAATTCTGGCCTGAAGCTCATCCTTTGAGGCAGCATCAGCAATCAAGGTGGTTGAATCCCTGCTGATTGTCACCTTTCTTGCTATACCAAGCTGCTCAACTGATGTGTTCTCAATAAGCAAACCCATGTCACTTGCCTGATACTCAGCCCCTGTTACACATGCTTTCCAGTTAGTTAAAATTAACACAAATGGTTCAAGGCAAGTACTTAACAAGGAAGTAGCTAGAGGTATCATCATAGGACGTTCAAGACAAATTACAGAACACATGCACCAAACAAGTAAAATAATAACAAGCTAGTATGGCTGGACAGTACAAATGTTCCACGGACGTCTCACACACTACCTGTAAGGATGGCAATGTCCTGGAGAAGTGCCTTTCTCCTCTCACCAAAACCTGGTGCTTTGATAGCAGCAACATTGAGGATCCCTCTTAGCTTGTTGACAACAAGAGTAGCCAACGCCTCTCCAGTTACATCCTCAGCAATGATCAGCAGAGGTGCACGTAGTTGAGTAGTCTTTTCCAACAAGGGAATTATATCCTTTATTGCTGAGATCTTCTGATCAGTCACCAGAACTCTTGCATTTTCAAACTCAACCAACAGTTTTTCTGGGTTTGTCACAAATTGTGGGGAGACGTAACCCCTATCAATCTGCAAACAATGAAATGAGAGAATGATGATAGATGCATGCTTACTTGCAATCTTGCACAGATAAACAATTCAGCAGACGATGGAGAAATAAAGGAGCAAATGAAATTTTAACTTTATATTAAAGTCATAACTGATAATGGAATAAAAAAGGGTATTAACAAAGATAACCAAATACCTCCATGCCCTCTTCAACTTCAACAGTGGTCTCAAAGGATGATGATGACTCAATGGATAGCACACCATCTGGGCCAACTTTATCAATTGCATCAGCAATCATTGTACCAATCAAGTCATCGTTCCCAGATGAGATGCACGCAATAGCTGAATATATAACAAACTTATTAGAATACAATGCACTACCTTAGGATTAGGCACAAACTAGCACGATCTCGAGTATATGATGGACCAAGGAACGTAACCCAATATTAGAACTACGCTAAATGAAACAAGGTCACAAGGGTAAGACTCTAGATCGATTCGTGCCAAAATGTTAACGACGGAGAAGTAGATTGGAAAGATAGATTGAAGAGGCCAGGGATTGAGAAATGACGAATTTGCGGATGTGTCCTTCCCAATAAAAAAAGTTTACAAAAACGTCCTTAAAACGACAAAATAGCGAAGCATGCTGTTTTGGGCGTTTTTGCAATACAATTTACATTATTTTGTGTTTTCTTTTAAATAAAATTTTGTTAAAAAATCATTATAATTATAATAAAAATATTCATCCATAAATTTTGAAAATTATTTTTAAATACAAAGTTGAAAATTTGAAAAAGAAAAAAGAAAATATAAAATAAGAAAAGATTTGGGAAAAATTAAGATTTTTTGGAAAAACTCAGATATTATGAAAGATATGGTTAAGATTTTTATCCAATAATATTGTGAAAAATTAAACCATCCCTAGAGGTGGATGCAGTAATAAAAGTTTACACTCATCTATATCCTAAGCGATAGTTCTCATCCCCCGAAGTGTATGAAACAAATGAATCTATCCCCAGAAGTGGATGAGATAATAAAAGTTTACACTAAGTCATCTCTTGAAGTAGATGACAAATGTTCTATGACAAATATTATCTCTTGGAGTAGATAATAAAAGACCACAAATATTATCTCTTATAGTAGATAATAAAAGACCACAAATATTATCTTTTAGAGTAGATAATAAAGACCAAATCACATCTTGAAGTATGTGATTAAACAGTATTATTAAGTCATATATATCACATCCCGAAGTATGTGATCGATTAAGTGGTCTTATATATCACATCCCGAAGTATGTGATTGAAAGGTCTCGAGGTCTGGAAGACTTCACATTCAATCTCATATCACCAGAAGTTGACAATCTTTTATTATATTTACGCAATAGCTGAATATATAACAAACTTATTAGAATACATAACCAAAAAATATGCTATAGTGCACAAACAAGTTGCAACAACCAAAGCCATACCTAAAATATCAGCTCTGCCCTTAACAGGCCTGGCCTTCTTTTCCAGCTCTACAACTAGAGCTTGGACAGTCTTCTCGATTCCCTTCTTCAATGAGACGGGATTTGCACCTGAAGTTACACTAAGAAGACCCAGCTTTATGATTTCCCGTGCAAGTACTGAAGCAGTAGTTGTGCCATCACCAGCAGAGTCATTTGTTTTACTTGCAACCTTCAGTTAAAACAGAAGGTCAGCACTTGCAGGGTTTATTCTTTATAAAAAGTTTATTATAATCTTGAATCTACAAAGAATTTTAACGAATGTCATTATATTTGAACCACTCTAATAAAAATAAATTAGATTTGAATATTGAGAATTGGACATCAACACAACTCAGCAGGATGGCCAAGACAGAAGTTGCCACTTGAAGAAAATAAGTTGATGTTATGCAATCGATGCTCACCTCCCTGATTAACGCGGCACCAGCATTTTCCATAGCATCAGCGAGTTCAATAGCCCGGGCAATTGTAACCCCATCATTGACCACTTTTGGGCTTCCAAATTCATCCAAAACTACATTTCTTCCTACAATTGACAAAACATAGATCATTAGCAAGGACATTCACAGTATTCAACATACAACAAAGGCATAATCCTGCACTATATTGAGGGGAAATCACTCAATTCAGTGCTCAAATCTATAGAGATTCGGTAAACGACAATCCGAAGAAATATCAAAGCTGAGGAAGCCGATATGTAAAGGACCACTAAGTTTTATATGCACTTGTTGCAAATTAACAGTGGGTGTATCACATGCCAATTGCCAGGATTTTATCAAACCCACCTCTAGGGCCAAGAGTGAGTCCCACTGCATCAGCAAGCTTGTCAATACCAGCCTGAAGGGCAGCTCGCGAGTGTTGGTCAAAGGCAATATCCTTTGCAGAAGCCCTCACAGAAAACCGGCCAGTCCTCTGCCTGTAGTTAACCCTCTGGCCTTGCTGTGGAGCCACTCCTCTCCTCAGGCTCCCCTGCACTCAAGTGACAGATAGTTACGCGAGAGCAAAGACTTGTGAAGGACCATTAAGCCAGAATCTGCAACTGGACAGAAACAACTCCACACAACTACCAGCTCATTTTCATTCAAATAATCAGCTTACTAAAACAGCTCTCATTCCAACACTATATCTTGCGCACATTGACAGTCAAGCGAGATACAAATAAAACAAGCGCGTTAACATTTGAGCAATTATACATTATCCCACCAATATACAAATCCACGAAAGAGTACAACAGAAATTGTATGAAACCAAAGATTGATAATCCTAAAAATGAGCAAGCAAGCGAGCTATATTATATAGACGGAGAAAAAGAAATTGTGAGCGTCCTTCAGGAAAGCAAGAGCGAACGAAAGAGATTTGGAGTAATAAGTACCTTGTGTGTGGAGCGGAGAATCGAGGTGGTAGAGATGGCGTTAGCAGAAGCCATTGTAGTACTCCTGAGAGGGGAAGGGATTTGAGGGTTGGGGTTTGAGGGGCGAGAGAGATAAGGAGGAAGTGGGAGTGGATTAGGTTACTACTCCTGAAGGCTCGAGAAGAGATAGAGCACTCCCTATTTTAACCAGCAAATGCTAAAAGAGCCTGCCGTTCTAGAAGATTCCGTCACACCCTTTGCTATGCGTTATTGCGTTGGTATTGGTACTAGGCCTCTCAAAACTCTATCTGATTCAAGAAAACCGATCTGTTTCATGACCCAATCTATATCGAAAAAATGAAAAATAAGTGCAAGTGTAATACCAAACCTATCCAAACCGACTCAACCCAAACCTAGAAACTACCCGAACCCAAAAATGACCCAAATCCGATTATATTTGAATGGTCTTATTTTGTATTGAACCAAAATTAAATCTAACCGCCACAAAAATACCCGAAACCTCAAATGAATTAACCCGAAATCATCCAAACAATTAAAATCAACCGATTCGAAATCACCCCGATTCAAAACTTACCAACTCCATACAACTACCAGCTCATTTTCATCCAAACAATTAATTTCTCACCATATCTTTAATTTTGGCTAAGTTTAGCCAAAATTAAACACAAAATTACATAGGATTTGAATAATCAAATTTATTTTTTTTCGCTATCGAATGAAATCAGTCTTGATGGGCTTTGGGCCGATTTTTTGGGCCTCAATTCAGCCTAGGTGCATGTTGATAGCCAAAATTATTTTTTTTTTGCTAAATTTTGATTGGTTTAGAAGTGTTCACATGGATTCCCTTTTTAGTCAACCTCCTCATTTCTTATGTCTCACACAGCACAATGGATCCCCTTTTTATTCATCCTCCCCTCTTCTCATGTACTCCGTATGACACAACATTGTATTGCCTTAATAACAGTGTAAAAATGCTTTATGGACAAATGTAATGGGACAGAGAGAGTAATGAGTAAAGTTAGAAATAGTGTAAAAGGATAAATGTTCTAGTTTTCAAGACAATATAACTAGTTCCTAAAAATATAATTTTGATGCATCTTACTTTTATAAAGCCAATTTAAATAAGAAGAGAGATTAATAAAGCAAAATGAGTACAAATGGAAAAAAAAGTATGTTGCATTCTAACTTATAATAAGAAAAAAATATCAAAAAATCCAAAAACTTCACAATTGTAGTAGATTGATCAATCCAACTTTGTGTCAACGGTCGACAAACAAGCTATTCCTTCATAATTTGTTATACTCCCGCATTAAAGCTACAAACAACAATATTAACACATCATCAAAATAATAGATTCAACTATCGACCCAAAAAAAGCTTCAACTAGAATAACATTTAACTTAAGGATGGAAGAGGAGTAGGGGCAATATTGTTTAATTAGAGGAATAATAGAAGTAAATAATTCATAAAAATGCTACATTTAAGTAAAACAAATTAATCTTGGCATACCTGTTTGAATCACGAGATACTAATAATCATTTATCGACAACTCCACAGAAATGCCTTGTCATTCTTCAGTGAAATTGAATCATAAAAAGTAGAATCTTAAATAAGAATAAAATCTTCTATATATATCTTAATTTTGTCCCCAAACAAGGTCAAATAAATGCATGTGTTTTTAATACCTCACTTCATATTTACTTTCTTAGGTGAAATCTCAATCCCTTCAACTCCTCTTTAGTTAATTTTATTCGTTCCACCCTAATTATAATGATTGAGATTTTGAATATTTTTATCCTAAAGAAAGTTTATAAAAATTATAATATTAAATAGGAAATAATGACATGTAAATTAGTATTAAGAAATAAAGTTTTTAAAGCATGATTATAAGAATTTTTAAAAATTGACTTTAGTAAATCAATTTTTTTAAACTTTTCATACACTTAAATTTGTACCGAAGACTAAGACTTATAATCGGATTTATTAGATTCGTATTAACTTTTAAAAATATTTTACACAAATACTAAAAAGTAAATTCACGTATTTCTTTACCTTTTGGTCCGTCTATGGGATGGATACGAATGTGATGTACAAAGGTATTATTAAGAATTTCTAATATTTTCTGTCGTGCTTTCTCCCGTCCATCGGACGGGACAACGTACGTCTAGTTGAATATTATGATTACAAATAAAATATTAAAGTACATTATCAAACATTTACCATTATATCCAGTCAACCAATTATTGGTAGTCATTAATGCTTCCACATTTTCATCTGTGAGTGAGCTTCCACATTTATTCAATATCCTCCCTTCCATGCTAAATGTTGATTCAGAAGCAAGGAATAGCTAATATATCCTTCGCCATGGAAGAAAGTATTAGAAAACAAGTAGAATTTGTTTTCCAATAATCAAGCACATCAAAATTAAATCTTTTGACATTTTTACACGTGTCTCTCGTAGATATGTGTCCAGTCCATTTTTTGAATCATCAGATGGTTCATAAAACTCAAATTCCTATATAAAAAGTGTAAATCAACATCATTAACATAAAAAAAAATTCAATCAAACCATATATGATAATCAAATTAGTTTACGTTATTTACATACCTCAATTTTGTTATAATGAAACAGTCTTTCACCTTTCAACCTTTTTGCACCCCCAAGATCACTAATGGAATCGAAATCATTGGCTCGGATTACTTTCTCATAATCATTATAGAGTTCAACCAATTAAGCATGCACTTCTTTTGCCAATTGCTCTCTTCTTGCCCTACCATGTGTTCCCGTTAAAGCAAACTTGACAAAACCAAACTTATACCAAGGATCAAATATAACTACAAATGTAAGCACCATAACATAATCATGCCAATACTTTTCAAACTTCTCCATCATTCCAACAACAACAAGACTAATTTTTGTCTTTTCACCATCATCAAAACCAACCCCAATTTTAGTAGCTGGTCCTCTAATTGCATTTCGTAAACTACAACTGATCATAAACACTTTCGGAAAGTACACATTGACAGTGGGATAATCAATCCTAGAGAACAATGTAGTTATCTCATAAAAGGGTTCTAACAATCGAGAAATCTCTTCAATTTGTACCCATGCATCATGACTGATATGGTACTTCTCATCCATCTCACCAAAAAAACGATGTAGCACATGATGATATTTCAATGCCCTTTCAATCATTATATATGTTGAGTTCCATCTGGTCACCACATCCAATCATAAACCATAAGTATACGTAACACCAATTTGCTTGCGTAAATTAAGAAACATTATATTCCTTGCTTCTGAGCCAAGAATGTATTTTATACAATCTCTAAGCTTTGCTAGTGAAGCATTTATAATTTTCAAACCCTCCTTTACAATTAGCTAGATTTAATATATGAGCAACACATCGAACATGGAAGTACTTTCCTTTGCACGACAAATGTTTCTGAGCCCCTTCTCTAAAATAGGATACCATCTTATCCATATTTGATGCATTGTCACAAGTTAAAGAGAAGAGTTTCTTATCAATTCCCCATTTAAGCATAACATTTGCAATTTGAACAGACAATTCATGTCCGTCGTGAGGAGGAGCACAATGTTTGAAACAAAGCAACTTACTATATAGCTTCCAATTTTCATCAATATAATGAGCAGTAATGCACAAATAGCCTTGTGAGTTACATGCTGTCCACAAATTACATGTCAAGAAAATGTCTACTAGGAAGCTGTTTCAAGAGAGGCATAATTTTTCCCTTCAACTCAACATGCATTTCCACACATTCCATTTGTATGGTGTTTCATGTTATTGGCTCAACACTTTCATTCAAATACTTAAAAAATTTCCTAGTAGCTTCATGCTCAACCCAAGAGAAGCTATATCCATGTCTCATTAAAGCGTCAACTAGTAACCTACGACACACTTTTTTATCAATTTTTTTCCTATAGCTTTCTGTTGAACTCAGTTTCTCATACTCCTTGCACTTTTATATGCATAATAAAATTAGAAGTCCCTACTCTTGGGTAAGCATCATAAGTTTTAGAGCAATACTTATAGATTCTATCCAGCCTCCCCGATTTTGCATTTTGCACAATGTTGTAGTGAACCCATACCTCAGAACGTCTATTTAGCTTTAAATCAGTTACGGTTAAAGAAGGATCATTTTCAACAGTCTTACTAGCATACACATCTTGATTGGGAACATCAATTAATTTTTCCATTGTGTCAATTGTAGTTGAGTGACCTACAATCATACACAAGATATAAATTTTAGGGTAACTAAGTATTCCATATTTAAAGCAATCGAATTGTACAAAGAGTGCCATTTTAAATAATCAATTACCAAGTAATGGAGATGATGTGTGAGATTCATTAAGACTTAGATCATCATGTGAAACCTCTTTGTTTGTAGATGAACTCTCCATTGAATTCTTAAGGCATACCAAACAAAACTCCCTGAATGAAGTCAAAAAACAACTAAATAAATGAATATGTATTATTCAATAGTCAACCATTGTGGAGTGTATACTGAATAGACAAGTAATTAAATAATCGATTAAAACACTAGCTAACGCTTACCGAGAGAGAAGGACGGAATGATCGCCGAGCACAAAACATTGGTGGCGATCCGGTGAATCAGTACGCGTTCTTACGAAGATGACACCGGAACGAGGATGATGTAATAGTCGGGATTTTTCCGAGCAAATATCTGATAACTTCGATAGTTAACGATTAATTAAAAATAACAATAATAAATAATAAAAAAACTAATTTTTTCAGAGTATTTTCTGGGTAAATTTTGGATCGGATAAATATCCAATAACTCCTCCCTCCGTGTCATTTATCCTTTGCCCCGATTGTTTTAGCCAGCCACGTTTCTTTCCCTTGTACAGGTGGTTTTTCCCCCACTTGCCTTCCTCCTTACCCTTTTCCACTTCTATTCTTTATTGGCTCAAGATCAAATTTCAATTATCTGTTCGTGCTAGCTAGCCTCCTATTCAAGCTTCTATCATAAAATTCTTCTTTTCGATGGATCTCTCTCTCGGCTTATCTGGCCACCATGTCCGGGCTGCTAGCCTTCTTCGTTGACATCTCTACCTAGGAATACGTCGTTGGACCACCTCTGGACCTCGCTCAGCCGGGTTTGGTGAAGACCGTCCAGATCCAAGCTTGTTTGGGCTGCTACGTGCAGAAATTCATATCTTCCACGATTCTTACTCAAACATCACAAAACAAGTCTCCAAATTTATTTTAGAAAGTCCTATCCAAGTTTCATTCTCTTAGTTTGTCTTGAAACCAACTCGAAGTGGGGTAATTTTACCATTGAAGGTCGCAAACCTGCTTGTGCATAGAAACTCCGATCACTCTCGGTAATTAAGCTAGATATCTTTCGTTTCTTGCTTAAAAATTCCAAAATCACTTCCTAAATTTAAGTTAGGAAGTCCTCTATAAGACTCATGTTTTGAGTTTGCCCAAAATCCCAATCTAAATAGGTCGTATTAATTGTTGAAGTTGGTTGCGCAATTTGTCCGGCTTTACGGCGACTTGGTCACTCAGTTGTTTGGGCCACGATTTGAGCTTGGTAATGCTCCAAAATAATTTCTAAAGGAGGTGAGGGGTTAATATACTCGGATCTTCATTCAATTTAGTGAAAACCCATTCGAATTAATTGATGGGAATTTTTCTAGCAAAACTGGACTTGTCGGAGTTTCGACAGAGCACCACCAACCACCCATGCACCACCAGTGAACTCTAACTAAGCCAATAATTTCATACCCGACCTTCTCCGATAATTTGAAGGTGATCGGAGTCGCCTCGATTAGTGTCCTTTGACTCATTTCGGTTTTCGTGTAAGGCTTTGTTTCGGGCTACGAACCTTGGTGACATCTCGGTATCCGTGCCATCCCGTGTCTTAAACGCTTGTAAAGATTGAGCATCAACTCTCCTATTTCCAATAGTTCTTCGAACGTTAAGGCAAGTGGACGTTTCTTCTTCTCTTGTTCCATTAAACAAGATAGCTAGTTCCGTGTGATCCAATTTGTTAGGATTGATTTATGTTTGAAATAAAAAGAACTAGGTTGTTAGAATTAATCACCTTGTTGTTATATTCAGTATTGCGATAGAATTGGATTTTAGGTCTGCTATGTGAGACTTTGTATGTAAATATGCCTCGTTTGAGACATTGTTATGTATTAGAATAGTTTCAGGGATGGGAGCTAAGCCTTTGATAACATCTAGATTGTTCTGGGATGTCCCTATACCTCAGTACTCGAGTCATAAATCTGTCCACTCTGTCCTTGAGGGGTGACGCACTCTAGCTAAGTGCATTAGCGCTACACACATGGAAAATTGATCAAGGATTCTATATCCTTGTGATCTCGGCAATGGTCCAAGTTGATTAAAAGCTATCAAACTGAATGCATTGGTTGAAAGTAATGCAATATAAGTGCGTTATGCACGTAATTAAAATACCAGGTTGGTGAGTTTGAGCTGATTGCTCGGTGAATGATTTCTTTCAATGTATTGATGTGAATAAAGAATCCCAACAAATTCTCTTATGTCTTCCTAAGGCCGCTCATCGACATTCTATCGTTGAGTTTATCTATTTTATCTTCTCTTTTAAGAAGAGGTGCTAGCAACTTTTGGGGGTATAACTTTGTGAACCTTAGACTATCTACAACGGTCACTGTAGAAGGAGCAAAACCTTCAAAATATTAATTAAATTTTGAAATGGTACATGTATCGATTTTTTTGGGTGCAAAAAAAAATGCACCCCAGACATGTCAGGATGCCCCCTGGCAAAGGCTTGCACGCATGTGTGTATTGCCACAAAACGTGGCGTTTTGCATCTTTTGAAGCAACAAAGGAAATAAGTCAGCGCGCCACGTGTCGCGCTATGAGTGGGCAGAGGTCAGTCAATCTGAGCGCGACACGTGGCATTGGGCTTTTAAGATTTAATAATTTATTTTGTATTTAGAGAATTTTTACATATTCAAAAAGTTAAAAAATTATACCGAAATTCATAATTTGTTTTTTCTCTATCTATAGACACCCATATTGTATATATTTGATTAAATTTAAAATTAATTGTACATAAATGGATTGTAGGTTGTGGTTTTGGGCCAAAAAACCCTAATGCTTGTAATATATATATATCATGTGGTAGGTGACTCTTTATTCCATCTCACACCATCTCCCTCCATCTTATCTTCCACAAAATCATTATGGATCCTTTACAAAATCCCTCCCAAAATTCGTCCCAAAATCCCTTCCAGTTTAACTCCCAAGAAGATTTCAACAACTATGCACAATTCCTTTCACAATCTTATGGTATTCTAAATGCGCAATTTCCTATGCCTTTCCCACTGAACTTTGTTGTTAATCTAAACGCACAGTATGTTATGCCTTTCCCACCAAACGTTCTTCATAATCTGAATTCACAATTTGGTATGCCTTCCTCATCCAACTCCATTCATACTCAACCATCACCAACGACCATTAGCTCAGATGGAAGTGTAGATCTATCGTCCATGCCAAAATATAGCACCCAACCAGAGGGTGTTGGTGTTGGTGGTTCCCATGGTAGTGGCTCTCTTGGTGGTCGATCTCGTGGACCTGATGGGGGTAGTGGTGCCGAACAAAGAGTTCCCATGGAAAAACATCATTGTAAAAAACTAGATGTTAAGCTTCTCATTAGCTCCTAAGTCAACATTAGCACCGAGTCCATCAGTGGCAACGACCAAACGGTTTATAGGTTTTGGGATCAAGTTGAGGAGTTCTACTCTACTCACAAAAGTAGCAGTCAAGCTTACAGAAACGCATCCATGTTGAAGACAAAGTGGGGAAGGGTTAATAGATCAGTGAACATGTTTGTTCGCTACTACAAAATGGCTAAGGCTACTCGAGGTAACGATGAATCTGATAAGGATGTGTTCGAGACAGCAAAGAATGATTATCGCGAAAGTCATCTAAAGGGCAAAAAGACAATGGGGCAATGATGAAGATGGTTCTAGTAACCTTGATCCAGACACCCCGGTGAGCGGTTGGAATGCTTCACCAATCGAACGTTCACCGGGGATAAAGGCCGTAAAGGCGGCAAGATTGAAAAAGAAGATCTTGTTCCCACTTGACGAGTTTGACAGGAAAGTGATGAAGATAGGGGAGAACCTTCATCAACATACTAGCCACGTGGAATCATTGAAGATGGAGGAGCTTCGAATTAAGGAGAAAGAGATTGATATGATGCAGAAAGCAAGAGAAGAGGAGGTTAAGGAGAAAAATTGGAACCGATTGATGGAAATAATCAAGATGGAATCGGTTTCAACACTCCCTCCTTCAATTGAAATAGTGAAGAAGCAGTTGATGGATGATCTTAGCATATCCAATTGAAGGGTCTAAATTTGAATGGTCTCTAGTGTATGCTTTCCTAGTTTGCTTGTTAATTTGTTCGATTTCTATGTTGCTTGCTTATTTCAGTGTGTGCTTGTTATATTGTTTGATTTCTATGTTGCTTGCAGGAGTGTGTGTTTGTTGTACTATTTTGACTTTTATGTTGCTTGACTCTAGTGTGTGGTTGTTGTATGTTTTCGTATTGTAGTCTTTCTTATAATATAATTAAAGTTTTATGTCATTCTTGTTTGAAGTAATCCTTATTGATTAGTAGAAGTTGTTTGATATTATCAAATCACTCTGTTAAATAGGAACAGGTGGGAAATGACAAGTTTATGTGTTTGACAGCGACAAGTCTCTGGTTGTTTATTTCAATAACTACGAAGTGACAATTCATTTGGGTGGTTCTGCGACTTGCTATTAAATGTGTGATTCTACCAATGTGCAGAAAATGTGTGATTCTGCCTATGTGCAGAAAATGTGTGATTCTACCAATGTGCAGACAATGTGTGATCCTGTCAGTGTGCAGATGTTATATGGTTATGGCACATTTAACATTCAAAACTCTAAATATGCAAAATTGTTATATAAACCATATATAGTCTACCAACTTAAAAACATAACTCCTCATATCTTTACTTACAAAATCCCTTCTCAAAATGTTTGATGATTCTTCAAACTCCTCTCAAAATATTCCAAACATAGATGATGAGCTAGAGAGTTCTTTGAACCAAATGTGAGCTGTGTATGAGTACCTCCAACAAGCTGCCCAACGTCGTAGGGAGGCCCGCTCTAGAAGATTAAGAAGAGGAGACACTCGAGCACATATAGAAAGAGGAAGGGAAGCTTGGCATGAACGAATATATAATGATTACTTCTCCAACAACCTAGTATATCCACCCAACATCTTTCGACGTAGGTTCTAAATATACAAGCACGTGTTCGAGCGCATTGTTAATACTCTCTCAACCGGGATGACGTTTTTCCAACAAAGGCCAGATGCCACTGGTAGGCTTGGCTTATCGGCCTTACAAAAATGTACAACTGCAATGCAAATGTTTGCGTATGCCACGGTTGCAGATGCTTATGACGAGTACCTTCGTCTTGGAGAGTCCACTGCAAGAGAATGTCTCTCCCACTTCGTTGAAGGTATTATTACTTTCTTTGGTGATCAATACCTAAGGCGACCAACTCCCGAAGACATACATCGCCAGTTGAGCATCAGAGAGGCTCGTGGACTCCCCGACATGTTGGGTAGCATTGATTGCATGCATTGGAAGTGGAAGAATTGTCTAACTGCATGGAAAGGTCAATTTGAACGTGGAGATCATGATGGTCCAACCATTATTTTAGAGGTTGTTGCATCATATGACCGATGAATTTGGTATGCATTCTTTGGCACACCGGGTGTATCCAATGATATTAATGTGCTTGAGCGTTCACCTGTATTTGATGACATTCTTCAAGGTGTTGCTCCACCAGTACATTTTATGATAAATGGGCATGAATACAACATGGGTTATTATCTCACTGATGGTATCTACCCAACGTAGACAACATTTGTCAAATCAATTAGCCTCCCTCAAGGTCCCAAAGCAAAACTATTTGCCCAAGGCCAAGAGAGTTGTCGTAAAGACGTGGAAAGGACGTTTGGAGTCTTACAGTCCCATTCCATATCATTCGCAATCCAGCTCGTTCTTGGTATGCTAGGTTTAGGGGAAATATAATGAAAGTTTGTGTAATTTTACACAATATGTTTGTAGAAGATGAAAGAGATGAGTACGAGAGTAATGGATGGGTGGTTCCTTTGTATGATGAACTAGAAGGGATCGATCGAACAATATCAACCGAGAGGCCAAAAGAAATGAGCAGCTACATCCAAAACAATCTTCAACTACGCGATCAAGGAACGCACAACCGACTTAAGGTAGACATGGTGGAGCACATTTGGACAACATTTGGGCATCAATACGAATCAGATTAGGAGTTTTAAGTGTTGTATTTGTTTGAATTAAGAATTTCGTATGTTGTTTCTAGTTTGTTTTCTTGCATTTTCTTTTGCTGTGATTGTCGTTATGTTGTAAGATGTGAATTGCACTATGTATCAATTTTATGGAATTTAATTTCAATAATTTCGTGTATTAATACCTTTTAATTTAAAATATCTTTAATATATAAAATCCATAATTAGTTTATCATAGATTAACGAATTAATTTTTTATCTGTAATTAATCTACTACTACATCCGTTCAAGTATATATGACGTTCTATACTTTTCAACAAAAATTAAGAGTGCTAGTTTTTTTACTTAGATACCCTTTACTTTTATTAAATTAATTATCAACAAATCTTAAATCTAATTCTATTAAGATTCTTTTCCTTTTATACTTTATCTACCTAAAACTAAAACTACTTGGTACAAAGCATGTGGATGGATATGGAGTGTTTTTAGGAATGGGTAGATAATTTACGGTACAATATTTCTACCCATTTGTGAGGGAAAAAAGGAAGATGAAGAAGATATGGATGAACATTGTGATTGATTGCCTTTTAAAATTAATTTTGCAAAGGGGCAAATCAGGAAGATTATGTGTAAAAATGTGGAGCACGTCAAGTATTTCTTAACACCAAACATGTGCTTAAACATCATTTATAGTTAAACGGAGGGAGTATTATATAAAAGCACGGGACTTAGCAAATCTTGACCATTTATTTACTAATATATAAGATCCGTAATTAGTAGTTAATTACATTATTTTATATAATTTGTATTAGAAAAGGTGGTATATGTGTAATTATATATGAAGAGAGAGAAAAGTATTGGGAATGAGAAAAGTATGAATTAATGGGGTGCATGGAGGTGGGTAAAAATTGAAATGTGGTGCATAAATGATGTGGTAGAGAGAGAAATTGAAAAAGTGAGGGTGCATGGTATTGTAGCAGGGGCATTGTTGTAGATGGTCTTAGCTATGTTTCACTTGCTTAGTCTTTCATTAGACTAACTTGTCTGCTTTCTTTTTCTTTTCACGAATCGGTTGCGGCTAGCAGGATTCCAAGGAGTTGAGCTAAATGACCAAGTCGGAATCCGACATAACCAAAATCCGAACCATGGTCCAGTAGCAATCTAACTCATCCTAGATCCGACTAAGCTAGATCCGACTAAGTTTGAAATCCGACTGAGTCGGAATCCGACACAACCGAAATCTAAGATAACCGATTTGAGTTGACCTAATAACCCGACTTAATTCGATAAAGTGTATATCCGACCCGATCCAAACTGAACCGATCATATATGATGTGTCACAATATCCGACTTTGATACATATCCAAAACAATCCGAAACTGAAACAATCCAACCTAAACCCGACCCGACCTAACCGATTGACATGCCTAACTTGGAGAAATATAAAAATAATGTTGCTGTTGTAGAAGCCACCGTATCCTGGTGGTTTAAGTGTGGATGTGTATCTTAATCTTGTCGGAGGTTAGAGGTTTGAAACCTAAGATCCTCAAATTTGTTTTGCGAATAGAATGAATATAGGGGGTGATTCGTACAGGGAGTAGGGATGTCAATGGGGCGGGGATTCCCTGTTCCCCATGAGGAATCCCCACAATAGGGATGAGGATGGGGAGATTTTAGTGGGGATAAGGATGAAATGGGGGGCGAAATGAATACCCACATGGGTATAGGTACGGTACGGGGATAAATATTCCCACCCGATTCCCCGACCCGACCCGACCCAGCCGGGGGCCTCCGTGTGGAATCCCCGACGGGGGGCATATGGAATCCTCATGAAAGTAGTATAAAGTTTTTTTTATGATGATGTTAATAGCTAATTTTATCATGTTACATTTGTACGGAAACGGAATTCACACAAGGTTTTTAGAAGAAAGAATTTATTTTGATAAATTGCATACATTAGTAGTTAGTTTATTTAAATTGTGTTATTATAACTTTATTTACAAAATTATCAAGCTAAAGTTCTAATGGCCAAACCATATAATCATGTTCACCCTATTTCGAGTTCAAACTCTTATCATAATTCTTAAACTTGTACCAAATCTTAATAAAGCAAGTCAAACTTTTATTACTATATGCGTATATTGTATGTATATTTTCTCTTACTTGATTTTTTCATCAATCCTATGTATATTTGGAATATTGAATTATCAATATGGTTATATATTAGCAAATGACCTACATCTTTTATGGGGTATCATTTATTTATTTGTTGCTTTATAAATAATTAAATTTACTTTAATAATTATGTAGTATTTAAAAATAACACTTATCTTGTGAATTCTAAAATAATATAATTCTCGTATATCATAATTTTTTTTATATAAATTATATAAATATATATTAGATTTTGATACATTCATAAACATATATTTAAATGAGCGATAATACCATAAAAGGCGTATTAGATTATTTTATTAAAAATTGAGTAAAAAATTTTTGGCTTTTAAATTAGATTGCATAAACTAAATTCGAAAAATATTTCAATAATTTAAATAAAAAGTAAAATTACGCGGGAAAACCCATGAGTATTTTAAATGGAGAAAATTAAATATGTATGGGGAATCTCCTATGGGGATGAGGACCCGACAGAGAGAAGTTTTATTACTCGACGGGTATGGAAATGAATATGAAAAATATGCTTTTAAACGGGTATTGGTACGGGGAGGGTGTTCCCCAACCCAAACCTACCCATTTGACATCTCTATTCCTTACAAAAAAAAAAGAGTAAATGGTTTTTTTTTTGGGTTAATATATAGGGTATAGGCTGGTTTAAGGCTGAACATCGGTTCAAAACTGAACCGAACCGAAAAATACCGAAACCGAATCGAAATTCTGAAATTTCATGAGCTGAAAAATGAACCAAACTTTGTCGGTTTCGTTTCGGTTCGGTTGGATTCGGTCCATATTTTTGGTTTTGGTTGAAAGATGCTCAGCCCTAGATGATTATACGTAAATTCGAATTTAATTTTGTTTTTGGAAAAATAACTTAAAATAATCCTAAGTATCAACTTTCAAACAAAAATAATCTCATATTTGAAAATCATCATCAATAATACGAACTATTACAGTATTAACCAAAAACGATTCGGAAGCCTTTTCCGTCGAGTTTTTCAATAGAATAGATGGTACGACGATCAAAAATATTTTAACCAAGTGTAAAATGTTAAGTTGTTTTGTCAAAATTTTTATCCCCAAAGCATCGATTCCATCGAAAAACTCGTCGAAAAAGACTTTCGAATCATTTTTGGTAAATATTGTAATAGTTCGTATTATTGATGATGATTTTCAACTTTGAGATTATTTTTGGTTGAAAGTTGATACTTGGGATTATTTTGAATCATTTTTACTTTGTTTAATGGGGAATTAGTACCAAATGCCCCTATTTGATAATCCGTTTGCAAATATGACCTTTTTTTTTTATTTGCAAAAATGCTTAAAAATATTGTAATTATGCCTAAAAATATTACATTCATGCCCAAAATGACTATTTTTTATCAAATAAAATAAAAAAAGAAATATTATTAAAAAATCGAAAATTATTATTTTAATTTGAGAAATAAAATATTTTAACAAACTTTATTTTTTATCCAAATTTGAAAAAATTTATAAATAAAAATATTTTATAAATATTTTAATGTTAAAAAAGATTTCGTTTTTTATCTATCCTTTTTTAAAAATAAAAAGAAAATCGATAATGTTACCGAAAATCTTACCGAACAAAAAATCTTACCTAAAGAAAAAAATCTTAAACAAAAAAACAAAATCAACAAAATCTCTCGCTCGCCAAAATACGCTGGGCGAAATACTCCTCTCGCCGGCGGCCGACCTTCGCCCCTCGCTCGCCGGCCGCCCTCGCACCCTCTCGCTCTCCTGGCTCTCCGCCCCCCTCTCGTTCTCCTGGCTCTCCGCCCCCCTCAGACTCTCCTCGCTCGCCGCTCCCGCATCGATCCTCTCGGTCGCTCGCCGCTCCCGTACCCTCTTGCTCGCTCGCTCGCTGCTCCCGCACCCTCTCGCTCGCCCGCCGGCCGACCTTCTCTGCCACCCTAAGGTATGTCGGTCCGATTGTGGTCCGATCGTGATCTGTTTTATTGCTTTGTGATTTGATTTTAGGGTTTGATTCGGGGGTCCGATTGTTGTTCGATTCGGGGGTGGGGGAATGCAACTTGCATGTGGTTTTCAATTAGGGATGAGTAGCCTTCTGCTTATTCAAGAGTGGTGTTGGGTGTAATTGTAGTCTAGAGGATCCTGACAAGCAGTGTTAGTAAAGAGAAAGCTCGATGAGTTACGCCTCTGAACGTCTTCTCGTGTCATTTGAGACGGCAATGGACTGAATGATGATGATGTCTCAAAAGGTGTCTTGTGACTGTTTTGGTCATTCTTCTGTAGTTCATCCATTAACTCTTTTTGTACTCTATAGAGTTGATGAAGTTCATACAACTAGGGGAAAAAAAGGTTTATTAAGTTAATCAAATCATGATAAGCCTGGAAAGCTCAATGACATTTTTTTAGCTCAACAATAATCTTAAATCTCAAATAGTACCTGATTCCTGAATACAACTTCATGTTCTAGCATTTTCTGCTTCATGAGTTCCTTATCAGCTCCAAAGAATGTATCATGCAAAACATTATAGTGATATTGACCATTTGACAAGTTATTTTCTCCTGTAGGTAAAGGCCATCTTATACCATTGGAATCATGATTAAGTTCCCTCATTGAATAGTAATTATCAAGCTGCATTTTTGCTCCCATCCTATCAAGCGAATGGTTGCGAATGTAGTCTAGAGGCTTTTTTTCTTATCCTATGTTCCAAATCTTCTAAGTCTATGTATGTATGCTCAAATGGTTGCGAATGTGTTTAATTTAGAATGTGTGGCAAACTTATTTGGTTGTTCTATATCCCATGCCTGTAGATTGTGTTTTTCTTTGAGCTTGTTGGATAAATGTTGCTCGAATTAGGTATCTGTTTCTAGGAGTTACTTGTTTTAGTGGCAGTCTAAAATGCAAGTTCACTCTCCTCTTCATTGAATAATAGTGATTCTTCTATACATTCTATGGCTAATAAGTAGGTGATTCGGCAACTAGAAATCTGCCAATCTAAATGAAAAAAAGGAGACAATAAATTATGATGCACTTATGATTACATGATTCCTGTACAGTGTGCTACCCTTTTCTGATTGTGCAATGTGCAACCCTTTTCTGATTTTTGAGTGAAACATGATTCCTGTACAGTGTGCTACCCTTTCCTAAATGTTGAATGAAACATGATTCTTGTATAATGTAATGTCATTCCTTGCTGCCGGGTTGTGACAGGTTTGTGAAGAAGACTTTGAAGGTTTCATTGTCCATGGTGAAAACTAGAGGTATGAAGGATTCAACTCCTTCAAAGGTCGAAAAGGCCCAAGGGAAGAGAAAAGTGGAAGGAGATGAAGCTGAACAACTCCAAATTGAGGTCAAACAACAAAAATTAGAGAGCAATTTTGGGTTGTTAACTTGATGTAGTAGTTGGTGGGTATGTAAACTAGATGATATTAATCCGTTTTGGTTGTTAACTTGATGTAGTAGTTGGTGGGTATGTAAACTTGATGACATTAATCCGTTTTGGTTGTTAACTTGATGTGTAGTAGTTGGTGAGTGTGTAAACTTGATGATATTAATCAATTTTGGGTTTCATTGCTTAGAATTAGTAGCAGGATTTCTTTTAATGTTCATCATGTGGTTATTTCAAAGAAAATGCAAAGTTCATAATTGAGTGATGACTAATATCCATTTTTAATGAGAAAAGAGAGAAGCTATCTATCCACACTAAATTTGCAACTTTAGGTACAGGATATGAATCCATGCGTATATAAAAGCGAAAACCTGGTTGACAGGATACCAACACGTACATATATGAAAGTTCTAGGTAGGTTGACAGGATACCAATACATACATATATGAAAGTTCCAGGTAGATTGACAGGATAAAAACACATACATATATGCAAGTTCTAGGTAGGTTGACAAGATACCAACACACATATATGAAAGTTCCAAGTAGGTTGATAAGAATCCGAAACATACATATATGGAAGTTCCAGGTAGGTTGACAGGATAAAAAAACATACATGTATGAAAGTTCTAGGTAGGTTGACAGGATACTAACACATACATATATGAAAGCTCTAAGTAGGTTGACAAAATACTAACATATACATATATGAACTAGGTATGTTGACAGGATAAACACTTACATATATGAAAGTTCCAAGTAGGTTATACTTTCAAACAATATCTTCCACCATATCTTTAACAATATCTCATTCTTTCCAAAAACAATTGTGTCAAAACAATTTTCTTGTTTTATATTTTCTTTTTCTTTAGTATTTTTCAATTCTGTATTTAGAAATAAGTTTTAGTTAAAGATGAGAAAAAACAATTTTTTTTTTAGATGAAACACATGTTTTTAACACGACTAAAATGATAGTATTGTTCAAACGGTGACAGGATAAATGGTTGTGTATGACAAGATGTTCATTGAGGGTGACAGGATGAGTCTCACCCTACTTTGTGATGAAACGAATACAATAACGAAGATAATAACGTTCAACGTTGAAACAAAGATAATAATGATCCACATTTATTTATGTTTTATATTTTCAAAAAATATCTTCCACCGTATCTTCTACAATATGTCGTTGTTTCCAAAAAATTCTTAATGTTTCAAAGTAGTGACAGGATAGTTAGTTGTGTATGACAAGATGTGTACTCAGGGTGACAGGATGAATTTTACCCTACTTTGTGATGAAACAAAGATAATAACGGATAATCATGAAGACCGAACATAATCTTCAACAAAAAAATCTTCCACGTTTATTTACGTTTTTTATTTTCAAAAAATATCTTCAACAATATCTTCCACCATATACTCTACAATATCTCATTGTTTCCAAAAAATCTTAATATTTCAAAACTATTTTCTTATTTTATATTTTCTTTCTCTTTTTTTATTTTTCAATTCTGTATTTAAAATTAATTTCCAGAATTTATGGCTAAATATTTTTATTGTAATTATAATGATTTTTTAATAAACTTCTATTTAAAAGAAAATACAAAATAATGTAAATTTTTTTGCAAAAAGGCCCAAAACAGCATGCTTCGCTATTTTTTTGTTTTAAGGGGCGTTTTTGTAAACCGTTTTTCTGGATAGGGCATTTTCGCAAATTGCCCTTGTTTAATTCCTCTTTCATAAAACTAAGCCCAAAAGAAGGTTGGCATGAGTAGGAGCAACGGGTGAGCTGTCGATATTCTCCCGGCGTGTGTAGTCGCCCCCGCCCCGCACACACCATTCACGGTTCATACAGCAAGAGACGAAAGAAGAGTAGACACCACGCTTCCCATCCGATAGGGGAGAGAGAAACAGAGCATGGAGGATCCCCATCTGTATACAGCATACATGCTATTGTGATGAAGAGAGATGGACACACAAAGTGGATAGCGAATTGCGTATGAATTTGTGATTGTCATCAGGCAAACCCCCAAACAGGGAAAGAAGAAAACCCTCACAATCCTAAAAAAGGGGTTTGACCTGGGAAATGGGCGTCTCTCAGATTGATGCCAAGGCGGAGGGCTGGTTGTATCTGATAAGGTCTAATCGGATTGGCTTGCAATACTGTCGCAAGCGTTACTTCGTCCTCGAAGATCACCTTCTTAAGAGCTTTAAATCAGTCCCCACTTCTAACTCTCAGGTTTTGTCTCCGTCTCTCTCAACCTCACTCTTGGATTGCCTTCCATCAGATTTTGTTCTATGTCATTACCTGTCAACAAGTTGGATCCAGATTATGTTTGTTCTTGCCCTACCATAATTGGTATGCTCCGTAATCGCTGTCAAATTGGCTAATTTTGATGAAAAAGACTTCTTGCCAAACCAGGAACTTACTTGAAAATAAACATACTAAGCTTAGTTAGCCATATATTCTTGCCAAATTAGAGCATTTCTGCCTGCTCTTTGTGTGAGTCACTACTTTACAGAAACAAAACCACATTCTCAGCAAGTAGCTATGACTCGTGAAAGAATTTTACAACTCCACCTTGCTTTCTGGTATCTGTTCACTACCTCAATATTATTCAGCAAATGCCCGACCTTCGTCGCCACTGTGTATCAGTTAGTTGTTAGTCCTAATCGATAATGTTTTCATTTTTCCTGAAGGATCCGGTGAAAAGTGCTGTCATAGATTCATGCATACGGGTGACAGATAATGGCAGGGAGAGCGCTCAGAGAAAAGTATGGGCAACTTCTCGGTTTATTCAATCATTTCCCTGTATTTCTTTTACTATATGTTTGTTAATTTTCTGTCTCGAAGATTACATATCCTATTTCCTGTGCAATTACTGCAACTGTAGGTACTCTTCATCTTCACGCTTTATAACACTTCCAATCACAACGACCAGTTAAAGGTGTAGGAATGTTCTCTCTGAAGTGTCTTAATATCGGAGCTGTTATTTTGATTCATGAAACTTAAAAAGTTTACATGGTATTTGCTTTCATAGCTGGGGGCTAGCCGCCCGGAAGAAGCAGCAAGATGGATTCATTGTGTTCAGGAAGCATCACTAAAGGTTTGTAACTGTTCCATCTCACTAGTTTAAAATAGATGATGATGTTGAGCCTAATGAAAAAGAATCCGTTGGCTTAACTGCAGGCTTGTCCTAATGTTGGGGATAATGTTGTTGGCTGCCCCAAGAGCATGCGGCAGTCTTTCAGGTAGGTTTATTAGCTGTACAACAAAAAAAGTGGGTGATTTCTATGGATAATTCCATTTTTGTAAAAAAGAAATTTAGGAGTTCTCTTGTGGGCAAGTCAAGTATTTCTTCTAGCAGAATTCAAAGTTTAAATAAATGTGATTTGAAGGAGCTTATACTTTGCGATTTTGTTTATTGAAAAGGATTTGTCTGTCCAACACCGCAGGTTGAATGGCTCTAGTAGAGTACACCATTCTAGCTCTATAGATTGGACTCTTTATTCTTCTGCCCAATTAGATCCGACAAGTTCTGATGTTGTTGCACCTTCTTCATGGACCATATTTGCTTGTCAGAATGGTAAACCCTGACTATGGCAGTTTTTACCCATTTTATATTTTTGTCATATGTAATCAATAATGCAACCTTATGTGAAATTGGTTCAGGATTGCGCCTGTTTAAAGAAGCAAAAGACAAAGATGTTCATGGGAAGGTGATTATCTTTTTGATTAAGGCATATATTTGTGCTAATTCAATTTCTACAACTCACCATCCCCTTTTCAGCATTGGGATGATCATCCGGCAATAATGGCTGTTGGTGTCTTAGATGGAGCATCAGAAGACATCTTCCGGACGCTTATGTCTCTTGGTCCCTCACGATCAGAGTAAGTTCATGATAGCTCTCTCATTTGATTGCTGGTAAATGAAATTTCATTTTCCTGTATATTCTCTTCTTTCCAAAAAGGATCAGCTAGAGCATGTTTGGCATGTACTTTTGAGGAGTGTTTGGAGTTAGTAAGCTGCATTGTTCTTTTCCCTATGTTTTGTTGACGATCAGAGGTTTAGAATTTAGCACATGATAGAAAGATGTGACTGTCTCAAAATAAAAAACAACGGATAGCAGCATTTTTACAGAGACTTGTCCTACTTGTAAATCAATATATTAGTGGTTGGCTCACACCGTTGGTTAAGGCATTATGCTGTTTATGTTCCTGATTGCTGGAATATCATACAAACAAGTTATCTGGCTACTCAGTGGAGCCACACTTTAGATGGTTTACATAGTCTTTAATGTCTACCCATTCTAACTCGGTAGTCTTTCATCTTTTTCTCTTAGAGGCTTCCTCGGTCCAGTCTTGCTTGCGTTGCAGTATTTCAATGTTTTGTTCTGTAAGAGTTTAGATGGTTCACAAGGACAAAATATGATGAGTGTTTTCCCATTATTGCACGGAAAAGGTCTTATTTGAAAGCTGGCTCCTCTTCTAAGTGGATTTTTCAAATGAATCAGTCTGTTATCAGCAGCATCTTTCTTTTCCAGCAGGTTTTACTGGGATGTTTCACTTCACGTTGTTTTTGTCCTTATTGGCTCTCTCTTGTCCATTGTTTTTTTCCCTCTTACCTAAAGTAGCTGTTTTGTTCAGTGAGAGTTTAGATTGTTCACATTATTGATGCCTGATGAGTATTTTCCAATAGTGCTCCTAAAAAAGCTCTTCTTGAGATTGCTATCTTGCGACTACGTTGTGTAGCATTATTTTATGCAAATTTAAGAGCGTGGTGTGGTTTATCTGTTTTTGACCTCATGGATTGCTTACAGATGGGACTTTTGTTTCTCTAAAGGCAGTGTGGTTGAACATCTTGATGGTCATACAGATATTATTCATAAGCAGTTAAATCGAGATTGGTTACCTTGGTGAGAATAAGTTTTTGGCAAGTTGGAATATATCAATATGTAAAGATCATCATGGTTTACTCACTTTTTGAGCATTAACATGCAAAAAACTGCTGATTTTTCCTGCTAAAAAGGGGAATGAAGCGAAGAGACCTGCTGCTGCGGAGATATTGGAGAAGGGAGGATGATGGAACATATGGTATTATCTCATAAGTATGGTACTCCATTCCCATAAATATATTTGTTCAGGCAGAGTTATAATGCCCTTTCTGTTTTCACAGTTATTCTCTACCACTCTGTGTACCACAAGAAATGTCAACGACAACGAGGATACGTGCGTGCCTGCCTTAAAAGTAATGTATGCTGTGTTTTTATTTTAATATTATCCAACTCAATGGAATATTTCTACATCGTTGAAAATTCATAGTTCATTTTCGTTTTGTTAAAATATTTGGCACAGCATCCTTGTCCTAAATGTGCATTATGGTCATTGGTCATGCCTATAGATCAACCTGACCTTTATTCCTTTCTATTCCATTATCCTCTCTACTTTGTTTTGGTGTTTATATTATATTTTATCAGTTCTTTTTGTACTCTCTGAGTGATTGTTGTCAGGATTTTCCCTTGCTTTAAAGTCATGAGTTTATTCACTTTCACTGCTTTTGTTGCTTCCCATGATAAAATTGTTTTTGATAAGCAATTAGTGACTTAACCTTAAACCTCTTAATTCAAGCATATAAGGTCAGATAACATTCAGGTTTAGGATACTTCTGGCTTACTTAGAAAGAAGATCTTTTGTCTCATGTGCCAAAGGGAGTGGCGGTGCCATACGGTTTCCACCGCCTGTCCAGGGTTGAGCCCTGGGATTTGTTGTTCAATCTGCTCTACTCACTGGGAGTACTGGATTCTCTTTCGAATGGAATTGATCCGCTACGAGATTTACAGTCCCCTTACAAAACTTTCGTTATTGGGTTAGCCGGGTGGGCTTGCTTTTATAAGTATAAGCTTGGAGTTCTGTTTCTGTATGGTTTTGAGTTTCAATTTTCTTTAAGTTCTAAGGGTGCATGGATACCCAAGAGAATGCACTATAATGCATTATTATGCTGTTTCATGTTGGTTTATTTTGTAAATTATTCAATTAATGTATCACAAAAACTGTGTTTACCAAGTCAATTGACTACTTAGTCTTGGATTGATGATTGACCACAATAATGAGTGTATTAGTTAACATATTCTTTAACTGCCTACTTTAAAAAACTCAATTTCCTGGCTCTCGGAAAAAGATGAATTAGTAGTATAAAAAGCGATGGTTTGTACAAGTTTCCTTTCACTTAAGAAGCTATAAGAGAAAAAACCATGCACTCCTGTTGTATTACGTAAACTTCTGCCAAATGAGCAATGATACTGAGTGGTTTTGGAGTAGTAAAAATCTCATTTTGTGATGATATTATGGAATAGATAGAAAGGTTTTTCTTAATGTTTTCAATTAATGATTTTCACTAGTGTCGGCTGATGTCGTGGGGATATATGCATTACAAGCTGCACCATTTTACAATTTGAACAGCAATAATTATTTCATGATACAAGATATGAGCTTATCCAGTAGGACTTGATGCATTGGTGTGTGACTTGAAAATCCTTTGGTAGTTTTTTTATAAACATTGTAACTCTGTAACCTATTCAGGTGGAGGCTATGTGATATCTCCTGTGGGCCAAGGAAAGCAATCAGTTTTAAAACACATGGTTGCTATTGACTGGAAATACTGGAAAGCATATTTGGTACCATCTTCTGCCCGATCTATTACAATCAACATGCTTGGGAGGGTTGCTGGTAAATTCCTTAATTATAAATAGCTTTTTGTTTCCCTTGCAAATATCAATCATCAACCTTTGTGTTTGTAAATCAATCTGCTTGCAGCCCTAAGAGAACTGTTCAAAGCCAAAGTGGGAAATTTCTCATGTTCTGATTTCTCATCTGGAAATCTAACAAGAGGTACATGGTTGCTGCGTAATGAGGAGGGTAAGAAGAGTAATGAACAAATACAACCAGTGAACGAGATCAAAACATTGGAGAGAGAGACCACACTTTCAGAGGTTGCTAGTTTTGTAGAATTGAATGATACAAGTGATGAATTTTTTGATGTCCCCGAACCTTCAGACAATGATCTGGAAGAATGTTGGCCATCTGATTGTGGTTCAGATACTTACTCTCAGGTATTATTTTATGGTTATTTTATTATTTATGTTTCTTTGGTAAGAACAAAGTGATTATATATAATGTTTTTCTTGCATCAAGACAAATCAAATTTGATGGACATTGAATTCTTGGGATATAGTCTCAGGATAGCTAGTAGTAAGACTTGTTGAAGACCCAAACTGTTTCAGCAGCTATTCTTCATTTTTTTGGCATTTGTCCAATAAAATGAAATAAATCTCACCCCCTGAAACCCTAGAGATCCAAATTTGTTCATGTTAAAAGCCTTGGTAAACATTAGTGTAGTATTCCTGTTTGCCTGCTTAAAATTAACTTCGCTTTTGAGGGTTTGCAGGAAGCACGGCATCCCAAGTTCTCTAGTGCTGCTGGTTTTGTGAAAAAGTTGCATGATCTGGCGGGTCAGTTGATTCATTGTGCACTTTTATCACGGATTTCTAGATTGTATGAAACAACAATTAGAGGTTCCTTTTGCAGTTCACAAGAAAGGTTATGTTGACTTGCAAGAGATGAGGGGTGAAGATTGCATGTCATGTTGCTATGGAGCTACCCTCCCTAGAGATCCAACTTGTGCTTTGGCTTCCAGTTGCACAGAAGCTGATCCATCAACATTTTTGATCAGAGGAAAAACATATTTGGAAGACCGACACAAGGTAAGATAGCACAAGTACTGGAGTATATGATTATCAAAAGTAATATTGATCTTTAGATTCTGTATTAGCAGACACAAGTATTTATCTATCATGGGTATTGCTGAAAAGTCTATACTCCTTGCTGGTTCTTGAAATATGTGTCATCTCTCTACTTTTTACGTTTCCCACGACAAAGTTTTCACCGAAAAAGTCATTTTCACCCCAAAGTGAAAGAAGGCCTAAGCCTAGAGGGGCAAAATGGTTATTTAATAAAATGCTGTGGATATAAAGGTATTACAAAAATACTGGTGAGCCCTCAAACATATTTTACCCACAGAATGTTTGGCTCTTTGTAAAGGATTCAGTGTTATTTAAAAGACCGGTCTGGTTAATTTCAATCCCACGGAACCCATATTCTGTTTCTTTGAAATCCATCCATGTTTTTGTTATCAGAAGCATTCAACACCTTAGAAAAACACGTCACATCGCCGAACCAATAAAAAGGAAAGGCTTGAGAACCTTCAGTTTGCTTCTTTCATCGAATTCAGTAATAAACTAAAGTTTCATTTCGTTCTTTGAAGTTGTCATGTGTTTCCAACAAAGACCTTGTTCTCTTTGTTGTGATTTTTTTTTGAAGAAGCATTGTGTTTGAAGACCTTGAACAAATATTTCAAACAATTTCAAAAAATTTAATTCCGTTTTGATTATTTTCTAACACTTGAGTGAAATATTTAAAATAACTGAACCAATATACTATTCTCAATGCTCATTTGTCCTTTTAGCCATGCTAGTACTATGCAGTTGATGAGCAAGTTATGAACACCACCTTTTATATTCATGGAAACCTAGCTATCATTTATAAATTTAATGACCACTGGATTTGTAATTTGTGAATAATTTCTATACTCATGAATCTCATATATTCTGCAAATTGCAACTACAATTTTACTTTCAAATAAAATAAATTTGGTTAAATTCAAGAAAGTTTCTGCAGTGTGATTACTTGCAATGAGCTGTCTAATTCTTATATTAAATTGTGGTTCAGATTACGGCAACGAAAACTTTGATGCAAATGGTTGCTGCAGATTGGTTGAAATCGGATAAGAGAGAAGATGATCTTGCTAGCCGTCCTGGGGGCATTGTACAGGTTGATTGTCAATAGTGCATTTGCATTTTGTCCTTCCCATTTCCTTTTTTCTTCTTACTCATGCTTAAGGGAAATGTCATTTAATGCTTAATAAATTTTCTTTTATAGCTCTTGTTGATTAATCTGTCTCTATTTATTGTGTAGAAATATGCATCAAGGGGTGGACCGGAGTTCTTTTTTATTGTAAACATACAGGTGACCTTTTTAACTTTCTGTTCATTCTATATGGTGTAAGTGATAATCCTAGTAAATCCACTCATTATCTCGGTTTTGATTTCATAAATTAATTGGATCAGATCCCTGGTACTACAACATATAGCCTAGCACTTTACTACATGATGAGTACTCCTCTAGAAGAAGCACCATTGCTTGAGAGTTTTGTTAACGGAGATGATGCTTATCGAAATGCAAGGTTTAAACTCATACCCTATATACCCAAGGTCAGTACATATCCAATGTTGCAGATTTTGGATTTGAATGGATTACAGATTATCATATGTTTATTTAGTATCTTTTTTTGTAATAACCTGTCGTATTCTGTTCAAGATGCTCACTCTAGTCGATGAAGGAATTTTTTTGGAAAAAGTTACATTGGATATTCTTAGCAATATTTGAAAAAGTTTAACTAATGTATTCCCTTTGGTACAACATTTTTTTTCTCTTTGCTGTAACTTTACAAATGTTAGTTAATTATTAGATGACCTTGAGTACTATATATACAATCTATGGGGTGTTGGGCGATGAGAGCTTTGAAGGAGTTTAAGCCAAAAGATAGCTTGCTTTTTGACTAGTCAAAAACATTGTGGAAATTGCTAAAAAAGTATATCAAATATGGCTACAAACTCATAGATCAAATTTGATTACAAACTCCATCTTATCCAGTCACTACTTTTTTTGGTTGAATCATGTGCAGTCACTGTATATGCCTTTCTAAACTCGCAGATTGAGCAGTTTACCAAATATCTATATGCGAAGTGCTAATATAATTCGTCGATCAAGTGAACTTACTGGGTTGGTCAAATTAGCCAATTGCCAAACAAAATGTCAATGCTAATATCTTGGGCCAGTACTCATTAGGCAGTAACTTAATTGTCAAACATGGCTAAATTCTTGTCACCAAACACCTGAATTCACTGTTAGTAGTCAAGAGCATTGGAGATTATAGTTCCTTGACATTGGAATAAAGGGAGTGAAGTTATAAATGGATCTTTGTAAGCAAGCGTTAAATTTATTGTCTTTACTGCTTATGTCTGGAGTGTTTCCAGAGTAGTTCTTAGGTTTCCTAGGTGCTATTTATTGCCTTTTTTTCTGCCTCCCTATGTAATATAAATACAGGCTTCTTGCTTGATAATAATATATAAGTCTCTTTCATCCTTAATCTCTCTCATGGTATCAGAGCTCTTGAGAGATCTGAGTTCCTGATTTTTGGCCGCCACCTTTTCCGCCAATCTCAGGCTTCACCACCAATCTGGCCGCCACCTTTGCCGCCAGATTCTATTCTAAAAATTGTCCAAAAACTATTCCACCTTCTATCATTCTTTTTTTCCTGATTCAATGGTGAATCCAGAAGACCAAATCATTGACCCCATAGACCAGACGGTCACAAATTTCAATCGTTCAACTCTTCCTCCTATTCAGCCCGCTTATAGGCTCAATGGGAAGAACTATCGGATCTGGGCTGAAGTTGTGAAGGCATCCCTTACTGGCAACGACAAAGATGACCATTTGACTGATGCTCCTCCCAAAGCTACCGACTCCAACTTCAAGCTTTGGACTCGCGAAGATTCGATTATCAAGTCGTGGCTATGGGCTTCTATGGACTCCAACATTGGGTCTAACTGTATTTTTCTTCCGAATGTGAAAGACATTTGGAACTTTCTGAAACACTCATATGGGAAGTCGCAAGACGAAGCTGCCCTTTTCGAACTTTCTGTCAAGATCTACTCCACCAAACAAGGTTCTATGACAGTTTCAGAGTATGCTACCATCTTGCAAAACCTTTGGCAAGAGTTGGATTTATCTCAGTCTCTTGTTTTGAAAGACCCTACTGAACAAGAGCTGCTACGTACTTCTATCGATCGAAATCGCTCCTACATATTTCTCGCTGGCTTGAATCCGGAGTTTGACCAAGTCCGGATTCAGGTGTTGGGCACCAAGCCTCTTCCCTCTCTAGAAGAGAATATTGCCACTATTCGAATGGAGGAAACACGGCGAGGAATCATGCTGCATTCCAATTCTACCACAGCTGAGAATATGGCTCTTTACTCAAAAACTGGGAAGAGAGATATTAATGATCTGTGGTGTACACACTGTCAGAAGCCTAGACACACAAAGGAGAGATGTTGGGTACTACATGGTAGGCCTCCCAACCGAGAAACTAGGAAGAAGGCCCCTGCAACTGGCTTCTCCACCACACCACCACCTTCTAATTTGCAGCCAACTCAGCCAAAGGCAAATACTGCCTCTGTCAACTCCCTTTCTTCCCCGGCTGAGGTGGCAGCTGAGATTACGCATCTCCAAGGTCTCCTGCATTCTCTCCAGGCCTCCTCAGGTTCATCTTCCTCTGATTCATTAGCTCTTACAGGTATGAAAAAACAAGCTACTCATCATCAATGGATCTTGGATAGCGGCGCAACCGATCATATGACTAATGATCGATCCCTCTTAGCCTCTTATTGTCCCTTTGATTGTCAGAAACAACTCATAACTGCCAATGGGGCCTCAGCCCCCATCTTGGGGAGTGGCACTATTACTGTTTTTCCTTCCCTGCCACTCAATGATGTTCTGTTCATTCCAACGCTTTCTTCTAATCTCATATCAATAAAGAAACTTGTTGATGACCTGAAGTGTAATGTCGTTTTCTCTCCCTCTGGTTGTGCTATACAGGAGCAGGGCTCGGGGACGATGATTGGTCTTGGTAGAGAAAGCGGGGGCCTTTACTTCCTGGAGAACTCCTTGATCACTTCCTATCTCAGCACTACAAAAACAGCCCAACTTTGGCTCCATCATTACCGCCTAGGCCATCCATCCCTTTCCCTTATGAAGCACTTGTTTCCTAGTTTGTTTGTTGGTTTAAATCCAGAAAATCTTGTTTGTTCTGCTTGTGAAAAGGCAAAACACAAACGTGTCTCATTTCCTATTCGAGATAAACGATGTGTACTTCCTTTTGAGTTAATCCATAGTGATGTTTGGGGTCCAGCTCCAACAAAAAATATAAATGGGTCAAGTTGGTTCCTTACTCTCATTGACGATTGCACTCGAGTTACTTGGTTATTCTTGCTTAAACACAAATCTGAAGTGAGTCATATCATTCCTGCGTTTTACACTATGATTCTCAATCAATTTGGCAAATCCATTCAACGCTTCCGATCTGATAATGCCAAGGATTATTTCAACCAAGCCTTATCGTCCTTTTTCATTCAAAAAGGCATTGTTCACGAGTCTTCTTGTGTGTATACTCCTCAACAAAACGGTCTTGCTGAGAGGAAAAATGGTCATATTCTTAATGTCACTAGGGCTGTCATGTTTCAGTAATGTTCCTAAGTTTTATTGGGGAGAAGCAGCCCTCACTGCTGTCCATTTGATTAATCGAACCCCTTCCAAAACCCTGCGGTATCAAACTCCAATTGCTTATCTCCAATCTTTCTTTCCTCATATGTCAATTGACCATGGGTTAGAGCCTAAAATATTTGGGTGCACTGTCTATATTCATATTCATACTCCATGTCGAGGCAAACTTGATCCCCGAGCTCAGATATGCATCTTTATTGGTTTTTCCAATAGTAAAAAAGGTTACAAGTGCTATTGTCCCATCACCAAACAGACCTTTGTTACAGCTGACATAACCTTTGCTGAAAATACCCCATACTACAACAGCCCCTCATCTCAACCAGCTGCTGAAATCAATCCTGAAGAGTTAGTGGACCCCATTCCAACAGAAATCCTCACCACCACCAGCCTTCCCATGACACCTATTGTCACCGATTCCCTCACTCCTGCTGCCGATACTGAAACTCCCCAGCCTACCTCAGTTTCTACAGCAGATGAACCCTCCACACTCTCAGCTGAACAGCCCCCAGCTAAGCAGCCCATGATACCTTCATTACCACCACAAAATCCAATTGATACTTACCCGCGGTTTGGCAAGACCTACTCCCGACGGGCCCCCTCTTCTCACCATCCAGCTGCTGATCTGAGTCCTGTGCCTGCTCCATCAGAACTCGATGTTCCAATTGCTCTCCGGAAAGGTTCTAGGGCATGTACCAAAACGCCCCTTTATCCCCTGTCTAATTATGCTTCTTTTGACCGGTTTTCTGATCAACATCGAAAATTTCTTTCTAATCTGGAGCAAATCAGAATTCCAAAAAATGTCAGGGAAGCCTTTCAATCAGCTGAGTGGCGACAAGCTATGACTGAAGAAATGACTGCTCTTGAGACCAATAGAACCTGGGAATTGGTGGACCGGCCCCCAGGTCACAATATTGTTAGTTGCAAATGGGTTTTTGCTGTCAAATATCATGCAGATGGATCACTAGCTCGGTACAAAGCTCGACTTGTGGCTCGTGGCTTCACTCAAACTTATGGTCTGGATTATCAAGAGACATTTGCTCCAGTTGCAAAAATGTCCACTGTTCGCTTACTTCTGTCCATTGCTACTCATCTTGATTGGGAATTGTTTCAGTTTGATGTGAAAAATGCTTTCCTCAATGGACATCTCAATGAGGATATCTACATGAGTTTGCCTCTTGGATTTTCATCCACTTCTCCTCACCATGTTTGCAAATTGAAGAGAGCTCTGTATGGGCTAAAGCAATCTCCTCGTGCATGGTTTGGCCGGTTTAGAGGAGTAATGCGCGCAGCTGGATATATACAGAGTCAGGGTGACCATACTTTATTTGTACGACACTCTGACTCCGGGGGGGTAAGCATTCTCCTTGTCTACGTGGATGATATCATTATGACCGGTAATGATCTTGTTGAACAAGCTCGTCTAAAAGCTATTCTCACTCGTGAATTTGAGGTAAAGGAACTTGGTCGTTTGAAGTATTTCTTAGGGATCGAAGTTGCTCGATCCAAAGCTGGCATATTTATCTCTCAGCAAAAATACACCAAAGATGTTCTTTTGGAGACTGGGATGGCAGATTGCAAACCCATATCCACTCCTATTGACTACAACCAGAAGATTGGTAAGGCTGAAACTGAACCAGCAGTTGACAAGCAACTGTATCAGAAATTGTGCGGGAAATTGATATATCTTGCTCACACTAGACCTGACATTGCTTTCTCTGTAAGTGTAATCAGTCAATTCATGCAAGATCCTAGAGAACCTCACCAAGAGTGAGAAGTTGCTATTAGAAGCCTTCTCCGATGCTGACTATGCTGGTGATATTGTAACTAGACGCTCTACTACAGGCTATTGCGTTTACCTTGGTGGAAACCTAGTAGCTTGGAGAAGTAAGAAGCAAGGAGTTGTTGCTCGCTCAAGCGCAGAAGCTGAATTTCGTGCAGCAGCTCATGGAATTTGTGAACTATTATGGATGAGGATCATTTTGAATGATTTGAAGGTTGAGTGGCAAGATCCAATGAGGCTGTACTGTGACAATAAATCTGCCATCAGTATAGCTCATGACCCCGTCCAACATGACAAAACAAAGCATGTGGAGATTGATAGACATTTCATCAAGGAGAAGATTGATGCTGGAATTATACAAATCTCTCATGTTTCTTCTGAGTTTCAGCTAGCTGATCTCCTCACCAAGGGATTTCATCCTTCTAGATTTCAGTGGCTCACATCCAAGCTTGGCATGGATGATCTGTATGGCCAAGCTTGCAGGGGGGTGTTAGACAATACAGCTATTAGTTGATTCCCTAGATAATTCTGCTATTATTAGCTGTAAATATTTATTGTCTTTACTGCTTATGTCTGGAGTGTTTCCAGAGTAGTTCTTAGGTTTCCTAGGTGCTATTTATTGCCTTCTTTTTTGCCTCCCTATGTAATATAAATACAGGCTTCTTGCTTGATAATAATATATAAGTCTCTTTTATCCTTAATCTCTCTCAGTTTGCCCCTAGTGCAAACTACAACTGGCAATGTCAAATTGAAATCAAAGCATTGTCGATAAAACTGTTAATCTCTGGGTATAGTAATTTTGTCTGTATCTCGATTCTTTCTGTTTTTGAGAGGGTGGTTAATAATCAGATACAATTTTCTTATATCAGGGATCATGGATAGTAAAACAAAGTGTTGGCAAGAAAGCATGCCTTATCGGTCAAGCATTGGAGATCAACTACTTCCGTGGGAAGAACTATATAGAAGTGAGCTCTTCTTATCTGTATAATTCTTACCCCTAGTCCGAGACGGAAGTTGAAATCCATTAAATGAGTGTCTATTCTATGTTGTAATTCTTACCCCTATCTCTCGGGGTAAACTCCTTGTTGTTGACAAAGTTGTTGACATGTGTTTATAAGATCTGCTCTATTTTGTCTTTCCTGATGTTGCAATATGCTGATGCGATTCGATGATACTGCAGCTTGGGGTTGACATTGGCTCATCAACTGTCGCAAGAGGTGTGGTAAGCCTTGTTCTCGGCTACTTGAACAATTTGGTTATTGAAATGGCTTTCTTGATTCAGGTAAACAATTGTTATCCAGGACTAAATTATACTTTCTTAAGCATGTGCATTGTATAGTTAAGAGTTCATTTTTCACTCCATATACGTATCCTCTCCAGGCCAATACAGTCGAGGAGCTTCCTGAGCAACTTATGGGCACATGCCGTCTCAATTATCTGGATGCTTCAAAAGCAGTTTTGGTAACACCTTAAAAACTTTTTCTCACTTAGAAACATGCAAGCAGTGACAACTGTTTCCTGAACAATTGGCATGAAACTACTACCGGTGCAGATTGGGAAGTGACTTCATTCCTTGAGAATTACTCTCAAACTTTACTGTTCAAATGTACATAAATGACAATTCATTAGGGACGGGGTGCCATAGAATATTTTGGTTATTCTATTACTGAATTGTTGGCCTGAATTCATGGAAAATTGGAAATTGATTTGTGTACCACGCTTAGATTCAGTCGTGGACTTGCAGATAGTGAATGCTTGTTAGGGTTGAGATTTGTTGATTCGATTACTCTTTCTTGTTCCAAAGCTGGTGTCAGGCCGTTGGCTGTCTATCTTGTTCCCTGCGATTATCATGTGGGAAGCCTGTTTGTATTCATTTGACGGCTCTTTTGGCGAAAATGTAATAATGATTCATTAATAGGTCAAGCAGGTACTAGTGTCAAAATGTTTACCAGTGACCACCTTAAACAGTACTAGTGTCAAGAAGGTAATAATGACATTAATAGGTCAAGATAAATCTTTTTGATGTAAATGAGAAAAACTGGAATTAAAAGAAAATATGGTAATCAACCTCCAAGTTTAAGACAATTTCACATGGTATCCAACTAGTTTTAAATTTTCGTGTGGTGTCCCTCAGATTTAAACAAATTTTGCCTCATGCCCACCCCGTTAATTCAAAGTTTAAATTTTTTGTTGTTTGTAAATAAAAACATAAATTTTGATTTTAAGATAATTATAACTTTTCACTCTTTCTTATAAACTCTTTTTTCCAATGTTTTTTTTTGTTATCATTATATTAATTAAAAATTATTATTATTTTTGGATAAAAACATAAATTTTGGTACAAAAACATGATAACTTTGCACTCTTTCCTATCAACTCTTTTCTCCAATCTTGTTTTTTCGTTATCATTATGTTAATTGAATTCTTTTTTTGTTTTTGGATAAAAACGAGATGTTGTGTCATATTATACCCTATAAAGTGCTGCATCTACATGTGATCTTGAGTCTAATTAAGTGTACGTGCATGGTCAATATTGTCTTAACTCAGACGCGTAGAACATATAATGAACTCCCTCTAGAGCTAGAGGAAGTGTTAATTTGTATGCCAATTACCCAACAAACCCAAGAATCTTGAACAACCACGCATGACAAAGGCTCAAATTTTTTGAAAACAAACGAGGCCAATATATCCATTGGACCCAAACAACGGTCAAAGAACAATCGCGGCCGTAGTTTGAGTCCGATGATTATTCTCTTAAAACAATATGTGAACCAGACCCGTGAATGGCCTAGGGCAATAGTAGTTCTTCAATTCAAACCCGTGAACTGGACCCGTGAACAGCCTAGGGCAATATTATCTCTCCAAAATAGACACATACGGTGTTGAGTGGATCAAGATGGCCCTCCTGACTTCAATCGGGTTTCCAGTCTCGTATCTTCTTGAAATGCACTATGCAAAGCATATCCAAGTAAAAAAAATATGTGATTGGTAATCTTACAAAATCCAACTAAACTGGGAAAAAAATTGATTGGGGGTTGAAAGTTATTAGAGCATTGTGATTTGGGAAGCTCGAATACAATGTTACAAGCACTAAAAAAGCTGTGATCTACAAATTACAAAGGAAGAGAGGGAGGGGAGGGAAAAATTACTGTACAGATGGCGAATGAAGATTGCTACAGAAGGTGGTTAGACCTGACAATGGTGGTGCTCTACTTTGTTAGACACAGAACAAATCTATTTGCTGGATGAGATCCAATCCTCCGATTCTTTCTACTGCTTGTGTGAAACTTGTGCTCTAAAATTAAATTAGCTTTTTCAACCATATCTATTTGCTGGCTGACAATGGGGGTGTAAACCGTGTTCTTCTTCCTCTTTCTCTTCACCTGTCCCACAAGGCTTGAAAAACAGCAGTTCTGTTCTTCAACCAGTTCACCATCTCCCTATCCAAGGGACACTTGTTCAACACGGCATCCAACATCGGACTCCCAACAATTTTCAGGAAATCCCGGAATTCCCATATCCTGTCCTTGGGCCAAGATCTCTGGGGCTGCTTCTCCTGAATTATTAGAAGAAGAAAAAAAAAATCAGCAACTCACTCTTTTTGCTACTTTTTCACTTTGATGAAAAGAGACTAAAAATGGCTCACCATTCTATTGAGCATGAATCTGAGAGTTTCGCGGCCATAGACAAGCTGTCTAGATTGTTTTTGTGGCCTTGCATAAAAGGAACCAATATCAGGGAGTGCTAAGCAACCTCTGCTTGCCCTGGCTAATGCACGATCAGGATCACTATTACTCTGGTTATGCCAGTCAATAAGCTGTCCTAAGCAGTAGTTCTCACTGTATGTCTTGCAGTATTCTGTCGGTCCCGAAAGCTTATCTGCGTATTTTGGTCCCAAATCAAGAGGACTGATATATACAGGAGATGACTTTACCACTTTGTATTCCTGCAAATGATTATTTACATCACGGAATTAAGCATTCACAGCATCTATCTACAGACACATACTACATCCGTCATTTTAGCATTGTAACCAATCTTGCTCAGAATCTGTCATTATAGATTTTAGGTAAACTGAAAGTTGTACATATTGACACTTTTCTTTTATATATAAATTGCAACTTTTAGAAAACCTTTACAATATTTTAGTTTGAGAATTAAATTCCTTAATAGTTATTGTTCGGAAACACACTCTCGAGTTGCTCGGTTTAGGTAAATACATCTCGATCCCCCAAACCTTGCTCATGCGAGATACACTAGGTTTGTGTTGATGCTGATGTTGTAATGGTTGTGTCTACGGCTAAAAATGACGATTTTAGTGAATACACAGTACAATATTTTTAGGTTAAAACAAATCTCACCTTGATTTTGAAGAAGCACTTCGTGTATGCATAAATGTGAATCAAATCAGCAGCTGCATCATGTCGAGACTTGACTGTACATGGAAGGTTCCGAACCTCATCCCTCAACCTTAGAGAGGAAAGAGAAGAATGGACATAAGATCCTTACAATCCTATACCACTACAACGTCAATAATACATAATAAAATCACTTTAGCAAAATAAAACTCACCACAACAACGATCTTCTTAGTTCCTTTTCGATATCATCAGAACTTAAAGGATCACGTGCACGGATCTTTGATTTCAGGTCATTTAGCAGGCTGTTTTCCACATGTGGACCTATATACCGCAGAAGCTCATCCACTAAAGAACCATTTCCTTTCCAGAGCCAATTTACTATTTCTTCAGGATTAAGCTTATGTAATGGTGGTGGAGCCTTCTTTGGGTCACCAAAAACACGTCTCATAACATATCTGACCTGAAGAAAACAAGTAACAAAAAAACACCTCAAATATTGCACACACCAAGCTATTCACAAAGATCAATGCAAAATTTCTAGGAACAACACAGACTATTTAGTTGATTAATGATCTTATCAATACCTTATCTAATGTAAGAGCCAAATTTTGAATCCTTTGATTGAAGACACCCTCAGCCTGTCCAGTATAGATGATAAGTAACAAAGCAGTTGAAATGTCATATAGCCACAGAAAATATTGAACAAAAAAGGCAACACACAAAGAAAACCTTTTTGAATTAGCTTGTATTGTGAGAAGCAATCACATCAAATTAAACTTACCTGAATTTCAGCATCACTCTTTTCATCCTCTAGGCTTATATCTGCAAAGTATTTACTCTTCTCTTCCAAATTATGCTTTAAAATTTCTTGAGGAAGTTTTGTTCTTTCAAAATTGATAAACCTCACCTGCATTGATTAAGGATGTTAGCACCACCGGAGTTTGATGCCACTTGTTCCCAACTGAAGGAAAAAAGGGAGCAAAATTACAGTATAATAGAGCAGCGACACTCACCAAGCGAGCTGTATATGCAATTAGCCAATCTGGCAAGCCACCAAGCAAGCAGCTTCCCAACCCTGCCTTACTGAGATCAATGTAATCTTCTTCAGAAACCCAATTTAATTCACAAGCTTCAAGCAGTAACCGGTGCCTATCCAAAAGGCCATGCCACTCTTTCATAACCTAGATCCCATTATAAAACACAACTGGTAAGTTCTAGATCATAAGTTACAAAGAAATACAAATGCCCTTGTGAAGGACAAAATAGGTTAAGAACCTTGTGAAGGACATATGACATATGACAAACCTTGTGAAGGACAAAATAGGTTACGAACACAAGACAAAGATGAGACCCCTGACCTTAAAAAAATTAAGAAAATAAAAAGACACCAGACAGGATGGAGGAAACAGAGCATTGCTAAAGCTTTTTCCAGGAAAACCACAGAAAGAGACAAAAATTCAATATTTGTACCACGAAATGGACAATGGATAGCAAATACAGGGAAGAATTAACAAAAGATTTCAATGAATCCCCATACAAACAGTGGAGCTGTCAAAGTGCAAGAGGTTACCTTCTGAAAAGCACCTTCACCAGTTAAATTCAAATAGCTTCCACGGCAAACTTGACTGCCACACAAACATACTGATGCTTCATACTCTTCCTTACTCTGTTGACAAGTTCAATAGCATAGAATAATTATAAAGAAAATCATGTTCCGTATTTGCTTGTATACGCATCAATGAAACTATAAGAAGAAAGGAATAAAGAAGACAAACCTCTGTAACTGAGTTATAATCAAAGGTGATTTCTTCACCAAATAAGATTGGACGTACAGAATATATGCCTATTTGATAATGGCCGCCAACTGCAGTAACTCTGCACTCATTATACATTAAGAGAATGAATACAAGTAGAAACTACGGTAGGAAACTCTGCATTTATTAGATTTTACCATAGCATGGAAACTCCATATGGAACTTTCTAATTCATTGTCAAAAGGAAAAATTTCCATTAGATATGTCACGCAATCCAAAACTTTGGTATCGAAAGGAGTAGATACTAATATCAATGACATCTTATATCGGGTGCAATACCATAAGATGAACTGTTCAACACATGTTTTTCCTTTTAGGTTTTGATCTAGTATACATTTTCTGATTTTCATACCATAAGATGAACTGTTCAACACATGAACTCTTCTGACATCCACATTTCATCAAAGTCAATATAACTGAAAATGTCTTAAAAAATCATAGCCTATTATTGATCTACAAAACTTACATGCAAGTGACCAGTCATAATTGGGCTATGTTTAACATAAAAGCTGGAATAGACCTGAAGACAAGAGTGCTTTTTTTCTTTTTGAAGACAAGAGAACCTATTAGACCTGAAGCTACCAAATAATGTCCTGGCATGTCAAATGCAGCCTTACCCTTAACAGCTAAGGACAGTGTAAGAGAGGGTAAATGTTTCTACTTTCAAGTGTAAGCTGTTTAAAAGTTGCCTATTTTTTATGTTGATTGGATTAAGACATAGTCCTTTAGCAATATCAAAGAGTGAATCATTTACAAAAACCAACAAATTACTGCAATTATTCCTAGTGTTTTTAACATGCATAAGACATTCCATTCTGTTTTTTACTTTTACGTAACACAGAAAGATGAGGGTTGGGAGTTTTCACATTGATCTCGGAAAGCCACTTAAGAACAGATCATAAAAAGAGAATTCCTATATGAGCATAAGGAAAATGTTCTGAGCCCCATCCTGCTCAGCTAAGGATCAAGCTTGTCTACAGAAGCTCTGCATGCGAAGTTCAGATGCAGAAAATTTCAGAAGTCCTTCTAAGTTCCACAGGCTGGAATGGATAATATTACAAGCAGATAGTAGTTCAATTTGCACATATCAATGAAAACATAAGAGGGTTCCTTTTGTACTCTGTCAGTTGTCATATGATGTGCGAAGTGCTTCATGTATTATATCCATGATCATTTACTGAGATGGCCAACTTCATACCTAGCCACATCTAACGAAAGAAAAAACTTACTTTGCCTCACAGTTAGGTTGACACGAATGGCAGATTCTACTCGCATAATTTGCCTTGTGCATTGCATCAACCACCACCAAGTCATAGCCATCAGCATCACCCTGTGCCATGGAAAGAGTACAAGGAGTGAGATACTATATAGGAAAAGAAAACAGGAAATATAAAGAAAGCAAAGCTAACTGTCAAAGTATATGGAAGTAGAGCAACCTTGGGCCTCTCTAGATAAATATTGTAGAACTCAGGAGCTGGATCTTTATTGTTCTTCTGCAAATACCGTATCCCATCTTGCTTCTCAAACCATTTCCATGTAGGATAGACCTGAGCAGTTAAAAGTTTCCAAATTCAAAATAAAATATCCGGAGATACGTTGCAACTATCAAGAAACATAGCAGGAAACAGAAGTAATAAAGAATGATGTAGACAGTGTTTAAAAACACAACGGTAATGTCAAAACATCATGAAAAGTGCTACCAGTAAAAGAACTGTCTTCTTTATTTGTTATTCTGAAGGGTTTGGTGCATTGTTAGTACACAGTTCAATTCTTAAAACTGCTATTTCATAGATGTAAGAACCTCCATTCACGACGGAGATTTCATAAACATGGGACCACATCATCATGAGACATTTGAAATCAATGCAATTAATATGTGATAGAAATCTAAAGGAAATATCAAATCATATTAGAAAGCAAAGTAATTCCACTAGAAAGTAAAAACATATAAACCCCATAGGACACAACATATCAAAATTTCTGTACTGTTCGCAATTCAATTTTTGTAGTGTTAGCAATATTTATCATGCAAAAACAGCCTTTACAAGAGAGACATTCAGAAAATTGGATACATGTCATGATCTCCACCAGAATGGAATAAAAATTATTAGCACAAGGCTCACCCATAATCAAAAGCATGATGCTCTTAAGCGTAAGAATTCACATACCTCCCCCAGAAATTCTACAACGAAATCATCTTTTTCAATACCACCTTCTTTGTTACAAACAACTCCAAGCCCCTGGTCAACATTAAGAGCAAACAGCACAACCAGAAGTCATTATCTTGCCCAAAGGAAGGATCAGAAACCTTTTCAAGAATTAAAACAGGGTACACAAAATGGATTCACCTTTCTGTAAGCAACATATTTATCCCCTGGACGATTGTCAACTGCATCAAGAAGAGCCTCACACAGCTTCTGATCTCGCATATCTTGCTGCACCTCAGCTGTGTTTAGTAGTTCTTGGATAACAGGCCTTAGAGAATATGTCATCGGAGTATTTCCAGATCCAGTAAAATCTCTGACTTGCTTGTTAAGAGTTCGCAGGAGCACATCTTCAATAAAATCATGTTTCTGCTGAAGAGACCAGCCCTCAACCTTAGACATCGAATCAAGGAGAAGATTATGTGTATAAGGATCAATTCCATAAACCTCTTGTTCTATGACTTCATGTCCAAGTTGTTTTCTAGGCTTAAATTCCTTAACTTCAGGAAAATCCATATCTGTCTCGTCCATTCCATTTTTCTCAGCAACTTTTACATCATAGTCATCTGGTAGTGAAACCCTCATTTTTCGCCTCACTTCCTCTTCATCCGCTAAAACAAGGTATTCATCAATAACATCATACTTTCGAGTCACAGGAGGCACAAGGCTTGCTTTTGTCATTCGGGCACCCCACTCACGTTCGGTAGAAAGTTCAAAGTCCTCATCTTCTATTACATATCCATCTCGTGATTCCCGACTGTCCGACCAAACATCCATATCACTTTCTGTATTGGAGGTGCTGCCACCACTACTTTCACCGTCAGAGGACGAATACTCATCAGATGATGATCCTCCATAGTCCAAAGATTTCTTGTTCAATGTAGAAAGATGACGAACCTCTCGGTCAGATGAATATTCAACATGATCAGAGCCACTGAAAGAACCGTTACTCTTGTTTACTCTCCTCTCTGAGTTCATCCTATTGTGTTTCTTAAACCTCGAGCAGCTAGAATACTCATCCTTTGAAACCTTCATAAGTTCATCCACATCAGTTCTTTTACTACCTCCAATACGTGTTGCCAGTTTGATAAATTCTGTCATGACCTTATTCATGTCTCCTTCATCGCCTTTATTTTTTGTTCTGTAATAAAATGAAATTTAAAAAAAGCAGAAATGCATAAGGATACTGAGCAGACCCAGTAAAGTTGAGTAATGCCACAAAATGCCATCAAAACTAGTCAAGATGTTCGGACTCTGTTCAATCAATTCAATCCAGTTCATTAGTAATAATTGTATGTCAGAGCACACAATGCATATTTGTTAAACCAGGAACTCTGACAAAGTCCATTCAGAAAAACTATAAACAAAGCAGTCCACAATGTTCATTCTGATGAATAAAACTCTTAACCCCCAGGTTGGTATTTGCAATTCCAGTAACTAAAAAGGTAAGCCTGGGAAGGGAGGGAGGGAGAGAGAGATCATACTTCACTGCATCCCGGCACATTCTGCAGATATCCTCTTTCATGGAGGTCAGGCCACGAACAGCATAATAGCCACGTTTGATCCGGTCCTCAATCACAGAAACCTGATCAAAATATCAAACGAAACCAAGTAGAATGTCAAATTTATGTATTTATAACAAACAAATCTTAATAAGAAAAGAAAAAAGAGCACTAGAGATGAGCACCACCTTTGGCATAAAAAATTCACACACATTCTCCTTCATGATACTATTAAGACTATGCAACACAAATTCCTCCATCCTTTTAAATGCAATTCCAGGCCTCTTCATTGTCCAACGCCTCATCTGAGCATCCCTTGATAAAATTGACGCAGACCTTCTTGTATCAAATACCTTAGTACGTCTATATAAGCTCTGTCGAAATGCTTGATTAGCTGCATCTCGTTTCTCCACCATATCAAAATAATCTTTGAGCCCAGTAGACTCATCAATGTCACTCCTAAGACTTGACATAGATGGGGTTTTCTCAAAAGTTTGCTTCATCCTCTTTGCGGACTGCATAGGGAAGTCCCTAACCCAGTTTATATCAGGAAATTTGTCTACCAATTCATCTAATTGGCAGCAACCTCTAATATCAATACAGGATATACATGAGAATGAATGAAGAATCTCCTCAAGGACAGCAGATGTAATGTTGATGCACCCAACCAAGACCATAAACTTCACTTTCCCTTTACTATAATCACTCTGCAAGGACAAGGAAGATATTACTTAGCACAAAAATAGTACAATAATTCTTACTAATCGTTAAATAAATAAAAATTTGAAAGAAAGGCAAACCATGATGCTCCTAATCAGATCGTCAGTACAGTTAGTGCCAACAGATGACAAGTCCACAAGTCTAGAGACATCTTTGTAAAAGCCAGCCGCAGCTCGCCACTGCTTGCAGGTAGAAGAAGCAACAACGAGAGATTTTATGTCTGCTCTAAGAAAATGAAAGATCCGAGCAAGAATATGGCCATCCAATTGCCCCCAACCTCCAAGGGTGGAGGCTGTTTGAGGAAATGTAGAATTGCCACATAAATCCTCAAATGATGATTCATCATTCTGAACAGATGGCAAGTTGTCTTCCATTTCACAATCTTCACTAATTGAGTCAACTGTTAAACGGGATCTCTTTCCAGCATGAATAAGATCTTCATTAAGAAAATATGTTTCACCCTCTGTTTATCAACACAACAAGCAGAGCATTATCAGAGATAAAATAAAACTAATATTAAGGAAACACCAAGGATATCATAAAGAAAACAGATCAATGCATTGAAGAAATCAGCTTTTGCAACAAGCAACCAACTAATGGAAGAAGAATGATTACTCTTGATAAAGCTTTCATTTGTTAGCCAGCAACTTCCAACTCCCCTTTCCATACTAGGGGTTGAATAGTTGAGAACTATGGTACTCTGCTGTCATCAACATTCTGATGAACAAGCTTAAAATATTGTTGCAAAAAATACTAATTTTGAATTGCTACCTGCCTTCCTAAGTCCAACCTAAGCTGAATATGTAATGTTACTGTAGGCAACATAACATATCCACACATCATATAAGACATGAAAATATTTACTAATCTTTGGACCCCATAGAAAACAAATGTAATTGACAAATTACTTCATAGAAAACTGGCCCTGCCTATTGACTGAATACAATTTTGAAAATAATAAATTGAGTAGAAGAGAATTCATTTACCAGCTGCTCTAGTATGTTTGTCCATCTCTTTCTTTGGTTGCTTTGCACTAATCCATGGATCCAGCACCCCATTTATAGCTGCAGCAAACTCACGATTCTTGAAAGTTTTCATGACAAGTTCATGAAGTTTTCCTCGAGTATAACCTATGAACTGTGGATGCAACCTGTGGAATGCACTGGAAACATCGAATGCTTCATCTGCATTAGTGCCAACAGCTTTTTGCAAGGAAGAACCAGAAAATTTAGTTGCAGACGCATCATTGTGTGCAGTTTCCTTGGAAGACATAATAGGTACCCATATTTGATCTGTTTTTCGGTACACACTGCTATTTTTAGAGACTCTACCTTTATCCACTAGAACACGAAGCTCTGAATACAAGAATGGCCCATGTTCATGACCAGCACCATCAAGATAATACCAATCACCTAAATCTAACCGCAATTCATCAGATGTACAAAGACGATCTTTCAGTACATCAATCGGTTTAGCACACATCAGTGACCCCTCCGTATCTTGTCCACACATATCCTTGGAGTGTGAAGTTCCTTCAACAGAAGATTTTCTAGTATCACTAGATGAAGTTGGCCTAGAAGATTTTGAGGAGTGCTTTTCTTTGCTTCTTATTCTAGAGCGAGGGTCAGATACAAACGAGCCCTGGTCTTTCACCACGCATGCATTAATCCTAACTACCGGGAGCACAGTGCCCTTGACTCCCCTAATAGGAAGTGGCTTGGCTTGACCAGGTCTACCAGCAACATTAGCATCATTCCTCTCATCAGTCAGGGAAAACGCCCAGGGAGGAAGATCAAGCCTTCTGCTCTGAGAAGGATAGTACAAGTCATCTCTTTGATGGTGCCGGGGATCCTCAAAGCCAGAATTTGGCATCTGGGATACAGGATAGCCATCATTAAGCACTAGTTTCTTCTGAAATGACCTTTCATGGACAGTTTCATCAATCCTCCTCCAATCCCCACCTTTACACGGCCAACGAACTGAAAACCATTCATTGAACTCACAGAAGGGATAGCCAAGATCACTGTCCAAGCTTGCATTAGAAGCTGAGTCTACAGCATCTTTGGATGTAGCAGAATGAGACAAATCTTCTCCATTCTGCTCAGAGATCATCGTGGGCTGCGAACCATGCGAGTTTAGACCTACACCAAAAGAAAGAAACAGAAACAAGTTTGAGATGGGAGCCATAGTTTCCATAACATCCCAACAAAACAAGAACGAACAGTTCAGACGATAACAAATACTTAAAGTAAAACAGAAGCAAAGAAATTTTGTACAATAATGCAACTCATGGCCTATGCAACCAAAAGAATGTAGAGAATGAAGACTGATTTGCATGCCTCTGAAACACTCCACTGAGCCTATAATGGCAGACAGAAACAATTATAAAGTAACACAAACAAAAAAAATCTGAAAGCAAAAAGAAAATGGCTTGAAATCTATGTCACAGAAACACAGACACATAATGGACAAGGCTAAAAAACATCTTTCCAAAAGATACAGGGTACGAGCTCGGAGAAAGAAAAAGAAAAGGTCAGCATAAATTATAAGTGTCTTTTATAGTTTGGATGAAAAGAATGCATAGATATTAACAGAACAATAAAAGGTTTGGAGTCAAATTACACAGCCAGGAGGGACAAATAAAATAATAAGTCCAGCATAGCCTCTGTTATTAGAAGTTGGAATGTTATCAATCACTCTAATGGTTAATCCTCTCTCATTAATTTTTCCCAACGTACTTAACAGTATATTTTTTATGGTCCTCTAATGGCAAAGACATCATCTAAATAAAGATCAGGTTGAACTCCATTTGGAATCTTCTTTCTTCTTTAGCAGCAAGAACATAACAGCTCCGACCAATGACAAAGGGAGGCACTGACATTGCCAGCTGCAAGTGAGAAGAGGATGGCATGACAGCAGCTAGGGATGAGAGACGTAAGAAACGCTAACCACAGAGGCTACAAAGTTCCACATAAATTGATAGTTTACTGTTCCAAAATACTCAATGTGTGACAGCTCACATTTTGTCTTTCACCCAAAAAGATCTTTCAATTACCGAATGGGAGTAGGATATAAATCCCCCCTTATTGCTCTCCTTTATGCTTCATAACAATGTATCTCACAAGAATGTGCAGAATAAGACAAAATGGACTTTTAATTTGCAAAAGCAAGATTGCATTAAATAATTTAAGCTTGGAATTTATTCCAACCATAGTATCTGGTTGGTTTCATTTGGAAAATAATCACATGTACTATTTAGGTTGCATTAACTGAACAAAGTAGCCATCATGAAGGAGATATTGATGACACTATCAAACTCAACCAACCCCACTTAATAGCTAGCAGCATGAAAATCATATAATATCTATCATTCCAATGTCCCAATCATATTATGTAAGTCATGAAGTTTCTGAATGCAAAAACATGAACGGGGTATATTGAGAGTGGTTAAAAGGAGTACACATCATATACAATTATTTACCTTCAAGATTGGTCCATCTCTCCCATTCTAGATTGTTGAAGTTCCAGTGCAGAGCCTCTGACAATACAAAAGAAAATATACAAGTATCAGCAAGAGACACACAATAGAGTTCAGAATAACATTTAAGGAAGGAGACACCAAGAGGGCAGATCATAAGATTTACCTCCAACAGTCTCAATTTCTTTGCCAGGGACAAGAGTAATGTCACCTAAGAGAGCACCAACCCTTTCATCAATTTTAAGATCCCTTTCAATGTCTGACACTCCTAAACTGTAGGCTGTGCAGGAAGCTGGCTGCATCTGAGTTGCTTCACTCTCTTCACATGACTTCCTCAAACACTCCTCTAAATCTCCAGTTTCTGGCAATGATTTGCCAGGGTCCTCAGCAGAATTTACTGCTAGCTGAGAAATAGCATCTGGAGCAATGCTGGGGTAGCTCAAGGTCACTATTGGAGAAACTGCATTTTCAACAGTTACCCATCTGTCATTATTCCAGTGTTTTATCAGGTGATCTGACATAAGAACTCCACCTTCCACAAGTGCCTTCAATTCACATAATCTAGAAGGACCACGCTCAGATCCTAAATGATCAAGATAACACCATTTTTTTATGTTTGTATCAGCCACATGAGAGACGTACGGTGGGGTATCACAAATATCCATATCTTCCTCCATGGATAGCAACTCGTCAGGTAATCCATTGTCCTGTGGGGTATTTACCTCAGAACATGCCCTATGAATCTGAGACAAATCTCCCTTGACAATTTGACAAGCAATATTGCTTTGCTCAAAAGATTCATTCTGCCTAGGGCTTTCCACTTGAGAATCTTTTGTGAGCAGACTCATACTGCTCTTCGCATCATCCCTACCACCAGAGTTTTCTTCATCTACCTTGTAATGCACCCTTGATTCAGTTAGTTCTTTTTTTTCACTTGCTCTCCTATTATAGGCTCGACTTTGATCATATGGTGATTGCTCCAAGGAACTTGGAGACTGGTCCTTGCAACTGTAGGGCCTACCATGATCCTGTGGGGACCGCTCAGCATTACCTGGGCTCCGATGTTTATTGTCCAGATGGCACCGAGTATCATATGAAGAGCACTCATGTCGAACAGGAGTTTGATGCCGGTGATTGTGACGGCGTCCCCTATCATGAGGTGACCGTTGGGAACGACTCGGACTGTGGCCATATCTGTCATGGACTGCCCTGGAAGAAGAAGAAGAGAAACCATGACGACGGGCAGAATGCCTCTCAGAGCCCATCCTGGACGAAGAAGAGTCCTTATACAGCCTCTCAGCAGAGTGACGTGGCAAATGCTCCAAATGGGCAGAGCGACCACCATCACCAGAGAGCCTCCGGCATTTAGAGCTCGCATAATCAACATGATCATCGTAATACTTACGCTCACTGCTATCTGAATCATTGCCATGATGACGCTTTAACCGAGAAGCAGAAGAATGTTCTCTCCCATGGTTCTTGGCGTGAACTTGCTCATTCTTGCGAGAACCACCCTCATCCACAACTTTTGAGCTCAATTTGCTGTAGCTTCTTTCTTGAGAAGCATCCCATCTAGCAGGTCTTCTAGAATGTTGGCTGCCAATCTTGTTGAAATCTTTGCCGGAATAAAAATCCTCAACAAGATACTTACCAGAGGGTGGGGTCCACTCATGCTCGTCCCGCCAATCCCTGTCTGCATTATAATCATGCTTGCGTGACTTTGAGTAGCTGTAATCATCTTGTGAGAAATCCCTTTTTTGCCACCTGTCTGGAATGAACTCTCCTTTCTCAATTTCATCCCTGCCTCCCCTCCAAGTGCCGAAATCTGTCTTCTCCACGTCAAATTTCGCGTACTTCTCAGGTGTTTGATCCCTCCTTGGAGCAATGTTGCCCTGCAGCCTCCCAGAATTAAATATTGACTTCTCTGGCTCAGTCTTCCGCCATTTTCTGGACACAATCTCTCCTTTTTCTACTTCCCCCTCTCCCAACCTATCAGAAACAATTTCTCCCTTCTCAATCTCACCTGTTTGCGATTTATCTGGCGTCAATTCAGCAGAATGCACCTCCCTTATTGGCGATTTCAACGTGCCCAGCTCACCTTCTTCCACCTCCTCCTTCAACTCGCCATTTTCAGCTTCAGTGGTGGTCTTATGTCCCTCTGGTCCCAGTTCACTCTGCTTTGGGTCCTCTTTCTTAACAACTTCTCTCTTCAGTTTCTTCTTCTTCTTACTGACCTTGACAGAAGAAGACTTGTTCCCCAGTTTAGCCTTGGTTATCCCATTCCCATTTACATTGTTGCCGCCTCCGCAATAGACCTCTGAAACTGGAAACTTTTCCATAATATGCTGCAAAGGCATACATGCAACTCCTCCTTCGCCCATGGAAGTGCGGAGCACTCCACCTTAGTGACGAGAGCAAACCTATTTCTCCCCTTGCCCGGGGCTGTTGATGCTCATGCTGCAGAGAAAACCTTCGCCGTCCAACCAGCCGCCCAAACTCGTCGCAGAAGCCCTAAAAAATCCCAATCAAATGGAACATCGTTAATTCTGAATACAAAGCCAAAGCGCAGAACAAAATTTAGGGTTTCAGGAACGGATGAGCGATAAAACCCCGTAATTAGTCAAGTACGAGGCCGAGAATTCCCGGAAAATCAGTTCGGAATCAGAAACTGCAAACCCCTAAATCGAGAATGCTGAAGGATATGGAATTAAACTTACCAGATGAAATTGGAACAGAAACGGATCAGAAAATAGGAAATAGCGGACGAAAACGCGAGCTAGGAGTCAAATGGCGAGGGATTGATCAACAGATCGAAGAAGAAGGTATGGAGAAACAGCTGAGGAAAGGGTTCTATTTTTATCGCCCCTATCTATCGCACGCTTTCTGTCTTCGCCCGTATTGTGTTTTCTGCTCCCGCTCTCTCTTTCTCTCTCTCTCCCCAAGTCCTGTTTTCCTCCGGTCTAAAGACGTCTCAGACGAGAGAAAACCTTCCTAGGATTTTACTTGCTCTCTCTTGTTATTATTCTCATTTTCCCCCATCTCAAACGCACAGTTCGATACTCGTACCCCTCAAAGAAAAGAAAAAACAAATTGCACAATTAAGTCTCTCAAACTAAAAAAAAGTACCGTATTAAAAACCAAAATGTTAGTATTGATCTTTTACCATTCATTTCCTTCATTGGTCTACTAGAGCATGACAAGACATCGATCTAAAAAGTTATAGATTCGACCCTTCACTAATCTCTTTGAGGTAAAATATATGTAAATCTCCTTACTATTTGAGTCCTTGGGTCTTTCGTGACTTTGGACTAGGGGACCATCCGATCACCCTAAATTTATATGACCGAAAATAAACTAATTGTCTTTACTTAACATAATCCTTCATTTGACAAACAAAATGAAATTTAGATCTGAAAAATCATTTCATACCAATAAATTATTGAGCGGGTGATCAACGAGTACAAAACGTTTAAGGTTCAATAGTCACGTTTCACATTTTAAAATTATTGTGATTATAAATACGTTATTAATGAGATTTAAAATTATTTTTAATATATAAATAAGTTATTAATAAGTGGACATATAATGAAAATTTTAATATTTGAAAATGTTCTTTTTTCCTAGATGCTGGGACGATATTAAGGACGCCAGTCATTAGTATCTAAACAAATAATGATCGTCCCTTGTTTTGATAATGACAAACTCAAAGGTATTTGATAGGTTGTCCAAGTGTTGATCTCAGGTAAGTCCAAAGGACGCACATGAACGAAAAGGACAACAAGTGAACGGCAGTCCCTAAGCTGTAGGGACGCACGTCATCAGAACCTCCAAAGCTGAACGTAATTGGCGAAGTTCCTGCGAAGATAGGACGGCGTCCTCATCAAGAAGGGACGCACGCCAAAATACGAACGAGGTTCAAATTCAAATCAAGGCCGCCCCAACATGATTACATCACGTTCGGCCGCAGTCCTCAGAAGGAAGCTTCCCTTGTCTGGGCACGTATAGACAATTCCAAAGATGTCGCTTTCCCAGCAATGGTCCCCTATCCACGCGGAGGCTTCCCAAGCGTTAACAGAGCCGACTTCCTCAAGAGGCTCATCGCACCGTTGATGGAAGATCAAGGAGCCTACAAAGCCTCAGAGGACGCTAGAGGACAAGAACCAGTTCCGCTATAAATACCCCCCCAAGGGTATGCATAGCGGTGTGGACTTTGAAGACTTTCTCTCAAGCTCCTCCGAAGCATTCAAGAACACGAACGAAGATCAAGAAGATCAAGTGAGCTTGAAGCAAGAGAAAGAAAGTCCAACCACATCAAATCCAAAACAAACCACAAAACAGTTAGAGTTGTAGTTTGTCTCTCACAACGAATCGTGAGAGACGTGAGTGATAGCTTCCTTATAGCTAAGAGTGTTAGGTTACTTGTTAGGTGGAAAGGAGTGTTACTAGTGAGGCTAAGGACGGACGCTTAGCTCAGAGAAGTGTAACGACTCACCTAAGTTGTAAGGACTCGCTCTTAATAAGATAAGGGACGGCTATTGAAAATCCTCCAACGGAGGTAGAGGTTTACCCATAAAACTAGTTGGTCTTAGTGGGATTCCTCTATAAATACTCGTGTCTATTCTCTTATCTTGTTTCCTGTTAAGTCTATGTTGGGACGATATTAAGGACGCCAGTCGTTAGTATCTAAACCAATAATGATCGTCCCTTGTTTTGATAATGACAAACTCAAAGGTATTTGATAAGTTGTCCAAGTGTTGATCTCAGGTAAGTCCAGTAGACGCACATGAGCGAAAAGGACAACAAGTGAAAGGCAGTCCCTAAGCTGTAGGGACGCACGTTACCAGAACTTCCAAGGATAAACGTAATTGGCGAAGTTCCTGCGCAGATAGGACGGCGTCCTCATCAAGAAGGGACGCGCGCCAAAATACGGACGAAGTTCAAATTCAAATCAAGGCCGCTCCAACATGATTACATCACGTCCGGCCGTAGTCCTCAGAAGGAAGCCTCCCTTGTCTGGGCACGTGTAGACAATTCCAAAGATGTCGCTTTCCCAGCGATGGTCCCCTACCCACGCGGAGGCTTCCCAAGCGTCAACAGAGTTGACTTCCTCAAGAGGCTCATCGCACCATTGATCAAAGATCAAGGTTCCTGCCCAGTCGCAGAGGACGCCAGAGGACAAGAACCACTTCCGCTATAAATACCCTCCCAAGGGTATGCATAGCGGTGTGGACTTTGAAGACTTTCTCTCAAGCTCTCCCGAAGCATTCAAGAACACGAACGAAGATCAAGAAGATCAAGTGAGCTTGAAGCAAGAGAAAGAAAGTCCAACCACATCAAATCCAAAACAAACCACAAAATAGTTAGAGTTGTAGTTTGTCTTTCACAACGAACCGTGAAAGACGTGAGTGATAGCTTCCTTATAGCCAAGAGTGTTAGGTTGAAAGGAGTGTTACTAGTGAGGCTAAGGACGGACGCTTAGCTCAGAGAATTGTAACGACTCGCCTAAAGTTGTAAGGACTCACTCTTAATAAGATAAGGGACGACTATTGAAAATCCTCCAACGGAGGTAGAGGTTTACCCATAAGACTAGTTGGTCTTAGTGGGGTTCCTCTATAAATACTCGTGTCTATTCTCTTATCTTGTTTCCTGTTAAGTCTATTTTCCGCTGCACTAAAGGACGTCCTTAACCCAGTTAAGGACGCCTTCATTAACGACTTACGATCCAACAATTGGTATCAGAGCAGGAGCTCTAGATTTTGTTGAGTTGCAGGTACAAGATGGACATGGAACCTATTGGAATCTCCTTTGCAAAGCCTCCTCGCCTGACGGACGGCAACTTCAACCGCTGGAAGATCCGCTTCGAGAACTTTTGCAGAGGTCAAAATTATCAATGCTGGAGAGTGATTATGAAAGGTGACCTTGCCGTCCCAGATGACAAGAAAGATAAAGAGGACGAGTGGGGTCCTGACGAGTTCAAGCTTTTGGAAACAAATGCTAAGGCAATATGCTTCCTTCAAGCGTCCCTTTGCGAGAGGGACGCCACCCGAGTTAGCAATTTGGCAACAGCCAAACTACAATGGGAAGCTCTCGAGAAGTACCATGTGGGTACGGCGGAGATGAAGGAAGACGTTAAGCTTGAAATCAAACGAGAGTTCTATGCCTTCAGAATGCTGCCTAATGAAACTGTCAAGGACTACTCATACCGCTTTGAAGCTCTTGTGACCAAGATGCGAAATTTGGGCATCCCAGAAGCTGAAATCTCAATGAGGAACAGAGTTGGAGTAGTCATTGATGGACTTACAGGGAAATGGAATTTTGATAGGACTACGTTCAAGGAGAATACAGCCAACAAGACCCTGGATATGGAAGAGATCTATGGGAAGCTAAGAGGCTATGAAGCAAGAAGGGAAGCCGATATGGCTGAATTGGCTAGGAACCCTCAGACAGATCTCGCCTTGATGACGTCAACACCAGAGTACGCTGAGTATCTTCGTCACCAACAAGAACTCGCTATGATGGTGGAAGCCAATAAGAATGAGAACCGTGAAAGGATGCGCATTCAAGCATTGAAAGAAAAAGAAAGCAAGACCAAGGAACAACTTGAAGAAGAGGAAGGACTTGTTCTCTTTAACAAAGTTCTGCGTTCTTTTGGCAAAAGAAACAAACAAATCAACAAACACAAGATGCCTTACAAGAAGGAGAGTCCCAAGTATACTGAGGCAGAGATGAAAGAACTTACTTGTTATAAATGTAACAAGAAAGGACACTTTGCCAAAAAGTGTACAACGGGAATGTCCGCAAAAGAAATGAAGACAAAAGCACTCATCGGAGCGTTCGCATCTGCATGGGATAATGGTAGCTCTTCTGATGATGATGATGAAGAACCTGATGAGCAAGTGGCGTACATGGCCATGGAGGACGCCACAGTTGTTGAGGAGGACACTTCGAAATCTGAAAATGAGGTAACCCGTGAGTCTATGATGAGTTCCTTAGAAAATTGTTCTAAATCCAAGCTCATTAAACTTATTGGAAGAATCATGGAAGAAAGTGTTATCATGCAACATAGAATGGATGAACTTGAACTTGAAAATGAAAATATTGTGGTTGAATGTGAAAACTGTAGTTCAATGACCATTCAATTAGAGTCCTCATGTGAAGAAACTAAGTCCCTAAAAACTGAAATCATGTGTCTCAAACTTGAGAACGCTAAGCTTAGGGAAGAAGTGAAAATGATGGGTAAGAGTCCCATAGTTGAAGAAGTTAGACCAATGGTTTTCGTCCCAGCTAAGAGAGGTCTAGGTTATGAATCTGACACTAAGAACTCTCTTCCTAGCGATTTTGAGGCTAGCAAAACTTCTGAACTTGAACTTGAAAGAGAGAAAACCAAGAATCTTCTTGAAAGAATTAGAGTCCTAGAAAGTGGAGAGAAGGGTCAAGAGGACTACTATACTAACTCCACTAGTCATAGGATCTACAAGAAAATTGCTAAAGGGAAAGGTTCTAAAGTTTGCGACCCTCAAAAGATGAAAAAGAACAAAATCCAACGTCCTAACAAAAAGTACTACCTTGGTACTTACTACAGGACGTGTTGGTATTGTGGACAAGGTGATCACTACAAATATGAATGTTTAAAACTAAAGAAAGACACTGAACGTGGAGAAACAGCTAGGACTAATATTGAAAATAATGAGTCTGTCCCTAAGGCTAAACCTAGGCGTCCCAGACGTTCTAAGAGATCTTTCCGGAAGCATGCTGTTTCAAATGATGTGAATATAAATGACTACATGCCAGAACCAGAGTTCTATTTCTGTAACGAACCAAGTAAGGAACACCTTACCTGGGTCGCCAAACACTAACTTTGTTTTGGCAGGTGGGAGTGAGGGGACGCCCATGGATCATTGATAGTGGCGCCTCAAATCACATGACAGGAAGCCAGATCCATCTCACTTCTATCCAAAGTAGTGCCACGGGAGGAACTGTCTCGTTTGGCAACAAGGGCAAGGGAAAGATCAAAGGGACGGGAACTGCCATTCTCAATCCGTCCATCAAAGCAACAAATGTCAGTCTTGTTGAAGGACTAGGCTTCAATCTCCTCAGCGTTTCCCAGATGTGTGACCAAGGTGAAAACCTAGTCACATTTGACTCAAAGGAGTGTCTCGTTATCAACAAGAAGTCCAACAAAGTTGTTCTCAAAGGAGTACGCCACAACAATGTCTACATCTTCAACCAGGAGTTCAAGCCTAAATCTGAATTGTGCCTATCTGTGTCAAAGGAAGACGCTGATCTCTAGCATCGCCGACTTGGCCATGCTGGACCAAGCACAATCCTTAAGCTACATCAAAGAAATCTTGTGAAAGGTCTTCCCCAAATTGATCCTGAGAAAATTGAACAGTGTGAAGCCTGTATCAAAGGGAAGCAAACAAGAACGTCCTTTAAATCAAAGAACGATGTCAGCACAAAGAAACCTTTGGAACTTCTCCATATGGATCTTTGTGGACCAATGAAGACGTTGAGCTATGGTGGAAAGAGGTACATTTACGTTCTTGTAGATGATTATTCTCGATTTACCTGGGTTCTTTTCTTAGCTTCAAAAACAGATTGCTTCAACGCATTCAAAGTCTTCATCAAACAAGTGGAAGTTGCGCTTGAGACCCCTCTCAAATCCATAAGATCAGATCATGGGACGGAGTTTCAAAACTCAGAGTTCGTGGCCTACTGTGATGAACATGGAGTCTCACACAACTTCTCAGCTCCAAGGACTCCTTAACAAAATGGAGTGGTGGAAAGAAAGAATAGGACGCTGGAGGATATGGCAAGGACTATGCTTCTGGCTAATAGTGTTCCCAAATACTTCTGGGCGGAAGCTATTGCTACAGCTTGCTATATTGTTAATCGAGCCATGATCCGTCCTTTGTTGAAGAAGACGTCCTATGAGTTGTTGAACGGAAGAAAGCCTCGCATTGACTATCTCAAAGTCTTTGGATGTAAATGCTTTGTTCACAACAATGATAAAGAAAGACTTGGAAAGTTTGATGCAAGAAGTGACGAAGCCATATTCCTTGGGTACTCCCTTACCAGCAAAGCATATAGAGTTTTCAATAAACGAACTCTAAGGCTTGAGGAGAGCATCCATGTTGTGTTCAAGGAAAGTGCCTCTCACAAAGAAAAATCAAGTGGGAAAGATCGCTCATTCTCTCATCAGCAGGACGACTCCGACGATGAAGTTGATTTTGGGTCCTCTGGAAAATACTATGTTCCTAAGGACGCTGCTCCAAACCCTGAAGAAGTCTCAGTGGAAGTTCCCAGTGTTGTTCAGGAAATTCTCTCTCGGAGTGAATCACCAGGTCAACATGATATAGCTGAATCAAGCTTACAAGGCGAACAGCGTCAAGAAGTGGACGCTCAACCTAAGGGGGAACACTCTGAGCCTTTCAATGAAGACAATGGGTTTGACTCAGGCGAATCTGATTGGACGGACCCTAGGTGTACTCCTACCAGGGACGATACTCATAGGGGATCCAACCTTTCAAGACTTCACTCAACAGATCAAATCATCTCAGACATCTCAAAAGGAGTTCAAACAAGATCAGCTGTGAATCAGTCCCTTAACGCCAACATAGCGTTCTGTGCCTTCAACGCCTTTGTGTCCTTAGTTGAACCTAAGAACATAAAGGAAGCACTCCAGGATACTGATTGGATTCAAGCCATGCAAGAAGAACTTAATCAATTTGAAAGAAACAAGGTTTGGACCCTCGTCCCTCGTCCGAGAAACAAAAACATAATAGGGACGAGGTGGGTCTATAGAAACAAGCTTGATGAAAGTGGCCGCGTATCAAGAAACAAAGCAAGGCTTGTGGCTCAAGGCTATAGGCAAGAGGAAGGGATCGATTGTGATGAGACCTTCGCTCCTGTTGCCAGAATTGAAGCCATTCGCCTCCTCATCGCCTATGCTGCTCATAAAGGGTTCAAGCTTTTTCAAATGGATGTCAAAACAGCCTTCCTCAACGGCAAGCTTAAAGAAGAAGTGTACGTCGCTCAACCTCCAGGATTTGAGGACGCTGATCACCCTGATCATGTGTACTTCTTGGACAAGGCACTCTATGGACTCAAGCAAGCCCCTCGTGCATGGTACGATAGGTTTGCGTCCTTTCTCTTGTCCAACGGGTATACACGAGGTAACATCGATAAAACACTTTTCTTAAAGAAAGTCCTTAAAGACGTCTTGATTGTCCAAGTCTATGTCGATGACATAGTCTTTGGAAGCACTAACATGAAACTTGTAGAGGAATTCAAGAACTTGATGAGTAGTGAGTTTGAGATGTCCCTCATAGGAGAACTCAACTTCTTCTTGGGACTCCAAATCACCCAGCTCAAAGATGGGACGCGCATTCATCAACAAAAATACATCCGTGAAATGCTCGAGAAATATGGGATGAACTCATCAAAACCCATTGATACTCCCATCTCCCCCAACACTCGCCTTTATGCTGATGAAGAAGGCAAGAGTGTAGATCAAAAGCTCTACAGAGGAATGATAGGGTCCTTGCTATACCTAACAGCAAGTCGTCCCGACATCATGTTCGCTGTATGTTTGTGTGCTCGCTTCCAAGCAAATCCAAAGGAGTCCCACATGCAAGAGGTCAAGAGAATCTTCAGATACCTCAAGGGACGGGATGACCTATGTCTATGGTACCCCAGAAGGACGTCCCTGAACCTGGTAGCATACTCTGACGCATATTACGCTGGCCATGTGGTGGATAGGAAGAGCACCTCAGGAATGGCTCAATTCCTGGGCTCGTGCCTTGTATCTTGGGGATCCAAAAAGCGAAACTCCGTGGCTCTCTCAACCGCCGAAGCTGAGTACGTTGCTGCTGCTTCGTGCTGCTCACAAGTCCTATGGATCAAGTACCAACTTGAAGATTATGGTACGTTCCTCAACACAGTCCCTATTTTGTGTGATAACACGAGTGCTATAAGTATTGCCAAGAATCCTGTTCATCATTCTAGGACGAAGCACATTCATATAAGACATCACTTCCTTCGTGACAATGTTGAACTTGGATTAATTAGAGTGGATCATGTTAGGACTGAGGACCAAGTGGCCGATATTTTCACAAAAGCACTTGATAGACGTCCCTTCGAGCACCTTAGGTTGCTCTTGGGGATGATAACTTTTAAATGATCAAGTCCCGTTCTATTATGCCGTCTATGATTGGCTATGTCTTGTTGAGAACTCGCTCTAAAGTATGTCATGCATTTAAAGTCATCTTTAAAGGACGCTAGTCTATGACATCTGTTTTATTTGTGTTTTGAACGATATTCATTTCGCTTTTCATCTCAAGAGTATCCCTGATCACCCTACCCTCACTACAAGCCGAAATGATGGGAACTCTAAGCTTACCTAAGCCGAGAATCTTGCAAACGCGTCCTATGAGCGTTCTTTGTTTTATCTTTACGGGATGTACTTGCTTGATTTTCAAAAATGGTTCTAAGTGATCAAAGGGACACGTGTTAAGAGCTGAGAGCTGTCCGTACAGAGTTCTAAGTTCAGAGGTTGAGATCAGTGTCTGGAACGCCGTGGTTCAGTTCAGAGTAAAGAAGTGTTGTGTGTTGAAAGGACGCCAGGTCAGAGTCCTTTGCAGTTGTGAAAAGTTTGAAATTTGAAAAAGGGAAGGTGAACCGTCGCGGGATTTCGAGTGAAGATCTCGGGATATGCGCAAACAGTGCCAAACAGCTGTGTTTCTTAGCAAAGAAGAAAGCCACGTGTGGGAAGGCGGGTGGAGGAAACATGGTGAAACTACCCTATTACCCCTGACCGTTCCACTTCATCTTCTTCCTATAAGTTCGCCCCTGCACCCTCTGAAATCTCTTCTTTGCTCCCCTGCCATTTACACAAATTTAGAAATCTCTCAAGATCTTGCCATATCTTCAAACGCAAATCCCAAATCCCGAAATCTCCTCTTCAACCCTAATCCTCCTCTATATAAACCTCAAATGGCCAACACCAGAGCAACCAAAAACCAATCTTTCCCTCCGGCGGCAAAGAACCCTAGTTCGTCGAAGTCTCCTCCGGTGAAAGGCCGGTCTCTCATGGACTCGAGAGGGCGACAAACTGGGCGCCAAGAACCCCCTCGCCACCATTCCTCATCTCAAACCAGCCAACGCCGCCACTCAACCACCCCGCCTCAGCCACAAAAATCCCAACCTCCTCCTTCAAGGTCCCAATCTCAATCTTCCTCCAAACCCCAACAAAAATCTCACCCCTCTCGACCTAAATCCAAATCCTCTCAGAAACGATTCTCGTTTCTCGAGAAGCCATTCGTCCCGGAACCGGAAGAGGGGACCGCTGGCAAAGGCGCCGTCTTTAGACTTCCATCCCATCCTAGACGCCGTCCTCCCCTTGACCCTCTCATTGAGAACTGGCTTGAAAAAGAGCCGAGGACGCTCGCCAACATCTGTCTAAGGGCGTCCGCTCATGACCACCCCCCAAAAATACAACGTCTCCTCCACTACTTTATGATAACGTATGTCAAGCCCCGCCTTGCGGAAACCAACAAATCCAACCCTCCATTCATGGGGCCCGGCATCATTCGCGACTCATTTGGTGGGACGGTAGACGAGCTCGCCAAACTACTCCCCGATATCATGGAGTTCGTCGTGGCTCCTGCGGGCTCCGTCCCATCTCAAAAACGCAAAAGGCCATCCTCTCCCCCTCCTCCTCAACAGCTCCAAATAAAAGGCCCTTCCTCCTCTCCACCAAAAACAATCCCTTCCTCCCCTCCTCCCGCCCCAAAAAGACGCCTCAAGACCTCTGCCCAGCTTGAGGGCGTCACGGATGAGCAAATGGCCTCCATTCGCCTCTCTGAAATCCAAATTGAGAAAGAGGAGAAGGCGCGTCAAGAGCAAGCTGAGAAGGACGCCATTGCTAAGGCGATCCAAGAGAGTCTGCAGGCAGTTCATCAACTCCCTCCTCCTCCTCCAAGGGTAGAGGACGCCACTCCTGCGTCTGTGACTGCTACGGATCCGCTGGACGCGGAGATAGAGGCGGACCTGGCAAAGCCAATGCCCAAAGTCACAAAGGATGCTCCTCAAGTACAGGTCCACGCCAAGGACGCTGTACCACCAGTTATAACTCTTGAGGACTCTCCTGCTAAGAAGCCGCCTCCTCCCCTTGCTCCGCTCAAAGTGCAGCCCATCTCTATGGCTCCGCCTAACTCCTCTTCTGCCCCCACAAAAGCAAAGATAAGGACTCCTACTCCCTCTCCTCCTAGAGCTTCAACTCCACCTCCTCCCCCGCCCGCTCAGGAAGTCGAGAAATCTGCTGAAGTCCAAGGGACGCCTCCTTCATCCGTCCCTACAGAGTCCTTGGCCAGGACTTCAGCTGTGGACGCGCCTACACCAGCACAGGCGTCCGCGGCTGAGGACACCGAGATGGTCGAGTTCCATGAACAAAGGGACGAGGCCTCTGATGAAGAGGATGCTCCTCACCAGGATGAGGATCCTGAGGACGAAGAGGGAGATGGAGACGAAGAAGACGCCGGTGATGAAATCATTGTGAGCAACGGCAGTAAGCAGAAACGCCTGAAGAAGATTCTGTCGCCGCTCCTCTTCACCGCCCAATTTCTGGAAGAGAACCAGCGCCACGGGTTCTTGGAACTACTTGAGTTTCAGGGATGGACGCATCTAGGCGCCGAGGCTGCCGAAGTGGACCCTGAACAGGTTCTCCGTTTCTACTCCAAATTTGAAATAACAGAAGTAAACGGGAAGCCTCAGGGGACGTTTGAGATTGATGGGGACGAGTACTCAGTTGCTGAGGGCACCGTCCGAAAAATGCTAGGCTTACGTCCCTCTCCGCCCGATGCCATGCACGACCTTCCCAACAAGAACTTTGGTCGTTTCTCCCAGGAAGAGATCTTCAATTGAATTTTCAACGGGAGACAACCAGTAGCTAAGGACAGGGTTGCTCACTGTCTCTCCAAGACGGGCATCCTTGTGCATCACTTCATTGTGCGCATGGTCGTCCCCCGCCAAGAAAAGAAGTCAATAGTCCAGATCACTGACAGTATCTTGCTGGACGCCTTCTTAGAACGCAAACCGATCAACTTGCCGCGGGTAATCTTGGAGCACATGGGCAAGTGCACAGGCGGCAGGCACTCTCTTCCTTTCCCTGGCTTGGTCAAGCAGATTCTTAAGCAGCAGGGCCTCTATGCTCCGAAACAAGAACAGTCCTTTGGCATCCACTGGGACGTTAGGCAAATCTCCCTGCCCCTAGTTGGAAAACTCCGCTGTGATGAGCCGCTCCCATCCGTCAAACGCCAAATGGAAAAGGAAAGGAAAGAGGCTCAGAGGAAAGCTAAGGCTGCTGCCGCCGCCGCTGCTGAAGAAGCTCAAGGTGATCCAGAGGTTGAGAATTTGCAAGTAGTTGGGACGCCGGCTGAGGACGCTGCTGATGAAGAGGACGAGCTCGATGGTATGAGCGTCCCTGATGAGGCCGAGAAGCACTCTACGAAGTATCTAATGGGCATGATGATCGAGAACCAGTGCATGATGATTGATCTAATTCAGCAGGTTCACGACACCCTCCACACCCACACAGAACTTCTTGAGCGCAACAATGAGCTCCTTGCGCAGAACAACTACCTTCAGGAGCAGAATCTCAAGGCTCTCGGCAAGCGTCCCCGCAAATGATCACCTCTCCCCTCTCTATCCCTGAAAAAGTTTATTGTTTTCATTGTGTTTCGATTAAGACATTGGGACGCTGTCCCCGTTTTGGAACTTATGTTACATGTCTGTAATGATTGTACTTCTCTTTCTTTATGAATGCCGTTCATTACATTTGTGATTCATTATGTCTAAGCGTTCCTTTCTTTAGTTATGACTTTGTGCTTGCATGCTTTTCCACTTGTTCTCCTTTTCCATGATGCCAAAAGGGGGAAGTATAGTTTTGCAGAGATGCGATTACGTTTAAGTTGTCATAGAAAGCATGTGCTTAGGGGGAATTTCGGCCCAAGTCCAAAGGACGCTAGTTAAGAACAAAATAGGACGCACTTAAAAGAACGTGTTGCATGCCAACCCAAGCTAAAAGAAAATCAAAATGTAGTCTCTCATGTTAAAAGCTTTACTTCAATGCGCATTATTTAAAAGAGTTTGTCATCATCAAAAAGGGGGAAATTGTTGGGACGATATTAAGGACGCCAGTCGTTAGTATCTAAACCAATAATGATCGTCCCTTGTTTTGATAATGACAAACTCCAAGGTATTTGATAAGTTGTCCAAGTGTTGATCTCAGGTAAGTCCAGTGGACGCACATGAGCGAAAAGGACAACAAGTGAAAGGCAGTCCCTAAGCTGTAGGGACGCACGTTACCAGAACTTCCAAGGATAAACGTAATTGGCGAAGTTCCTGCGCAGATAGGACGGCGTCCTCATCAAGAAGGGACGCGCGCCAAAATACGGACAAAGTTCAAATTCAAATCAAGGCCGCTCCAACATGATTACATCACGTCCGGCCGTAGTCCTCAGAAGGAAGCTTCCCTTGTCTGGGCACGTGTAGACAATTCCAAAGATGTCACTTTCCCAGCGATGGTCCCCTACCCACGCGGAGGCTTCCCAAGCGTCAACAGAGTTGACTTCCTCAAGAGGCTCATCGCACCATTGATCAAAGATCAAGGATCCTGCCCAGTCTCAGAGGACGCTAGAGGACAAGAACCACTTCCGCTATAAATACCCTCCCAAGGGTATGCATAGCGGTGTGGACTTTGAAGACTTTCTCTCAAGCTCCCCCGAAGCATTCAAGAACACGAACGAAGATCAAGAAGATCAAGTGAGCTTGAAGCAAGAGAAAGAAAGTCCAACCACATCAAATCCAAAACAAACCACAAAATAGTTAGAGTTGTAGTTTGTCTTTCACAACGAACCGTGAAAGACGTGAGTGGTAGCTTCCTTATAGCCAAGAGTGTTAGGTTACTTGTTAGGTTGAAAGGAGTGTTACTAGTGAGGCTAAGGACGGACGCTTAGCTCAGAGAATTGTATCGACTCGCCTAAAGTTGTAAGGACTCACTCTTAATAAGATAAGGGACGGCTATTGAAAATCCTCCAACGGAGGTAGAGGTTTACCCATAAGACTAGTTGGTCTTAGTGGGGTTCCTCTATAAATACTCGTGTCTATTCTCTTATCTTGTTTCCTGTTAAGTCTATTTTCCACTGCACTAAAGGACGTCCTTAACCCAGTTAAGGACGCCTTCATTAACGACTTACGATCCAACAGTCTATTTTCCGCTGCACTTAAGGACGCCCTTAACCCAGTTAAGGACGCCCATTCTAACGACTTACGATCCAACAATTGGTATCAGAGCAGGCGCTCTAGATTGTGTTGAGTTGCAAGTACAAGATGGACATGGAACCTATTGGAATCTCCTTCGTGAAGCCTCCACGCCTGACGGACGGCGACTTCAACCGCTGGAAGATCCGGTTTGAAAACTTTTGTAGAAGTCAGAACTATCAATGCTGGAGAGTGATCATGAAAGGTGACCTTACCGTCCCTGCTGACAAGAAAGATAAAGAGGACGAGTGGGGTCCCGATGAATTCAAGCTCTTGGAAACAAATGTTAAGGCAATATGCTTCCTTCAAGCGTCCCTTTGCGAGAGGGACGCCACCCGAGTTAGCAATTTGGCAACAGCCAAACTGCAATGGGAAGCTCTCGAGAAGTATCATGTGGGTACGGCCGAGATGAAGGAGGACGTTCAGCTTGAAATCAAAAGAGAGTTCTATGCCTTCAGAATGTTGCCCAATGAAAGGGTCAAGGACTACTCATACCGTTTTGAAGCTCTTGTCACCAAGATGCGGAATTTGGGCATCCCAGAAGCTGAAATCTCAATGAGGAACAGAGTTCAAGTGGTCATTGATGGACTCACAGGGAAATGGAATTTTGATAGGACTACGTTCAAGAAGAACACTGCTAACAAGACCCTGGATATGGAAGAGATCTATGGGAAGCTGAGAGGTTATGAAGCAAGAAGGGACGCCGATATGGTTGAATTGGCTAGGAACCCTCAGACAGATCTCGCCCTGATGACAGCAACACCAGAGTACGCGGAGTATCTGCGTCACCAAAGAGAACTTGCTTTAATGGTGGAAGCAAACAAAAATGAGAATCGTGACAAAATGCGCGTTCAAGCTTTAAGAGAGAAAGAAAGCAAGACTAAGGAACAACTTGAAGAAGAGGAAGAACTTGCCCTTATACACAAGGCTGTTCGCTTATGGGGAAAAAGGGCCAAAGAATTCAAGAAATACAAGATGCCTTACAAAAAGGAGAGTCCCAAGTATACAGAGGCAGAAATGAAGGAACTTACTTACTGCAAGTGTAACAAGAAAGGACACTTTGCCAAAAAGTGTACTACGGGACTGAACTCAAAAGAAATGAAGATGAAGGTCCTCTTGAGAGCATGTGAAGCCGCATGGGATAATGTGAGTTCTAATGATGAAGAACCTGAAGGACCAGCGGCGTACATAGCCATCGAGGACGCCTCAGATGATGAACAAGTGGCGTACATGGCTGTGGAGGATGCCCCAGTTGTTGAAGAGGACGCCTCTGAAAAAGAACAAGAGGTAATACGTGAATCCATGATGAGTTCCTTAGAAAAGTGTTCTAAATCCAACCTTATTAAACTCATTAACAAAATCATGGAAGAAAGCGTAGTCATGCAACATAGAATGGACGAACTTGAACTTGAAAATGAAAATATCTTGGTTGAATGTGAGAACTGTGCTACAGTATCGTTGCAACTAGAGTCCTCATGTGAAGAAAACAAATCCCTAAAAACTGAAGTGATGTGTCTTAAATTAGAGAACGCTAAGCTTAGGGAAGAAGTGAAGGTGTTAGGAAAGAATCCTATCAGTGATGAAGTTAAACCAATGGTTTTTGTCCCAGCCAAGAGAGGACTAGGCTATGAGTCTGACACTAGGAACTCCCTCCCTAGCGATTTTGAGGCAAGCAAAACTTCAGAACTTGAACTGGAAAAGGAAAAGACCAAGAATCTTCTTGAAAGAATTAGAGTCCAGAGAGTGGAGAGAAAGGTCAAACACTAACTCCACCAGTCATAGGATTTATAAGAAAATTGCAAAGGGGGAAGGTTCAAAAGTCTGTAACCCTCAAAAGATGAAAGAGAACAAAATCCAACGTCCCAACAAGAAGTACTACCTTGGTACTTACTATAGGACGTGTTGGTACTGTGGACAAGGAGATCACTTTAAGTATGAATGTTTAAAACTGAAGAAAGACATCGAAAGTGGAAAAGTTGCTAGGACTAACATTGAAAACGAAAAGCTCGTCCCTAAGACTAACGCTAGGCGTCCTAGACGTTCTAAGAGTTCTTTCCGAAAGCATGCCATTTCAAATGATGTGAATATAAATGACTACATGCCAAAACCGGAGTTCTATTTCTGTAACGAACCAGGTAAGGAACACCTTGCCTGGGTCGCCAAACACTAACTTTGTTTTGGCAGGAGGAAGTGAGGGGACGCCCATGGATCATTGATAGTGGCGCCTCAAATCATATGACAGGAAGCCAGATCCATCTCACTTCTATCCAAAGTAGTGCCACGGGAGGAACTGTCTCGTTTGGCAACAAGGGCAAGGGAAAGATCAAAGGGACGGGAACTGCCATTATCAATCCGTCCATCAAAGCAACAAACGTTAGCCTTGTTGAAGGACTTGGCTTCAACCTCCTAAGCGTCTCTCAAATGTGTGATGAAGGTGAAAATCTAGTCACATTTGACTCAAAGGAGTGCCTCGTCATCAACAAGAAATCAAACAAAGTTGTCCTCAAAGGAGTCCGAAAGAACAATGTCTACATCTTCAACTAGGAGTTCAAGCCAAAATCTGAGTTGTGCCTTTCTGTGTCAAAGGAGGACGCTGACCTCTGGCATCGCCAACTTGGCCATGCTGGACCAAGCACAATCCTTAAGTTACATCAAAGAAATCTTGTGAAAGGTCTTCCCCAAATTGATCATGAGAAAATTGAACAGTGTGAAGCCTGTATCAAAGGGAAACAAACAAGAACGTCCTTCAAATCCAAGAACGAAGTCAGTACAAAGAAGCCTTTGGAACTTCTCCATATGGATCTTTGTGGACCAATGAAGACATTGAGCTATGGTGGAAAGAGGTACATTTACGTTCTTGTAGATGATTTTTCTCGATTCATCTGGGTTCTTTTCTTAGCTTCAAAAATAGATTTGCTTCAATGCATTCAAAGTCTTCATCAAACAAGTGGAAGTTGCCCTTGAGACGCCCCTCAAAGCCATAAGATCAGACCATGGGACAGAGTTCCAGAACTCAGAGTTCCTGGCCTACTGTGATCAACATGGCGTCTCGCACAACTTCTCAGCTCCAAGGACTCCTCAGCAAAATGGAGTTGTGGAAAGGAAGAATAGGACGCTGGAGGATATGGCAAGGACTATGCTCTTAGCAAATAGCGTCCCCAAGTACTTCTGGGCGGAAGCTATTGCTACAGCTTGCTACATCATCAATCGTGCCATGATCCGTCCTTTGCTGAAGAAGACGTCCTATAAGTTGTTGAATGGAAGGAAGCCTCGCATTGACTATCTCAGAGTCTTTGGATGTAAGTGCTTTGTTCACAACAATGATAATGAAAGACTTGGAAAGTTTGATGCAAGGAGTGACGAAGCCATATTCCTTGGGTACTCCCTCACCAGCAAAGCATATAGAGTTTTCAACAAAAGGACTCTAAAGCTTGAGGAGAGCATTCATGTTGTGTTCAAAGAGAGTTCCTCTCATAAAGAAAAATCAAGTAGGAAAGAACGCTCTTCTTCACAACAGCAGGACGACTCTGACGACGAAGTTGATATTGGGTCCTCCGGAAAATACTATGTTACTAAGGACGCTACTCCAAACCCTGAAGAAGTCTCAGTGGATGTTCCTAGTGTTGTTCAGGGAGTTCCTTCTCGAAGTGAATCTCCAGTTCAACAAGATGTGGCTGAATCAAGTTTACAAGGTGAGCAACGTCAAGGTGTGGACGCTCAACCTGAGGGGGAACACTTTGAGCCTTTTCAATGAAGACAATGGTTTTGACTCCGATGAGTCTGATTGGACGGACCCTAGGTGTACTCCTACAAGGGACGCTACTCATAGGGGATCCATCCTTTCAAGACTTCATTCAACAGATCAAATCATCTCAGACATCTCAAAAGGAGTCCAAACAAGATCATTTGTGAATCAGTCCCATAACGCCAACATAGCGTTCTGTGCATTCAACGCCTTTGTGTCCTTAACTGAACCTAAGAACATAAAGGAGGCACTTCAGGACGCTGATTGGATCCAAGCCATGCAAGAAGAACTCAATCAATTTGAGAGAAACAAGGTTTGGACCCTCGTCCCTCGTTCAAGAAACAAAAACATAATAGGGACGAGGTGGGTCTACAGGAACAAGCTTGATGAGAGTGGTCGCGTCTCAAGAAATAAAGCAAGGCTTGTGGCTCAAGGCTATAGGCAAGAGGAAGGAATCGACTATGATGAGACCTTCGCTCCTGTCGCCAGAATTGAAGCCATTCGCCTCCTCATCGCCTATGCCGCTCACAAAGGGTTCAAGCTTTTTCAAATGGACGTCAAGACAGCTTTCCTCAACGGCAAGCTCAAGGAAGAAGTGTATGTCGCTCAGCCTCCAGGCTTTGAGGACGCTGATCATCCTGATCATGTGTACTTCTTGGACAAAGCACTCTATGGACTCAAGCAAGCCCCTCGTGCCTGGTACGATAGGTTTGCGTCCTTTCTGTTGTCCAATGGGTATACACGAGGTAACATTGACAAAACCCTGTTCTTAAAGAAAGTCCTTAAAGATGTTTTGATTGTCCAAGTCTATGTCGATGACATAGTCTTTGGAAGCACTAACATGAGACTTGTAGAGGAATTCAAGAACTTGATGAGTAGTGAGTTTGAGATGTCCCTCATAGGAGAACTCAACTTCTTCTTGGGACTCCAAATCACCCAACTTAAAGATGGGACGCGCATTCATCAACAAAAGTACATTCGTGAAATGCTCGAGAACTATGGAATGAACTCCTCAAAATCCATAGATACTCCCATCTCCCCCAACACTCGCCTTTATGCTGATGAAGAAGGCAAGAGTGTAGATCAAAAGCTCTACAGAGGAATGATAGGATCCTTGCTATACCTAACGGCAAGTCGTCCCGACATCATGTTCGCTGTATGCTTGTGTGCTCGCTTCCAAGCAAATCCAAAGGAGTCCCACATGCAAGAGGTCAAGAGAATCTTCAGATACCTCAAAGGACGGGATGACCTATGCCTATGGTATCCCAGAAGGACGTCCCTAAACCTGATAGCGTACTCTGACGCAGACTACGCTGGCCATGTGGTGGATAGGAAGAGCACATCCGGCATGGCACAATTCCTTGGCTCATGCCTTGTGTCTTGGGGATCCAAAAAACAAAACTTCGTGGCTCTCTCAACCGCGGAAGCTGAGTACGTTGTTGCTGCTTCGTGCTGCTCACAAGTCCTATGGATCAAGTACCAACTTGAAGATTATGGTACGTTCCTCAACACAGTCCCTATCTTGTGTGATAACACCAGTGCTATAAGTATTGCCAAGAATCCTGTTCATCATTCTAGAACGAAGCATATTCACATAAGGCATCATTTCCTTCGTGATAATGTTGAACTTGGATTAATTAGAGTGGATCATGTTAGGACTGAGGACCAAGTGGCCGATATTTTCACAAAAGCACTAGATAGACGTCCCTACGAGCACCTTAGGTTGCTCTTGGGGATGATAACTTTTAAATGATCAAGTCCCGTTCTATTATTCCCTCCATGATGGTCTATGTTTTGTTGAGAACTCGTTTTAAAGTGTGTCATGCATTTAAAGTCATCTTTAAAGGACGCTAGTCTAAGACATTTGTTTTACTTATGTTTTGAATGATATTCATTTCTCTTTTCATCTCAAGAGTATCCCTGATCACCCTACCCTCATTACAAGCCGAAATGATGGGAACTCTAAGCTTACCTAAGCCGAAAATCTTGCAAACGCATCCTATGAGCGTTCTTTGTTTTATCTTTACGGGACGTACTTGCTTGATTTTCAAAAATGGTTCTAAGTGATCAAAGGGACGCGTGTTAAGAGCTGAAAATTGTCCGTACAGAGTTCTAAGTTCAGAGGTTGTAATCAGTGTTTGGGACGCCGAGGTTCAGTTCTGAGTAAAGCAGGGTTGTGTGTTGAAAGGACACCAAGACAAAGTCCTTTGCAGTTGTGAAAAGTTTGAATTTTGAAAATGGGAAGTTGAAACGTCCTGGAGAAGTTGAACGCGGATCTCGGGATATGTGTACCGGGTGCGAAACAGCTGTGTTTCTTAGCAAAGAAGTAAGCCACGTGCTGGTTTGCGAGTGGGAGAAGCCAAAGGAAAATACCCTATTACCCCTGACCATTCATCTTCGTCTTCTTCCTATATATATGCCCCTGCACAACCTGAAAAACCTTCTTCGCTCCTCTGCTGTTTACACAATTTTAGCAATATCTCAAATCCTAAAACCCAGATCCCGAAATCACCTTCTCAACCCTAATCTTCATCTATAAAAACCATCTTCTCAAATGGCCAACACAAGAGCAACCAAGAACCCATCTCCATCTTCGGCGGCGAAAAACCCTAGCTCCTCGAAGTCTCCTCCGCTGAAAGGCCGGTCACTCATGGACTCGAGAGGGCGACCTACTGGGCGCCAAGACTCCCCTCGTCACCATTCCTCTTCACAAACCTCCCAAAAACCGCCACTCCACCACCCCTCCCCAGCCACAACGCTCCCAACCTCCTCCACAAAAACCCCAGTCTTCCCGATCCCAATCCAAACCCGCTCAAAAACGCTTCCAATTCCTTGAGAAGCCTTTCAAACCCGAGCCCGAACCAGACAACGTCGCCAAAGGCTCCGTTTTTAGACTCCCGTCCCAACCTAAACGCCGTCCTCCCCTTGACCCACTCATTGAGGACTAGCTTGAAAGGGAACCTAAAACCCTCGCAAACATTTGCCATAGGGCGTCCATCCAAGACTACCCTCCAAAAATCCAACGACTAATGCATTATTTCATGATGACATATGTCAAGCCTCGCCTCCAAGAAACCAACCACAAAAACCCCCCTTTCATGGGACGGGCGATCATCTCTGACATGTTCCAAGGGACGGTCGACGAGCTTGCCAAATTCCTCCCAGATATCATGGAGTTTTTGGTGGCTCCTGCGGGCTCCGTCCCATCTCAAAAGAGAAAACGTCCGTCCTCTCCCCCTTCCTCACAACAGCCCCAAATCAAAGGCCCCTCCTCCTCTCAACCAAAGCCTATCCCTTCCTCCCCGCCTCCCGCCCCAAAGAGACGCCTGAAGACGTCCGCCGAGCTCGAGGGCGTTACTGAGCAGCAAATGGCAGTCATACGCCTCTCCGAGCTGCAAATAGAGAAAGAGGAGAAGGCCAGACAAGAGCAGGCAGAAAAGGACGCCATTGCTGCGGCGATCCAACAGAGCCTACAGGACGTCCCTCGACTCCCTCCTCCTCCACCAAGGACAGAGGACGTCCCTCCTGCTCCTGCTCCTGCTCCTGCTCCTGCGACTTCATCTGATCCGCTCGAGGCGGAAATTGAGGCGGACTTGGCAAAACCTATGCCAAAAGTCGAAAGGGCAGCTCCTCAAGAACAGGTCCCGGCCAAGGACGCTGTTCCAACAGTTATCACTATAGAGGACTCCCCTGCCAAGGCACCTCCTCCCCCTCCAGCGCCGCTCAAGGTCACACCTATTCAAGAACACGAACGAAGATCAAGAAGATCAAGTGAGCTTGAAGCAAGAGAAAGAAAGTCCAACCACATCAAATCCAAAACAAACCACAAAACAGTTAGAGTTGTAGTTTGTCTCTCACAACGAATCGTGAGAGACGTGAGTGATAGCTTCCTTATAGCTAAGAGTGTTAGGTTACTTGTTAGGTGGAAAGGAGTGTTACTAGTGAGGCTAAGGACGGACGCTTAGCTCAGAGAAGTGTAACGACTCGCCTGAGTTGTAAGGACTCGCTCTTAATAAGATAAGAGACGGCTATTGAAAATCCTCCAACGGAGGTAGAGGTTTACCCATAAGACTAGTTGGTCTTAGTGGGGTTCCTCTATAGATACTCGTGTGTATTCTCTTATCTTGTTTCCTGTTAAGTCTATTTTCCGCTGCACTTAAGGACGCCCTTAACCCAGTTAAGGACGCCCATTCTAACGACTTACGATCCAACACTAGACAAAAATGAGATTTTTTTCAGATTTATACAACCACACGTATTAGATTATAATATTATAAAATCATATTTTATTTATAGAATAATTTAGTATAAAATTAGCTTAGTTTATCATCCTCTAAAATATGCCCCTCCCTATTATCATAATTTTGAGGCATTATTTTATAAGTTAATGTGATATAAAATAAGATGTTTTAATTGATATATTTGGTTTGATCTTATACTTTTATTTTAACGGGTTTTCTATTGTGTGCCCTAAGGGCACATGATAAACCTACCAAAAACAGAAACTGAAACCCTAAAAAGGAAAAAGTGAACCCGTCACAAAAAAAATTAAATTTTTTTTTGAGATTTGCCAAATATTTCCATTATTAGCTGCTTATTGTGTGCCCTAAGGGCACACAATAGAAAAATCGTTATTTTAATACTATAATTTATTAATATGAGATATAATTACAAATGAGTTTTATTTAAATAAAATACATAAAGATATAATGTAAAAATTTTAGAAATATAAAATGGGTTCAATATGATTCTAATAGCTTTGTATATGAAATAAATGAAATATATTGATTAATAGTTATTTTATTATGAAAGATAAAAGCTAAGTGATTATAAACATGATAATATATAAGTTAAGTAAAAGATAATAAATATAAGTTGATTTAATATCAAAGATAAAGATAATAAATTAATTAAAAAAAAGGGATTCCATTTTTAAATCTGAACATTTTAAATTACTTCTTACATAAAGAGATTAAAAAGACAATTGAAAACACAACTAATATATCAAAAAGGATAGATTATCTTTTCAAATTTCAAAAATTTCAAAATATCTTTCACAAAAACTAACATTAAAGAATGTAATTGGATTAATTAAAATAACATGAATAAAATTTAATTGTTTAAATTGAGAGATAAAAGATAAGTTATTATGAACATGATAAATATAAATTAAAAAAAGGTAATAAATATAAATTGATTTAATATCAAAGATAAAAAATAATAATTTATGTAGAAAAAAGGGTTCATTTTAAAATTATTTTTTAAATTCAATTTTCTAAAATTACTTCCTATTTAAATGGATTAAAAAGTCAATTAAAAAGATAAGTGATACATCAGAAAGGATAGAATATCTTATCAAAATCCAAAAAATTTAACATATCTTGTACATGAATAACTAATATTGAATTTGATAAGATTATAATTACAAATAACATGAATAAAATTTAATTGTTTAAATATGAAATGGGACCAGAGTTAACGTGGAGGTTCGAAAGGTAACGACATTAATAGTATAGATGGCCTGATGCAACCCAACCACTAATGACTCCAAAAGAGATTGATGACTTGGCCCAATCACTTGTGACCGAGCTAAGAAGATCAAGCAAGCCACTCATGCTCTTCTAGCTCGAATCCCAGCCATGATGGGAGAAGCAACGGAGCATTCGTGGATCACCTCCATACACCATGTCTTAGCTTGATTTGGACATGCTTATCCTAGTTTCTTTAAATAAACACTTACTAGTTTAGCAATGTTTGCTTTTGGCACTTGCCACTTTTGCATTTGTATTTTGGGCCTATATTGTTTAGGTCTTTGATAGGACGAGACGAGCTCATCCATCCATCCACACGCACACCCTCCTCTTCTAGAAGCAAATCGTGTGCCTTGGATGGCAAGGCTTATCTTGCTAATTTTCTTATCTTATTGAGCAATATTCTATCTTATTCTTAGGCTTATCTTATTAACAAAGATAGAATATGGGCTCTTTGTTTTTCTATTTATATCGTTTGAATTAGTTGAATAAAATCAGATTAAGAACCTTGGATTAACCTGAGCAAAAGTTGATCCTAGGATTTGAGATCAGATTGATGTAGCAAGACACGAGCTCTTCTCCCTCCTCTACTCTTCTCTTATCTTTGAGTCTCCACCTCTCCCTCTAGATTCTACTCTTTTCTCTCTCATCTCTAATCTTCTTTCATTCGAAAATTATGAATATAATTCTTATGTTAATTGTTGATTTTTGTGAAAATATTATTCTAATTAATTTCATGTGTGTGTTTGCGTGTGTAGGTCGAAGATAAGTGGAGGAGAGATCTCCATCTCTCTTTCATGAGCAATGGGTCACAATCCTTGTAGGTCTTCCAATCCAAGGGCGTGCCTTTGTGCCCTTATTAGACCTCCAACCCTTGTGCTCGTGAGGTTGAATCAAGGAACTTGACAAGATCTGGAATATGGTTGTGTCAAACGGGATTTCAAGCAACGCTAGACAATCACGTATCATGGGCATCTATATTTTTTGAAATGCTAACATAATATGTTTGTATGACACATAACATAATATATTTGAAAATGGATTATTTTGCAATCTTTTAGAAAATGAGATATTTGAAAATGAGTGTAAAAAGAGAAGAACGAGAGAGGAAATTAGGGAAAAAGGCGAACAAAGCTTTTTTGACTTATAGAATACTATAACGTCTTGTATTTGATAATGCACATATGTCGAACAAGGCAAATGACAAAAGCGTAGTTTTTGTTTGTAGATCCATAATTGATATATTGCTTCATCTCATCTTCTAAAGCAAATAAATTAATTTTAGTTATGCTACAGGAAAACAAGAACGGAGAAAGGAATGGAATAGAAATGGAAACAACTTCAAAATAATATGAACTATCGGGGAAAGGAAACCATGAATCATATACCAATTTAAAACTTAGAAGCATATACATACACACACATATATATATATATATACGACCGCACAAAATGTAATAACCGAAGTTTTTATAGAAGGTTGATTTCTTGATTATTATACCTATTTACTTTTAATTCCGTTTTGGTCGATAAAATTTTGCTAAAATAAAAATTCATGTTAAAAATGAATTTGGTAAAATTCAAACTTAGTGAAAATGGGAATTAGAATTAATGTGTATTATTTAGAGGATGCCTAGTGTTGAAGATGGGTTTCTATGTATTTGGGCTTCCAAGGCCCAATGATGAATTTTGTCCTTCCGGTCCAATGGCTCAAATGTTGATTTCAATATCAGCCTTTATCTTCCTCCTCCTCTTTACTCCTTTGTCGACGTCAGCATCATTGTAGCCGGTTCTTCGGCCCTCTTTCCGCCATTCTTGACCATGTTGGACTCGAATTCATTGGAATCCTTTCAGCCAGCCACCTCCTGCTTCGAGTCTCGCCCATTTTAGCCACCACCTGCCTCGTTTGACATTCAATTCATCCTCTGTTGTGTTGATGGAGTGACAGCTCTTCGGAGCTCTTTTTGATAAAGATTGGGGAAGAATTGACATATAAAAGTGTTGGGTGGTACTTGACTTGTTAAAATGAATGGTTAGCTACAAGATTTACCCCATGGAGCTTCAAAATGTTCTTGTTTTCGTCATCTCTCTGCTTTGTCCAAATTCCGACGACTAGCTTTAAAATCCTGTATCTCCCTCGTTTCTAACTCAAAATTCACAAAATAAGTCTCTAAATTCAAGTTAGAGAGTCCTCTTCAAGTTTCATATTCTGAGTTTGGCAAGAAACCAACTTAAAGTGGGATAAATTTACCATTGAAACTCGCGGACCTGCTTGTGTGTAGAAACCTCGGCTCGTTCATTCGGTTTTCTGGCAACTTGTTCATTCAGTTAGTTGGGCCACGATTTGAGCTTGGTAATGCTCCAAAATAATGCTTGAGCAAAATCGAACTCGTTGGAGTCCTGCCGGAGTCTCGTCGGAGCACCACCAACCAACCCTGCAACACTAGTGGACTCTAACTAAGCCAATAATTACATACGCGACCTTCTCCGGTAATTTGAAGGTAATCGGAGTCGCCTCGATTTGTGTGCCTCAACTCGTCTTGGTTTTCGTTCAAGGCTTTGTTTCGAGCTTCAAACCTTGGTGACACCTCGGTATCCTTGCTATCCCATGGCTTAAAGGCTTGTAAGGATTGGGCATCAACTTTCCCGTTTCCAATAGTTCTTCGAACATTAAGACAAGTGGACGTTTCTCTTTTTCTTGTTCCATTGAACGAGTTATATAGTTCCATGTGATCTAATTTGTTGGGAATGATTTATGTGTCAGTATTGCAATAGAACTGGATTTTACGTCTGTTATGTGAGACCTTGTGTGTAAATATGTCTCGTTTAAGACATTGTTATGGATTAGAATAGTTGGTATGTAGATATGTCTCGATTGAGACATTGTTATGTATTAAAATAGTTTCAGGGATGGGACATCTCTATAAAAGATTGTACTGGGATGTCCCTATACCTCGGTACTCGAGTCATGACTTTGCCCACTCTATTTTTGAGGGGTGACACACTCTAGCTAAGTGCATTAGCGCGACATGCTCGTGAAATTGATCAATGATTCAATATCCTTGTGCTCTTGGCAATGGTCAGAGTAAAAGCTATCAAAATAAATGCATTAGTTGAAAGTAATGCAAGATAAGTGCGTTATGCACGTAATTATAATACCAGGATTGGTGAGTTTGAGTTGATTGCTCAGTGGATAAATTCTTTCAATGTACTGATGTGAATAAAGAATCCCAACAAATTCTCTTACGTCTTTCTCAAGCCGCTTAATGACATTCTATCGTTGAGATTATCTATGTTATCTTCTCATTTAGGATGAGGTGCTAAAAGGTGAAGTATTGATGAAGTTCGATACCAACTTTTTGGGTTATAACTTTATGAACCTTAGCTACGTTCCACTTGCTTAGTCTTTCATTAGACTAACTCGTCCGCTTTCTTTTTCTTTTCACGAATCGGTTGACGGCTAGTAGGATTCCAAGGTGTTGAGTTAAACGACTAACTTGCTAGAAGACAAAGATAAATATCATTTTGGGAAGAAGATCGTATAAGAAGTACTTCTGAAAAGAGAGGTGTGCCCAATCTCTAAAAGAAGTCTAATCTGTCTACTTTTTGGATGACTGTAAATAATCTAGATTGTCTTTCCTTAAAAGTCCTCTTTGAGGCACTGGTCTGTATATATTTCTTTTTCCGTCACCGCCTTCTAAGTTAATCCTTTCCTATATGCTCAAAAAAGTAGCATCTTGTGTTTCTATGATCAGGCTGATTATGTTTTTAAAAGCTTCAGTAGTTTTGGATTAAGTAAATCTGAGATTACTGGCTATAATGCTCTCGTAGTAGGTAGAGGGTGTTACACAAAATCACTTATAACATTATGTAAGATAAATGTATGACAGTCAAAAACAAAAATACAACCACGTTCAAAATGTCATGTAAACCAACAAAATAAGTCGAATGAGATTATAGCTAAACAAAAAGAACAAAGTACTAATGCTTAAAAGTCAAAATGACTCATTTCATGAACGATCATTCTTCCTCCTAATATGAACTCTTGCCCCAAATCTAGCTCATCAAGAGAAAGGCTAGCATACGTAAGGACCATTACGTCTCCCAATGATCCAAAATCATCTCCTACAACATCCTACATTTTAGAAGTTCAATCTCTATATGTTCAAATTGAGGAAATCTGTCAATCTTACTACCAAAAGATGTGGACGCTAAAAATAAAACAAACAAATGATGTAGTTCAACCGAATTGATTTAATTAGAGTCTGAAATTTAAGTGTAATACATGGCAAGCTAGAGCTCTCTCAAGAACGAACTAAAGAAGAAAAACTCAGAATTATCTAGCAAGAAAGAAAGGAAAAGGAAAATACCTTATTTAAATGGATGGTCCAAAAGTGAACCGGTTCATTTTTTTAACTAATCAAAACAAAAGAAATAGCAACAGTAAACCGGATAAGCCAACAAGCTCCAAATGTAGAGGTGGGATGGTCTTCATAAGTTGCTCGATTCAACCCCTTTCTGTTTTTGAGGCTCCAACTTAACAATCAAAATACACCCCAAAGTCCACCCCCCCCCCCCCCCCTTCCCCCTTCAAGTTAGAGCTACATCAAGGCCCAACTTGGAAGATAGATGCTCATGTTGAGGTTGACCGATTGGCTTGGTCAATATATCTACAATCTACAGATTAGTAGGAACATAAACAGTCTTCAAGAAACCACTTTGTACATGCTCACAAATGAAATGGCAATCCAAGTCGGCATATTTAGTACACTCGTGGAAAAATGGATTGGCAACAAGCTACTGGTCACTCAATTATCACAAAACAAAATAAATCCACTTGCACACATAATTTACGAAGTAAATAGCTCAATTGTTGTTATGACCATACTTTTGTATTTTACCTCAATTGAAGATTTGGAGACCATCGTATGTTTGCTGGTCTTCCAAGACACATGGGAACACCCAAGGAACATACAATAACCAGTAAGAGATCGCCTAGTTGTCAAACATGACCCCCAATCAACATTAGAGAAACGTCTCACTCATAAACTATTTTTCTTTGATAAAAAAATCCTAGATCGATTGCCCTATTAACATATCGTAGGACATGGAGAGTTGCATGCCATGGAGGAAACCGAGGTTTTGACACAAATTGACTAATATGTTGAATGAGTAAGAAATGACTAGACGAGTAAGTGACAAATATAATAATTTGCTAACAAATCGCCTATATTTTTCAGGATCCTGTAACAACACTCCATCATTAAGTCAAAGTTTGAGTTCAGATGGAAGTGGAAACTTGGCAGTCTTCGCATTTTTCTACAAAAATTTCTTTGATATATTTTCGGCAGTTTAGGAAAGCCCCTACCTCATCTTTGTACAACACCATCCCAAGGAAGACCCTATCCTTGAACCCCTTTACCGTACCCTTTAGGCAATTCCATAAAAATCTCCTCATTGAGATAACCATGTAAAAAGGTATTATATGTATTCAACTATTGTGAATTCCAATTATTAGATGTTGGAAGAGCAATAACCATTCGAACTATGGGAAGTTTTGCCACTGGTGAGAAAGTATGATTGTAATCCTTTCAAAAAAATTGATTGAAACTCTAAACCACCAACCGAGCCTTGTGCCTTTCTATGCTCTCATCAGGCTTGAACTTGATTTTATAAACCCACCTTGACCTAATAGCTTGTTTCCCTCCTGGAAGCTGTGTCAAAACGCATGTGCCTTTTTGTTTAAGAGTTCGTATTCGACATCCATTGCTGCATGCCAAAGAAAAAGGGCAACTTGTTGATCAAATATGTGGTTGTCAAAATACATTCACCCTAGAGCTTGGAAGGCAAACTTGCATGTATCCTCAAGCATCTGGATGTATCAAGCAAAAATCTACGTTTTCTCTCTGCTATTCCATTTTACTAAGGCTTGTATACTATGGTTCTCGATCTGATGAATCATACCAAAGCTCAATAACAAATCTGCACAGCTCTAGTTGATGAACTCCCCATAGTTGTCTGACCTAATTGTTTTAGGAACCAACCCAAATTGTGTCTTGACATGCTTGATAAAACCATCAAGAACTAAGCAAATCTGACTTCTAATCTACATCAAATAAATCCATGTGGCACGACTATGATCATCCACAATGGTAAAAAAGCACAAAGCTCCACTAAGAGAGGGAACTATATATAGACCCCAAATATCAATGTGAATTAAATAAAACTTGAGAAGCATAAGAGGTACTAAAAGAGCAAAAAATTCTATGAAATTTAGCAAGTGAGTAGGTTTCACAAGAAAATTCACCATCCAACTTGGTTACAAACTGGCAAATGCACCACCTTATAGAATGAGACATGCCTCAACCTTTCATGCAAAATTTTTAGGTCATTTTTTCTAACATTATTGCAACAAAATGAATCTAAAAATTCTTGGAAACATCAACTTTAACTCCTTATCCTAACTTGATTCCATATAATCCTCTCGTGCCTTGACCAACACTAATATATTGCTTAATCAAAAAGTCTTGTACAAGTCCACCATCAACATGTTTACTAATTAACAATAAATTATACTTGAACATAGGCATATGAAGAACATCGTTTAATATCAAATCATCACTAAGTGTCACATTTCCAACAATCTTCACTAATTTTGTTATACTATCAGCAAAAACAATGTGAATTGGATATTCTAATGATTGAGGCTTAATCAAAATATCAAGATAAGAAGTCATATAGAGATACCACTGTTTATTATCCAATCATCACTACAATGATGTATTGCACTTAAAACTGATGCATTATTACATGAGAAGTGATAATTGGCCTTTTTTGTCATGGCCACCACATTCAACAGTTTCTTTGAAGCATTGGTCAACGAAGACACAGTCAAAGCCATCTGATCAATTGTTTTCCTCTACTCATGATTATGGCCACCACCGATGAATCTAACTCCTTGTGAAACCCCCTTTTCTATAGGAATATTAGCGCAAGTAGCCTCAAAATTTACACTCCAAAGTCACCCTAGGCTTATAGTATTGCCAGGCAAAAGAAAAACCTTAAATGTAGAATTAAATAATTGATAACGATGATTTAGTCATTTTAAACCACAATTATACAAAGAAACCAAAATAACTTAAAATCGTCGTATAAAGCAAGTAATAATCGATTTCATAGGAAGACAGATTATCTTTTGCGATGAATTTTGTGTTACACTCAAGCAACAAAGGGGTTTTTGGGTTGATGTAGCACTCTAACATGCAAAGCTAACTAATCAAGGCTTTGAATAACAATATTTAGAAATATCTCAGGCAAACAAATATCCACATTTGCTTGACAAGTTGATCATAGATTTCATTCAATATCTCATGCAATGGAAATCCCAATTTCTTTTCAACTATAATTAATAGTACAACCGGATACTATTAACTCTAACTAATTAAACAATCATGAAACTATCTAGATTCAGTTTAATAGCAGCATTCAAGAACATTAATATAATTGGATACAAAACTAAGATAAAACAACCAGCTTTTATCCTAAATTGCAAATCAGTTTTCTCTTGCATAAAACTAACACACCAAGATACTAGTACGATATATTTGCTACTTATGAAATAGAGATGCTCAACCAAAAACACTCTAAATCTAGCAATAACCTACTAACATTAAATCCTAGATGATTAAGCTAGAAATTATTGAAACATGTCAATAGTAATTCACTCAAGAGATTAGATTAGATCTATTCAATAGATAAGGAATTAAAACTCTCATAACTGAATTAAAGTGAATGCTTCAACTGTTTGTTTAAGCAAAAGTGCTTAGTTCTCTATAGAAATCTCAATGAAAACAAATTATCCAAAAGTCAAACTCGAACTCAAACTAGGTCTAAAGCAAAGATTTACCCATCCTTAAATAGGAGAAAATAAACAATTCAAAAATACATAAAAACCGGACTTAAAACAATATCTATAAGGAATTAACAAAACATAGCGTTGAAAGGCAGAAAACCCTCGAGCACTGGCACCGGTCTCCGCCTATAGGGCAGCGGTCGCCACCAGCCACAAACTGCTCTTCTTTGTCTTGTCTTCATTCCCAATCCAAGTAGTCCTCAATGCACCTCGACTCTTCCTTCTTTAACGCTTCAAACTCCACTTAAAGCACCTCTAGTTCCACTAAAAGTATGCTAAAACTCCATCTAAATACACAACATAATTGTGCATTTCAACAACCTCGTACGTGCAATCACAATACACGTGTCCAATCATCAGATCTTAAGTTTAGAGTCTTAGATAGGTCCTCACACATCGAGGATTCAAAAATTATACGAAAGTAAAAACAGAGAATCTAACTCCTCGATGTGTCCTTAATATTCGATAACCACTCCTCTACCCGATGTGTCACCACGAGAAAAACAATTGACACCAACCGACCATGAAAAGGAAAAGGGTGGTTTGTTAGTCTTATGATAGACTATACAAATGGGCTTTTGAAAGGTTGTTTTGATTAGTGAGCGCAAGTAGAGATGTGAATCGAAAGCCAAATGAAAACAGAATGATAGCCTAACCCTTTTACTACCTTCCACGAAAAAATGATCATGGCTTTTAAAAAGGAAACAAGAAGAACTTCGAGAAAGATTCTTGGAAGTTTTAATGCGAATATGTTGCGAACTTGCATACATTTAAGGATGGTTTTTAAAATCCTTGCTGACTACGTGAACCTCAACCAACCTCATCTTGCTCGCAAGTGCAAACAGGGAGGTGTCTGCTAGGGTGCCTAAGTACCACGTTCATGTTGCCATTTGATTTTATAGGCATTTGAACAAGTCAATTAAGCATTCAGATATGAACCAGGCCCTACAGAGTTACCTAGGTGTTCCATTTGTACTAAGCATCCTATATAAATACCTAGGTGCATAAGCACTTATTTATCTTTAATTCATACTTTTTAAGACTTGAATACTTGCACCTGAATTATTAATTAAGACACTTTCTTAAGAATTTCTTAATGATTACAAGATAAGGGTACCTACGTCCCTCGTCACATTACAAGTGCGAACACCCCTTAACGGTTGAGTGGGCATAGGTCATGACCTTATATTAGGGAAGTTAGACTTTACGACCTAGCGAAAAATTATTGTTTGTAAAATGGGTCTTACAACTTTAGTTCTTTGATCACTATGCTAGAAATTAGTTCCAATAAGATAAGGCACACACACATAAGTCCACAAGCATCGAGATTTATATGCTTTATAAACTCCAATTTTAATTTATAAGTAACTCCTTAACTATCGTTAGCTAAACTAATTATTTATTATCAGTTTGTTTTTAAAAAGTATAATTTATGAATGAGAGAATACTCATTAGACATATGTTTATAAACCAATACATTATGCTAATATAATTGTAGTGATTAGACCTGTCAAAAATGTTCCGACCCGTAAACCCAACCCGACCCGACTCAAACATTTTGGGTCCAACTCAAAAATTAAGATCCATGACCCAGTCTCAACCCAACCCAATTGAAATCCGAACTCGTTGAGTCGGACCCGATTTATTATAGTTTATGATATTTTACAGTATATAACATTTATTTTAAAAATTATGTTATATGTTATTCTTAAAATATATAAATAATATTTTACTATTATATTTTTATTATATAAATAATAATTTGGGTCCGGATCCAGTAGGAATGGGCGCTAGGGTGGATTATAGGAATAAATAAGAGCCGTTGGATGAGGAGAGATCAAGCACTCATGAACAAAAAGGAAGAAAAAAACGGCACGACTAAATTTTTCGCGTATTTTTCGAAAAACACGGATACAACGCGCGTCCAAAATTTGTTCAACTCTATGGGCATTTTGTTCATCCATATATATATTCAACTCTATTGCCAATTTGTTCAACTCTATGGTCAATTTATGGATCCATATTTTTTCATATTTTAATTTAAGTTTGTATAATTGTTTCTCTTTGGCAATTTGTTCTCCTCTATGATCAGTTTGTTCATCAATATTTGTTCAACTCTATTGTCAATTTGTTCAAGTCTATGGTCACCTTGTTCATCAATATTTGTTAAACTCTATTGCCAATTTGTTCAACTCTACGGTCAATTTGTTCATCCATATTTGTTAAACTCTATTGCCAATTTGTTAAACTCTATTGCCAATTTGTTCAACTCTACGGTCAATTTGTTCATCCATATTTGTTAAACTCTATTGCCAATTTGTTCAACTCTACGGTCAATTTGTTCATCCATATTTGTTCAACTCTATTGCCAATTTGTTCACCTCTATGATAAATTTGTTCATCCGTATTTTGATAGCAATAGAACTTTGTATAATTTGTTCAGCTATATCGGCAATTTGTTCACCTCTTAGGTCAATTTGTTTATCCATATTTTATAATGATCAAACTATGTATAATTTGTTCAAGTCTATTGTCAATTTGTTTCATACTTACATTTTGAAAGACTAAACAATATGCCAATTTTGTTATGCTATCACTTCTTTCACAATGTGCTTGTTTTGGCAACATCTAAGCATGTTTACTAGACCCAAGTAATGCTAGGTTATGCTTGCATTCAAGACTAGTTTATCATTAACTAGATTGATATAGATTTGAAATTCTATACACTATCAAGAAGACTGATAATGATTTGGACACTGACTTTGACGTGGAGATTCACCAACCATCACTTGATTGTGTAATGAGAACGGCCAAATACCACCACCATCACTTGGTGGTCGCATTCGAATGTTCGACGGGATTCAGCCGGGTGGATAACAAGTGCGGAACCTATAATAATCGTCCTCAACAGTTTAGGCTCTATCATGTTAGGAGAAACCGATCGTGAAATCCCTAGGTCCAAATGCCCAATGCAATGTCCATTTGACCACATTTAGGCTAGTTTTGACATACATGGACGATACATGCTAGCAAAAGTGAAACAAGAACCGGAGATGGAGAGATTAAGCCACTGAGTCTCCGCCAATCCAACACAGAACTCGGACTCGCAAATCAGTCCTTTTGGTCCTCCGCCGCAACCCTCTCCTTTCACTGGAAACAACTGCCAGGTGACGAATCCCGGCTTATCAAGGCTCTCATTGACCTCGTCTCCATCTTCGTCGTCGTTACCAAGAACCACGTCGGCCGCACCTTCCCGAAGACATTGAAGTTGAAAGCAGAGATGGAGTTATCGGAATCGCAATCGCTGCCTCCAAGGACAACGGTGGCTGCAAGATCGTCGTCAGCATTGACCGCCGAGGAATTGGACACTCCGGAGAGCTCGGCGTCCCGGAAGGTTCCAGAGGCTTCTTCCAACGGCATTTTGTAGGCCAGATTTTCTAAAATCATGTCAATGTTCAGATCAAACATGGCACCGCCTTGGTCAGATTCGGCCACGAGGAGCTCTGATCTTGGCTCCGGTTTAGTAAGGTAACAATCTTTGTGAGAATCTTGTCATTTTCGAGGACAACGAGCTTGAACTCGGCATTAGAGGCGGCTAGGGTTTCGAGGAGGTTTGTGACAACTATTCTCGACTCGCGGCGGCTGATTCTCATGATCCGAGCAGCAGGGTGAGGGAATCGGGACGGAGGAAGACGGCTTTGAGCTTGGACTTCCCCGGCCGGCGGAGGTGAGGGAATCGGATCCGAGCTTGGAAGACGACTCTAGTGGAGGCAACTATTTTTGCTTTTAAACGAACATTAATACTAAAACAAAACCCAAACCGTACGATCGGGTATAATCCAAGGAATGAGAGACATTCCTATTTCTTACCCTAAGATATATTCCTTTAGGAGTCTTTCTCTAATAATTTATTTAAATTTTGGTTAAAAAATTGATACCTTGACCCGTCGGGTTGATCTTATCCGACCTGAAAACCCGCGATGACCCGACCCGATTTATCCGTAACCCGTTACCGACCCAAACCCATTTCAACCCTAACCTGAACGACCCAACCCGATTCACAGGTATAGTAGTGGTTCATCTAATATATTGCATCATATTGTTTTATAAATACTTTTATAGTCTCTTATCTTGTAAGAAAAAAAACATACTTTATATAGAGAGTATACAAAATAGAGTTTTCTCCTATGTTATATATAAAGTTATATTCATATATTGTGTGTATACAGTTCCTATATTTTTCATTTATTGAATCTAAACAAAAGTGCGTATATACTCCTATTTTAGCTTTTAATTTCATCTATGTGGCGACATATTATTATAATATTGATATTTAATTATTTATTCCCTAGATTTATAAAACCGTATAATTTCTTCTTATTCTCTTAATATACAAACTAATTAACATCTTAGCTTAATAACTTTAAATATTTTTAAAACAATGGAATGTATGTTATATAAATATCTATGTTATCTTATATTGATTTATTGTTCTTAAATAAACTAATCACTAAATATTAACTTAACCACTCCTACTTTATCTTTCTAAATCTTAATATATTTACAAAAATATAAGATCAAAATAATAATCATTGTAAAATAATATTAAACAAACAAAGAAACAAGCAGATTGAATCTGCATTGTTTCGTATAGAGAGTGGGGCTCACTTTCCGCAAAACATAGATTAACCACCCAACTTTGGCAAGCTAATGTGGGGTGGTCTAGTGATGGCTGATCTAGAAAGTACATTGCATGGTGTTTCTACTGGTGGCGACGACATTGCTTGGTGTTTCTTGTTGATAGAGAATGAAGGCTTTGAAGTCAACTTTTAAAAAATAGAGCACTCCGAACAAAACCGAGTTCTCGATTATTTCAAGACCAATTCACAAGCAATTTGGAAAATTTCTGAGTGGGTTTACATGTGATGCTCATGAAATCGAGTATTTGCCTTTAATAGGGCTCGAAACACTTCCCACTCGACCGAAAATTTGGCCCCGACTCATATTGGCGTTTGCTCCCCATAAATGGCAATAATCTCTTTAATGCCCTAATTCTCGCTATCCTTGTTGACGAATTAATATTCGAAAGCACTCCTCTATCCATTCATGCCACGAAAAGGCATTCTTATTGCGTCAATTTCACCCCCTAATTACTAGAATCGATTAATTACAAAAAAATGCTTTAAGACCTTAACCGATAGCTTAATCCTTATCATGTGATTAATTAGGAATTAAACACCAAAATTAATTGAGGGTTACAATGGAGCTTGAATAAAGGAATACAATGATGCTTACAGGGTCCATTTTCACAAAGAAACAAATGAGTAATTGTCGTTTGAATCCAGTCCTGTTCCCGGTGAGAGGTTGAAGACAACCCGACTCATAACCTTAAATACTAATTTTATGTGTTGGGTTAAAGTGATTATAAAAAAGTGTTGGCCTAATTGGTTGAGTGTGACTTACAGTGCAAATTATTTTTCTACAAGTAAATTCAACTCTCCATATGAGCATTCGATATTTTTTTTATTTTTCTAAGTACCTTCTAATTTATATTTTCTTTACCTTAATAACTAGAATTTAAATATAAGGGAATGACAAGTTTTCCAATTATGGTTTGATACGTGTTTCCTGATATGTGCATACAAGAACTATAGGAGTTAAATTGTTTTCTGAAATGATATGTTTCCTCATATCACGTATTCTTTTTTCTTCATAATCAGTTTTGAATCTCTTATAATTTGAACTTGGTAGTTAATCATTTCTTATTGAAATTCTTCTACTACCGGACACAATTAATATGAAATCGAGATTTGCCCTTGTATTGTTCATCCTCTTAATCTAGGACATGATTGATTATAAACATGTTTTAAACTAGTAAGATACCATTTTATGATTAATTTTTTATATTAATGAGTACAAAGTTTGAGTGTGACCTTTGTGCCAAAAGTCCAACTTCTTATATTGAGGTTCAAATTAAATTCTATCTAAAGTTTTAACTTAAATAAGTGAGTCATGAAAAAATATTAATGAAAACAACATATAAATTGAAAAAACCAGGTTATTTAACCAGTTGGTTTGATCCACACTCGTAATAAACCCGAAGTGACCCGACCTATATTTGAACCTAGTAAATTTGTGACCCGAAATCACCTGATCTAGATTTGACCCAAACCCGACATATTGAAACCCGAATCATACCTACGCGGCCGATTGACATGTCTAGCCATAATGCATGAGCCTCAGTGTCAAATAACGCACTTGAGATCATGATCTTGTGCGCATCGGGCTTACCTGAGCTGAGTTTGACCCATGTTGGGTCCCATCAATTCCTCCCCACTAGACCATTTTGCTTTCTTGACGTCAACAATAAGTTTATTAAATGTGACCTCGATGGACTAGGGGTAGACACATGTTATGCCCAGTAGGGGCTACAACCCTCATTGAGATTCTGTAACTTTTTAAATCATATTTAAAGTTTCCTTTTCCTATTTATGTAAAAAAATAGGGTTAAAAAGTCCAATTCATTTTAAATATCTCAATGATGTTGTAATCTATTGTAGTTACATAGTACTAAAAATGTTTCCTCAATGTCAAAATGTCGATGTGGGATCGTGTAGGTTTACAGGTGTGTTGTGTAAGAGAAAAACAAGGCATCCCACATCAAAATTAAATGCATTGGGAAATAATATTTGATCTTATAAAAAGGAAATGTGAGTTATTTGCCCACTAGTGGCCTGAAGCACTAGATTGCTAGATCATTTTTGGATCTAATGGGCCTCAACTACATTAGTATATTACATTTAACTTTTAAATGAAATGGATACTATAGATAGAACTGTAAATCCGCCGTTGACCTAGAACCGATTTATAATCCGCAAATTCATAATTAAATATTAGAGCTTGTTCCGAAATTTGTCGGTTTGAAATTTGAACATTTCTTGTCTCTTTGAAGTTTTAACTTGTCTAATTTATGAATGTGGTTGTAAAACCTATCTAATTTGTGAGTGTGGTTTTAAAGCCTAATTTTTAAGACATTGAAAAAAGACTACATGTTTTTCAATTTGTTTTATTTTCTTTGTTAAGATTAGGACTTTTTATACTTATATTAAACTATTTTGGGTTTGTTTCAAGTTCTAATGATTACGGATTGAACTTGTTCTAATGGTTATTGGGCTCCCTCCTTAATTGGAAGTAAATAAATTAGTCATGATAATAAAGCTCAATCCAAAGAGAATTCTAGAATTTTTGGGTAGATTATTGAAAGATTTTGAATTATGTAGGTAGAATGGGAAATAGGATAGTTTTATGGGATATTCTAGAATTAAGGAGAAAGTTTGTAAATGGAAAACCAGAAGACTATTCTAGATTAAGACTATTCTAGATTAGGGCTTAATGAGGAGTTGTGCGACATCTCTCACCTATAAATACATGTAGTGGGTGGCATTTTGAGCATTGCTCAAGTAAAGATCAAAGTAAGAGTAAGTGCTAGCTACCAAGTGTGCCCATAAAATATTAAGTCTTGTAAAATATCTTTCCACGTAAATATAAAAGTTTAGTATTTGTAATTAGCTTTTTGCTTATCCATCTTAATCTGACGAAGAGGGAAAAAATGGGTTTTTCCAATACTGGTATCAAAGCTAAGGTTCGTTTGACGGCAATTGATGTCTACTTATTTGGTGGTGTTTTACATGTGATTTCCTTTGTAAATATGTTTCTTTCTTCCTCTTTTCTTGTGCGTTTTGTTCCTTTTCGGAGACTATGCGTATTTTATGTGTTTTGTAGGTGTTTTGGCATGGATTAAGGATCGTTTGGAAGGTGAATCAAGCCATGGAGCAAAGCATGAGGCAAAGAGGGAAGGAGATGAGCAAGCCATGAAGAAATCAAGAGGAAAAGCCAAGAAGAAGAGGTGGAACGAGGACCGGATCGAGGTAGGAGCAAAACCGGACCCGAGATGGATTTTCAACCTCGGACCGAGTTGCCCAGTACCTCGGGCCCGAGGTCCATCCGTGTTGGTCCTAGTCGGTCTCGTGTGGATTGGGCAGCAAGGCATTAAGATGTAGACTTCCACAATTGCCCCTCATCTACGAAGGCTCTCTTATTCATCTAATTGGAGAAGAATCCCACACTTAGCCACGAATCAACACACAAAACTCTCAAGAGGATACTTGGAGAGCAAGGAGAAGGAGAAGAGAGAGAATCGGCCAAGGAGGAAGGATTTTCCTAGGTTTGGTTGTCAATTCAGCTTAGCTTAGCTTTGATCTAGTGGATTTGGAACTTGGTGTAATAACCGCAATTTTTATAAAGTATTATATAATATATTGAAAGGTGAAAGTATATTCTTATGAATTCGTTTTCTTAACGATAAACGAAAACTTTTAAGAAGTAACAATATTTATTAAAATATAATTTAAATTATAAAATAGAAGCTTATAATCTAAAAAAATAAAAATAAGTATGTTCACTTATAAGTAATTTACGAGTCTAAGTTATTATAAAGTGGATAAATAAAAAATGTAATTTAAGAAGATTAATATTATCAATTAACAAAAATGATCCGAGTTGGGTTAATTATTAATTGTGTATAATTTAAACAAGAGATTTGAGCTTAGGCTTCGTTGGGCCTAAAATCCAACTAAGCCCAATACCCTAATCTTTGAAACAAAATAAAATAAAAGATGGTAAGAGCCCGGATTAGAACCCAAGACCATTCCAACCCCTTCCCTTCCCTTACCAGCTGAGCTACAAAAACTTTATGTTAGTTTAAAGAAACGAAATCCTTTTAACCCCAAATACCCTCCCTTCGGACCGTTGGACAATGTCCGATCCTTGTCACTGTCCGCCTGCGTTCTCCATTCCGTCACGCCATAGCCCAGGGTCAAGTCCGTGGCAGCCGAAAAATCCGGCGAGCAGTCCGGCAATCTCTCCTTGCTCGTGAATCTGGTGAAAGTTTGTCTATAAATTGGGGGTTTTTGGTACAAATCAATTCAACCCTCAAACCATCATCATCCGCTCTTCAATTACTGAGAACTCCAACCCGTTTATCCACCATTTCTGTCCTAAAAAACCCATCCCAAAAACGCCCAAAACTCCATTGTCACAGAATGTGATTTTTTTCGCCCTGGTTCTGCGACGGAAACCGAACCCTACCGCCTTCTCGTCGCCCTTCTCATCGCCAGGGTTCGCCGCCGGTTTCCGCCATCGCCGAAGCCGCGCCGCCGTCGCCGTTGCCGGTTTGTTGTTGCTGTGTTGTGTCGTGTCTGCCAACGTAGAGGAAGGAGAAGGCAAGCTACCCTTCTTAGTAGACGTTATGCAAATAATTCCTGTAATTGAAAGTAGCTAGCAGACAAAGCCAAGTGCCAGCAAGGCTTAATTCTGGAATCTTCATTGTATTGTATATATAGTGTAACAATCCCAAGGCAATACAGTGTGGAAGAATTCATTTACAAAACACTTTCTCTCATTCATTCTCTATAGTATCAGAGCATACAAAAGGACAAACGTCCTGAGCACTCACCATGGCAGAGGAGCACCCCCCTCATCAACCAAATCTCTTCCACGATCCACAGCCACAGGATCAAAACCCAATCCTTCCTCAGCTACAAGATCTTAACCCCTTTGCTCCCCAAACCCTAAATCCTCCCGTGAACACTCCCGCAGCCCACCCCTTACCGGCGTTCTCCAGCTTCATCACCGTCAAGTTAAATCAGACCAATTTTCCGGTATGGAAAACTCAAGTAATTCCATATCTAAGAGCTCAAGGCCTGTTCCTCTATGCTGAAGGCTCCTTTCCCTGTCCAGCTCCTCTTCAAAACGGGACTCCAAATCCAGCATACAATGCTTGGATTGCAAAGGATCAATTAGTCATGGCAATACTCACCTCTAGCCTGACAGAGGAAGTTCTAGTCCAAATAATGGACTGTCCCACGTCGGCTGCCATTTGGAGTAGCCTTTACGACCTCTTCGCCGCTCGCTCAAGCGCCCAGGTGCTCGCCTCCAGCTTGCATCACTCAAAAAGGGTTCGGAAACCGTCACTGAATACTTCAACAAGGCAAAGGCCCTGGTCACAACCCTCGCTGCCGCCGACCACCACATTCCAGACACTGAGTTTTCGGTCTATATTCTTGTCGGCCTCGGCGCCGACTACGAATCCATGGTAACTTCTCTCTCTACCTAAGCTGTCTTACCAACTCCAAGACAAATCCTTTCCCATTTGCTCGTCTTCGAATCTCGCCTGTCCCACCACTCCAATGCCCTTCTCACCTCTCCACCCTCAGCAAACCACACCAACTCGTCTACTCACCCTAGCCAACCCGAAGCCAACTACACCACCCATGGTCGCGGACGTGGTCGAGGACAGGGTAGAGGCGACAAAAACAGAGGTCAACACCAGGGCGGTCAGAATCAGGGTCACGGGCGGAACCAATCTTATGGGCCCGGGAACTTCAATGGACAGCCCCCAAACTCCGGTCGAGGACGCCCTCCGGCCAACTTTTCTGGCGCTCCTGACTCTCGCCCCATTTGTCAAGTGTGTAGCAAGCCCGGGCACACTGCCTTGCAATGCTGGCATAGGTTCGATCAAAGCTTCCAAGCACCACCGCCGGCCAACTTCCAGGCTCACCACACAGCCGCCTCGCTGCCCTGGTACCCGGATACTGCTGCTACCCACCACTACACTCCTGACCTGACCAATCTTCGCATCGATCAACTTCCTTATGGAGGTACTCAACAAGTTTCTCTAGGCGATGGATCTTAAGTCCCGATCCAGAACTATGGTTCCGCCCGTCTTCTCTCTAATAACCACTCCTTCAATCTCTCTCAAATTCTTCATTCTCCATCTCTCTCCAAAAACTTACTTTCTGTTCAACTGTTTTGTAAAGATAACAATGTCTACTTTGAGTTTCATGAAAAATTCTTTTGTGTGAAGGATATTCGGACGGGAACTCTTCTTCTTCAAGGACCCGCTGACGGAGGCCTCTACAAATTGGCGGCGACCACCACTACTTCACCATCCCTTCACTTTACCCTTTCCGACTTCAATAACGGCAACGTTTGGCACCTCCGACTAGGTCACCCAGCGGACCGTGTCGTTCAAGCCATCATTTCTCGTTTCCAACTTTCCTCCAACAAAAGCCCAGGCCCACCACATCAGTCTTGCCCAACATGCTCTTGGGCTAAAGCCCACGCTCTACCTCATCCTCCATCTCCCTCCAGATCCACCAAAATATTAGAGTTACTTTTTGTTGATGTTTGGGGGCCCGCTCATGATCTGTCAAAAAAAGGAAATCGCTACTATCTCTCTATTGTAGACGATTATTCTAAATTCATTTGGTTATTCCCTATGTCTACAAAATCCTTGGTTCCCACTATTATTAGAGATTTTATCACTCTTGTTCAAAACCGTTTTTCCACAACTATTATAAGCATTCAAACCGATAATGGCACCGAATTCAAGCCCCTTCGTCACCTCTTCTCTCACCTTGGTATCACCCATCGTCTTACATGTCCCTATTCCCATAAACAAAATGGGACGGTCGAAACTCGACACCGTCGGATTGTCGACATGGGTCTTACTCTCCTCAAACAAGCTTCCCTTCCCCTTCATTATTGGGACTTTGCCTTCGAAACGGCTTCGTTCCTCCTAAATCGTCTACTAACACCTATCCTTCAAAATCAATCCCCTTATGAACTCCTCTTTAGCCACACTCCCGATTACAAATCTCTTAAAGTCTTCGGGTGCTTAGCCTTTCCTAACCTTCGACCCTACAACCGTTACAAACTTGCCTTTCGCTCCACCCCGACCATTTTTCTTGGCTATAGTGGGCACCACAAAGGATATATATGTTTTGATTGGGTCAATTCCAAATATTATGTCTCTAGAGATGTTCTCTTCCATGAAAATATCTTTCCCTTTCAATCTTCATCCTCCACCATTTTCCCCCCAAAAACTCCTACATCCTATACGTGCCTCCCTTTCTTTCCAAATTCTGATGTTTCTCCCACTTCCATTGGGCCTGAACCCTCTTCTAGCCCATCAAGCCCAACCGTTGACTCTCCCTCTAGGCCCACCTCATCTTGACCAGATCAACCCAATTCCCCCACACCTCCCTCCCCAGAAATCCAATCGGGCCCCCAATCCCCCTCACCTCATGTTGACCTTGACCCTCATTCCCCTTCTCCCACTATGTCTCTCAACCCGGTTCCTGCACACCTTACTCACTCTATGACAACTCGCCGCCGGGATAACATTGTTCAACCCAAGATCCGCTCCGACGGAACCATTCCCTGGCCCACCAAACCTCGTCTCCATTCCACCGTGGCCATTCCAGACGAACCCGTCAACTACACCGAGGCCTCTCGGTTTCCTGAGTGGCGTGAGGCTATGGCGTCGGAGTTTAATGCTCTCCTCAAAACTAACACCTGGACCCTAGTTCCTCCTTCCAATTCCATGAATGTCCTTGGAGTAAAGTGGGTGTTCAAAACGAAACGCCACTCCGATGGCTCCATTGAACGTCGGAAAGCCCGCCTCGTCGCAAAAGGATTCAATCAATTGGAAGGGGTTGACTTCTCCGAAACCTTCTCCCCAGTTGCCAAACCCACCACAATCCGCCTTCTCCTCTCCCTAGCCACCATGAAGCAGTGGTCCGTCCGCCAATTAGATATCCAGAACGCCTTCCTTCACGGTGACTTGACGGAGGAGGTCTTTATCCGACAACCTTCTGGCTTTGTTAATTCTATGTTTCCTGATCATGTTTGCCGGCTGAAACGATCTCTTTATGGACTCAAACAGGCGCCCCGCGCCTGGTTCCAGAAGCTCAGTGATGCCCTTGTTCTTCTTGGTTTCTCCCCATCCATGGCCGACACATCTCTCTTTACCTTCAAACAAGGTTCCACTCTTGTCTTTGTGTTGGTTTATGTTGACGATCTTCTCGTCGTGTCCTCCGATTCGACTCTCTCTGCCAAATTCATCTCTTCCCTCTCCACTCGATTTCCAGTCAAAGACCTTGGGGATCTTCATTTCTTTCTAGGCATTGAAGTCGAAGGAAACTCTGATGGCTTTCTCCTCTCACAAACCCAATATATTCGTGACCTCTGTCAGCGCACTCAAATGCATCAATCTAAACCAGTCAACACTCCCATGTCAACTTCCTCCTTTGATTCTGACTCTCCTGGCTTTGATGATGTTCACCTCTATAGAAGTATAACTGGCAGCCTCCAGTATCTTGCTTTTACCTGTCCCGATATTTCCTTCGCTGTTAATCGGGTTTGCCAATTCATGCATGCCCCAAGTCAGCAGCACTGGCAAGCAATAAAACGAATACTCCGCTATCTAAACAGCACTACAACAATGAAATTCCATATCTCTGCTCGCTCTTCCTCTCTATTATCGGCCTTTTCTGATGCCGATTGGGCAGGGGACGCTGTGGATCGCCGCTCAACTGGTGCATATTGTGTTTACTTTGGATCCAATCTCATTTCATGGCAATCAAAAAAACATGCCACTGTTTCACGATCTTCCACTGAGGCAGAATATCGAAGTGTTGCCTATGCTACCTCTGAAATTATCTGGATTCAATCCCTGCTACGAGACTTGCACATCGCTCTGGATGCTGCCCCGGTGCTTTGGTGTGATAATCTTGGAGCGACCTACATCGCCGTTAATCCAGTGCTCCATCATAAAATCAAACACCTGTCCCTAGACTATCACTTTGTTCGCGAAAGGGTGCAAAACAAGTCTCTTCACGTTGCCTTCATCTCTTCCAAAGAGCAAATAGCTGATCTTCTGACGAAGGCTCTCCCATCTGCTCGTTTTCAGCACTTGCGACCCAAGCTGTGCTTACAATCAGCTCGGTTCGAGGGTGGGGGGGGGGTAGTAGACGTTATGCGAATAATTCCTGTAATTGAAAGTAGCTAGCAGACAAAGCCAAGTGCCAGCAAGGCTTAATTCTGGAATCTTCATTGTATTGTATATATAGTGTAACAATCCCAAGGCAATACAGTGTGGAAGAATTCATTTACAAAACACTTTCTCTCATTCATTCTCTACTTCTTTTCCTTCTTTGTTTTGCGCCAATTAATTAGTGTGGACTGATCCACTAAAATAAAAAGAAATTGGGCCTTTGTGTTGTTAGTAGATCCCATCCGAAATTGTTAGCAAACAAATAGACCACTAATTGCATATTATGCACCCTTGGTTGACTAATCACATAAGAGGACTAGTAAATTAAGATAATTGTAGATTAAAAATAATTGCTAAACAAGTTTAGTCATCAAGTTTTCACCTTAATAAGAATATTACAAATAATTTCTTAAGGGAAATACAAATATAATATTGAGCTAGGTCATGAACTCTTGTATATATATTACTTTGAAATAATAGTTTATTATGGCACTAATAAGATTTTTATGTGGAAATTATACTGTGATCAAGTCATAATAAGAAATAAACAACAACAACAACAACAATAACCCAGTGCAATTCCCCTTTAGGGGAATCTAGGGGGTCAGGATGGGGGCTCTCCTGGCTAACGCAAAGGGAGAGCGTCCAAAAGACCCAACAGAGGAGCAAGAAGCCTAGCAACATACAAAGTGCAGACAAGAAGAAATCCAAAGCGAACAAAACACCCAACACAAATATCGAAACAAACAAAGCATAGAACAAGACATCAGACAAAGCCAAAAACTAAAACTTGCCGGTCGTTGTCTAGCCATCCAACACTCGAATCTCCTCTCTCCACCTGTCTCTGCACAATGCTAGCTTTGTCGAAATCCCCAAGCGGCTGACATCCTGCCTTATGCGGTCCTTCCATCGTTTTCTCGGTCGACCCCTTCCTCTGCGAATAACTCCCAAGTCCAGACTTTCACACCTTCGGACTGGCTCCTCGGGGCCCCGTCTCTGGATATGCCCAAACCACCGCAGTCTTGACTCACAAAGCTTGTCCTCTAAGCTAGCCACTCCCACCCTGCTTCTGATCTCTTCATTTCTGATTCTATCCAACAACGTATGACCGCTCATCCATCTCAACATCCTCATCTCAGTCACTAAAAGTCTCTGTTCCTGTGCTTTCATGGTGGCCCAACACTCTGCCCCATAGAGAATGGTTGGTCTGATCACCGTTCTGTAAAACTTCCCTTTCAACTTCAGCGGGATCTTACTATCGCACAAAACCCCCGATGCCGCCCTCCACTTCTGCCAACCCCTTTGAATCCGATGCGTGACGTCCTCGTCGAAACCACCATCACTCTGCAGGACTGATCCCAGATATCTGAAACTCTCTTTCCTTGCAACGACTTCCCCTCCTAGCAACACATCTTCACTTGGGTCTACATCTTGTCCGAACCTAAACACCATATATTCTGTCTTGGATCTGCTCAGTCTGAAACCCTTAGACTCCAACCTATCTCTCCAAGCTTCAAGTCTGCTGCTGACAGCATCTTTTGACTCATCTACCAAGACAATATCGTCTGCGAACAACAAACACCATGGGATCCCCCCCTGAATATCGCTTGTCAGCACGTCCATCATCAGCGTAAAAAGGAACGGACTCAATGCTGAACCTTGGTGCAGTCCTGCCTCCACCTTAAAGTATTCAGTATCCCCACCCGGTGAGCACACACTGGTCATCGAACCATCATACATATCTCTGACTAATCTTGTGAACGTCCCTGCCACTTCTTTTGCTGTCAAGGACTCCCAAGTAATTATTTAATTTACCCTTACTACGGAATATTAATTTATTATTATTGAAAGTCTTAAAATCCTTATATAAAGGGTAGAGGAAATGTTTGCTCGAACGTCGAGCTAGTAATTATAAATCATTAACGAAAAACAATTTATTTTCACGTCCCGAATTTTTATAAAGGATATGATACTTGAGAAATATTTTCTTTAGATCAAGAAAATAAAATATTAATTTAACTCGTTATCGCCTTGGAACCGTATCTAAATTAGGTTAAGCGCTCGAGTCGCCATAAGCTCGTGAATCGATTCCGTAGGATTCCAATCCCCAAAAAAAAATCGAAGGCAAGTGGATGGTTCTCTCTTCATACTTTCTTTATATTCGTTCCTTTCCCGTTATCCTATCCAGTTTGTTGTGAACACCTTGTTTGCTAAATAAAATGAACCTAGGGTTATTTACTATTTAGAGATAACGTCCCTGTTGTTATTTACATTATCGTACTACGCTTGCCCATGGACTTAGGACCGTTGATTGACCTCTGATTGTTTCAAGTATCTTTTTGAGACTTTGTTGTGGACTAGTGTAGGAATCAGGGATGCGAGTTTTGACTCTCAACATCTCTTAATAACTGTATTGGGAGGTATATTTATTATCGTCTCTTGTTATTGGGTCATGACTCTGCCCGCTCTCCGAACAGAGGGGTGTTGCACTCTAGCTAAGTGTTGGGACTCAGTCCGTTAAGGCCATGTGTCATCCTTTGAGCTGCCACAATAATTAAAAATCATCACTGAAGTGCTATATGTTATGACTTAAGAAAGATAAGCGCCCAATGCAGATGGTTAGTACTAGTTTGGACAAGCCATCCGGACTCCCGACTTTGAATAACTCTAGCTAATAGAAGCTTTTTTTGTTACTTGATGTGAATTGATAATGTTCCCAACAAAAAGTTAATCCTCCTTCGTTCCTGGGAATTACCTTCTTGTGATATCCTGTTCTCAAAAGAAATCTCGAATTTCTTTTCTCACCAAGATTCTTCTTCATTCCATCATTATCTGAGTTACATTCAAAGAAAGCTCGTTCGTTTGAGTTACATTCAAATAAAGCCCGTTCACTACTTTTACCTCTTTCTCTCACCGCCAAAGAACCCGACTTGTCGTGCATCGGTTAGTTTCCTTTTGAACTTTGATGCCGACAGACTTAGCCTTTTCATGAACCTAGTCGCATTCTACCACTTGCTTAGTCTCGCGTTAGATTAATATCACTTTCTTTTCTTCCCGACATTGGTCAGCTGGTATTTCTTGCTTTTATGGAAATATCAGGTAGCGAAGGGAAGACTGTTGCGAGGAAGGATGAAGACAAGAAGATTGAAGGAAGATTTCAAGACCATTTTAATAATTTTGACCATATGGGTCTCACACGTTGATCACGACTATATTTTTATTTCCGCTGCTTTCTATTTTAAAATGTTGCCTTGAACATTTTATTTCATATTGTCAAATGATTTCCTCAAAGTGTATCAAACTATCGAATCATTTTGTTGTAATATAAGTCTTTGTCGCTTTTCTAAGAGATCGTGTAATGTTACCTAAAGCCTCGGGTGACTTTGGATGGTAAAATCCTAGGTCACTGGCGGTAATACCCTTGGTTTAAAATAGGGGTGTTACAGTTATGGTATCAGAGTTGAACGTTTTGTTTTCAAACAAAAGCATTTCTAGCAAAACTCTTCTAAACTAATTTCTTCTCATCTTCTTGTAACAGACTTCAAGAAGGTGACTTTTATCAAATCTTCTTGTAACAGACTTCAAGAAGATGACTTTTATCAAATCTTCTTGTAACAGATTTCAAGAAGATGACTTTTATCAAATCTCCTTGTAACAGAATTAAAGGAGTTGACTTTTTTTTTCAAATCTTCCTGTATTGGAATTCAAGTAGTTAACTTTTATCAAACTTCTTTTAAATAGATGCGATTTTTTTTTTATATATCATTCTTATTTGAAGTTCCAATTAATGAATCTCCTTTCTAATAACTTAAACTCGAGTACTAGTTGCTTTTGATAAAATTCTAAATTGATCATATTCTTAATGATCTTAAATTCAAAATTTGTAAATGATTGGTTTGTAAGTCAAAATAGGATATTCCCCTTGTCATTTCAAATTTTCAAGCCTTCAAGGAATCACTTGGAATTTGTTTTTATCACAAGTAATAACGAATTTTGAAATAAGGATTCCGTATTTCTACAAACGAAATATTTATGGGAAATAACAAGGTTGAAATTACTCTGTTGAAAAGTGTTATAGATTCAAAGGATAGACTTAAAGATGACTTTCATTAACAACCCTTGTAGGGAAAGTCTTTGGAATGTTTGAAATCTCGAGAAACATAACTCAAAGAATATTCTCAATTATAAAGTATGTATTTTGAAAAATTCAAGTAATGGTCTAACCTCTCGTCAAGAATTCTTTTCTTAGAAGAAGTACAAAATCGATTTTTTTTTAAAAAGCTTCCTTCCATTCTTCGTCTCTGGATATAGGATTACAGAAATTCTATAGAAGCATCTGACTCTCCTTCCCCAATAGAAAATAGCACCCGCAATAAGCTAGTCTTGTGAACCTTTGCAGAATATGGTTTGCACAAGACGTCAGGCTAAGGCTCAGAAGGAAGAGCTAGAGAGAGCTAAGGAGCTTGAGCTAGATAAGCGGTTGCTTAATGAGGACCACAAGGCTATAGGACCTGCTTAAGAGGAGGTTCCCTCACAAAATGTCGTTCCTCAAATGTCATTGAATGGGGTCAAGGAGGCATACATCCTGACGGGAAGGTCGGATGATAAGAGTGTGAATCCATTTGAGAACCGACCATGGCAGGCTCGAGCAGCTGCTAGTGACTATAAACCTAGGCGTATGTGGGTCGACAATCATATCCTAGGATCGCTTATGAAGGAATGGCAGAGTATGCTGGAAGCTCATGAGGAGTCTGCCCGTCAACTTGAAGCTCGTTGGAAAAAGGAGCAAGACAGTATGGTCAATTTGAGGCGTAAGATCGAGCAAGGGGTGGAGTTATTAAAAGATAACGGCTCCATCAAGGACCCAAGAAGGCTCGAAGCCTCGCTTTTGGATAGGTGTTGCTATCGCTTCACGAATCCCAAGAAGAAGAAGACCATGACTGCCTCCACCTACCGGAACCCCTTTCACACCTAATAAGCCTTAGGGAGCTTAACGCTCATTTTAAGTCGGTTGTTGAATTCTTGTTGACCAAGTAGTAGTTATCCTATTATCAGTGAACTCCTATCCTTGTCTTATCTACATAGTATCGTAATCCTTGTCGTGTTCCACTAAACGAAATTGTCTCAATCATCATCTTGTACTACTAGAGTGGTGAAGTCGATTATAAGATCGTTAAGTTTCTCGTATTTTGTAATCATCCTTCATAAGGAGCAACTATAAAGTGGCTTTAGTCTTTCTAAAGTGCCTTGATAAATTGCTGATCTTTGATTCATTGGAAGTTGTGCTCATTCCATGCCTTATACAAAGGCGAGTTAATCAGAAACATTTATTATCCAATCATTTAGATGGTTAACACTCGAGGAACCAATAATCGATTCCTTCTAATCAACCCCACCCATCAGGGTGGGCAAAACGAGGTTGAGTTTGGGACTGGAGGCCAAGGGGACAACCATGGACCAGATCCCGCTCGAGCGATAGCGCTTGATGCTGTAACCCTAGAGGCTATAAGGGAAATGTTTCAACAAATGATACAAGCAGCAAATCCTCCAATTTCGCCCGCTCAACCCAATTTCATTAGAGCCGACCCACCTATGGGCAGAAGGGAGAATGACAATCATGCCCAGGGTGATGGGTCAAACTATTCTAAGGCGCTTAAGACTTCACCTCGCTGAAGCCGGAAACTTATGACGGTCTAGGAGATCCAGCTAAATTCTCCTATTGGTTCACTCATATCAGGAGGTTGTTGAGGAATGTTCGATGCACTAAAGCTGAGAAGGTGCACATCACAGCTCTCCAATTAAGGGATGAAGTTAGTGAGTGGTGGGAGAAGTCTTGATTGTCTCATCACTCGTTGCTAAGTGGGACATGTTCAAGAACAAGATGATGTCTCGCTACCTCTCCGAGTCCATGAGGTACAAGAAGCAAGAGGAGCTTCTGTACCCGAAAGTTGAGGGATTGATTGTACTAAAGAGAGAGTCACCAAGTTCAAGCAACTATTACAATAGTTTTCTTGAAGAAGTACATAGTAGTATTGACCACAGGCGTAGTTATCGCATCAGTAGCAATGCCACGACCTAATCTCTCACCTACAAAAATCCAAAAAGAAAACTATCGCATCAGTAGCAACACAAAGTTTCTATCACAAGACGAACTCCAGCTCGAAACCTTACCAGCATGAATCGCAATGCTCCCGTCGGAGTTCAAAAATGGAGGCCTCAAATCAGACTTCCCTGTAAAAGAAGAAGAAGAGGAAGAGGAAGAATTTACAGCGCCGTTTTTAGAACCAGCTAATTTCTCCGCTACGTTTTCGCCGCCGGCCAGATCCACAATCGGCTCCGTGGAGGAAGAGGCGGCGGGCGCGGATCCGGCGAAGGCCTGCGGGATTCTTCGATTTCAGGAGGCTGCCGGCTGCGAAGGCCTGCGGGATTCTTGTTAGGGCTGGGAACGCGTATACGCGTTGGAGTGAAACATGATAAAATCATAATTTTTTCGGTTTTCTTGCAATACTCGGTTTTTTTCTTTTTTATTTTTAAAACCGAGAACCGAACCGAAGTTTTGTTCAAGAACCGAACCAAAATTTTTACACTTTAAATTTTCCAGGAACCGGACCGAACCGACCTAAACTGCTCGGTTCGGTTCGGTTCGGTTCTTCGGTTCCTAAGTCCCAGCCCTATGAATCATCGTCGGAGTGAGAAACTCGTATATACAGTAGCCAGGTGCTAATAGACTAATCACCTTAATCAAAATAAAATAATTGAATTAAGCATTCTCTTCCTCAATAAACCTTATCTCAAGTCTTAGATCGATGTGATGTGCCCCAAGTGTTTAAACCATTTATATGTTGCTGAACTTATATATTTGAGCCGATCTAGGCCATACCCTATTTCCAAGTATGGGTAATATAAGTGACATCTTGCAAAATAATTTCCGTTCTAAATAAGTTTACTAATCAAACCTCGTATAAAGAAAAAGAGAGAGTAAGAGTAAACGATTTGCTTAGCGTGATAGATTCGGAAATCTTGTAGAAGTGTATATCAATGCTACCCTTTGAAATTTGATCGACTATCAGGTGAAATAGTTATTATCAAGAAGGAGCGTGGAAGCGAAATTATTTGTTACCAAGAAAAAAAAAGTTTCTTTTATACTGTTTCAAAGTTTTTTCTTGATAAATAAAAGAGCACCATGAGAAAGCATTTAGGTTGAAAGTTTTTCTATGTTTTGAAGTGCAAGATTATTTTTCTAATCTAAAGTTGAACATAATCTTTGTATTGAAATTTGGACCCTTAATATTGAGATCTCAGATTTTTATAAGTCTTTTATATGATAAAAGTAATTGTTATCATAAAGATTTTGTGTTGAGTTTCGAAAAAAAAGAAAAAAAAAAGAATGATTTCGAATTTGACACTAATTGTCAACGAATTTCGATCTTGTTACTCGTTTGGGTAAGGTACCAACACTATGATTTCTGTCATATTGGGCATTTGCATATATCAACTCAATTTCGAATTTCATGAATTAAGTATTGCTAAGTAAGGAACAGTTGAAATCATACTATAATTTTTGTAATGCTCCAACATGACTGACGAATTGTCTTTCTATTTTCAAAGGTCATTTAAGTGTATTTATACTCTATGATAATCGCCTTTTAATTCCAATATGTCCTAAATGTAGGCTCTAATGGTCAATAAAGATTTTACCGTATGATCATTTATCTATGTTCGTAAAGTACTATAAGTCATTATGGATTGTGATTTTCATGACAACATCGAGTATAAGCGACAACCCGAGTTGAACTTTTCCTATATTAAGTTCCTATTGTATATAACGGGTCAAAATCGTATTATAGTTTTGCTATGTTGGATAAAGTTGTCATTCTTATAAGCTCTTAAGAAATTCCCTTAAAAATAAAACGATTTATTTCCAGTTTGTTCATGAGATTTCGAATTAAACTTTCCTACGGTTTTCATGGTGGTGAGTAAGAATGTGTTTTGTCTTCCATCCTGATCACATGGTAAGGCAAACTCACATGTCTTATTCCCATGAAGATGCTGTAAAGGATTATGCTGATTCTACCCCCCATCCTGATCACATGGCGGGATAAGATCACATAATTCCTTAAGGACAATTTTGGAAACCAAATTTCAAAAAGCGTATTTTGATGTATTACCATTCTAAGTTTGAAATTGCGGAATATTAACATTTTGTGTAAAAGGTGGAAGTAACCATATTTTTCCATTTAAAGTAATTCAAGGGAATTGTCAGTTTGTGTTATGATAATCGTATATTGTTTGTAACTATGATTCGTTTCTTTTCAAAATGTATTTGGACAATCCTATATTTATACTTCGCTAGCGAGTTTGTATAAAGTTTGAAAGACAATGTTATTTGTCAATAAATAAATTGTTTCACTCAATATCCTTTAACCTTTTGGGTTTAGATAAGTCGCATATTTTAAATCATCAAAGTGGTCCTATTAAATCATTATGGAAAAAGAAATTTCTTATAAAATTTTAATAATATTTTAGTAATCGTGATTGTAGTCATAATAGAAAAGATACCCTTATGACAATATCTTCTAACATATCAAAATAGAATTTTTGATTTGGTCATGTAAAAATGTTTAAACTAAATACTTATATCTTCAATAGATCAATTACCATTGGATAAAGAACTTTGTATATGTATAAATCGTACTTGTGTTCTATAAAGCTGGTCCTATATTTTACAGCTTTGAAAGTTTTATATACTTTTACTTAGGTGTGCTTTTACGGGTAAGCTTTAACAAGGATTGTGTCTAAGACAATTATGTCTATTTCTTTTTAAGGGGGTACTTAAAGGATAAATTATTATTTCATACGATGAAAGTTCTTGAGCGTATTCTCTTCTAGTTCAAGGCAACCTTAGTTCTCCCTAGTTTCGAGGACGAAACTAATTTTAAGGGGGTACTGTTGTAATAACCGCTATTTTTATAAAGTATTATATAATATATTGAAATGTGAAAGTATATTCTTATGAATTCGTTTTTTTAACGATAAACGAAAACTTTTAAGAAGTAACAGTATTTATTAAAATATAATTTAAACAATAAAATAGAAGCTTATAATCTAAAACAATAAAAATAAGTATGTTCACTTATAGGTAATTTACGAGTCTAAGTTATTATAAAGTGGATAAATTAAAATTGTAATTTAAGAAGATTAATATTATCAATTAACAAAAATGATCCGAGTTGGGTTAATTATTAATTGTGTATAATTTAAACAAGAGATTTGGGCTTAGGCTTCGTTGGGCCCGAAATCCAACTAAGCCCAATACCCTAATCTTTGAAACAAAATAAAATAAAAAAGGGTAAGAGTGCCTAGATTTGAACCTAAGACCATTCCGACCCCTTCCCTTCCCTTACCAGCTGAGCTACAAAGACTTTATGTTAGTTTAAAGAAACGAAATCCTTTTAACCCGAAATACCCTCCCTTCGGACCGTTGGACAATGCCCGATTCTTGTCACTGTCTGCCTGCGTTCTCCATTCCGTCACGCCATCGCCCAGGGTCAAGTCCGTGGCAGCCGAAAAATCCGGCGAGCAGTCCGGCCATCTCTCCTTGCTCGTGAATTTGGTGAAAGTTTGCCTATATATTGGGAGTTTTTGGTACAAATCAATTCAACCCTCAAGCCATCATCATCCTCTCTTCAATTACTGAGAACTCCAACCCGTTCATCCACCATTTCCGTCCCAAAAAACCCATCCCAAAAACGCCCAAAACTCCATTGTCACAGAATCTGATTTTTTTTCGCCCTGGTTCTGTGACGAAAACCGAACCCTACCGCCTTCTCGTCGCCCTTCTCATCGCTAGGGTTCGCCGCCGGTTTCCGCCCATCGCCGAAGCCGCATCGCCGTCGCCGTTGCCGGTTTGTTGCTGCTGTGTTGTGTCGTGTCTGCCAACGTAGAGGAAGGAGAAGGCAAGCTACCCTTCTTTTCCTTCTTTGTTTTGGGCCAATTAATTAGTGTGGACTGATCCACTAAAATAAAAAGAAATTGGGCCTTTGTGTTGTTAGCAGATCCCATCCGAAATTGTTAGCAAACAAATAGACCACTAATTGCATATTAAGCACCCTTGGTTGACTAATCACATAAGAGGACTAGTAAAGAAAGATAATTGTAGATTAAAAATAATTGCTAAACAAGTTTAGTTATCAAGTTTTCACCTTAATAAGAATATTACAAATAATTTCTTAAGGCAAATACAAATATAATGTTGAGCTAGGTCATGAACTCGTGTATATATATTACTTCGAAATAATAGTTTATTATGGCACTAATAAGATTATTATGAGGAAATAATATTGTGATCAAGTCATAATAAGAAATAAACTAAGTAATTATTTAATTTACCCTTACTACGGAATATTAAGTTATTATTATTGAAAGTCTTAATATCCTTTTATAAAGGGTAGAGGAAATGTTTGATCGAACGTTGAGCTAGTAATTATAAATCATTAATGAAAAACAATTTATTTTCACCTCCCGAGTTTTTATAAGGGATATGATACTTGAGAAATATTTTCTTTAGATCAAGAAAATAAAATTTTAATTTAACTCGTTATCGCCTTGGAACCGTATCCAAATTAGGTTAAGCGCTCGAGTCGCCATAAGCTCGTGAATCGATTCCGTAGGATTCCAATCCCCCAAAAAAAACGAAGGCAAGTGGATGGTTTTTTCTTCATACTTTCTTTATATACGATAATCGTTAATTCCTTTCCCGTTATCCTATCCAGTTTGTTGGGAACACCTTGTTTGCTAAATAAAATGAACCTAGGGTTATTTACTGTTTAGAGATAACGACCCTGTTGTTATTTACATTATCATACTGCGCTAGCCCATAGACTTAGGACCGATGATTGGCCTCTGATTGTTTCAAGTCTCTTTTTGAGACTTTGTTGTGGACTAGTGTAGGAATCAGGGATGCGATTTTTGACTCTCAACATCTCTTCATAACTGTATTGGGAGGTATATTTATTATCGTCTCCTGATACTGGGTCATGACTGTGCCCGCTCTCCGAATAGAGGGGTGTTGCACTCTAGCTAAGTGTTGGGACTCAGTCGCTTAAGGCCACGTCTCATCCTTTGAGCTGCCACATTAATTAAAAGTCATCACTGAAGTGTTATGTGTTATGACTTAAGAAAGATAAGTGCCAAATGCACATTAATTATTTAATGGGATAAGGATGGTTAGTACTAGTTTGGACAAACCATCCGGACTCCCGACTTTGAATAACTCTAGCTAATAGAGGCTTTTGTTGTTACTTGATGTGAATTGATAATGTTCCCAACAAAAACTTAATCCTCCTTCGTTCCTAGGAATCACCTTCTTGTGATTTCCTGTTCTCAAAAGAAATCTCGAATTTCTTTTCTCACCAAGATTCTTCTTCATTCCATCATCGTCTGAGTTATATTCAAAGAAAGCTCGTTCGTTTGAGTTACATTCAAATAAAGCCCGTTCACTACTTTTACCTCTTTCTCTCACCGCCAAAGAACCCAACTTGTCGTGCATCGTTTAGTTTCCTTTTGGACTTTGATGCCGACAGACTTAGCCTTTTTAAGAACCTAGTCGCATTCTACCACTTGCTTAGTCTCGCGTTAGACTAATACCACTTTCTTTTCTTCCCGACATTGGTCGGCTGGTTTTTTTTGCTTTTATGGAAATATCAGGTAGCGAAGGGAAGACTGTCGCGAAGGAGGGATGAAGACAAGAAGATTGAAGGAAGATTTCAAGACCATTTTAAGAATTTTGACCATATGGGTCTCACACGTTGATCACGACTCTATTTTTATTTCCGCTGCTTTCTATTTTAAAATGTTGTCTTGAACATTTTATTTTATATTGTCAGATGATTTCCTCAAAGTGTATCAAACTATCGAATCATTTTGTTGTAATATAAGTCTTTGTCGCTTTTCTAAGAGATCGTGTAATGTTACCTAAAGCCTCGGGTGACTTTGGATGGTAAAATCCGAGGTCACTGGCGGTAATAGCCTTGGTTTAAAATAGGGGTGTTACACTTGGATTGGAAATTGTGGATTGCTTTTGATTTGTGAATGAAATTTGGCTTTGGTTTGAGATTGATGATGATGATTGAGATGCTTTGTGATTTGTTTGCTTTCTTTGCTTGTCATATGGAGTAGATCTCCTTGATCTTGGGTTATGGGGGAAAACTTTAGCTAGGTTAGGCTAGAAACCCCAATTCCATAAGCCCTGAGTGCTTGATCTAGGAACCCACTCTACATAGAGCTACAATTCCTTATGAAAGTAAGGAATCAAGGCTTGTGATTGGCAGAGTAACGAAAGTGAACATTTGTCCATCACAAGACCTTGCTTCAAAGGGGATCTCCCCAATGGTCGATGTGTAGAAGTGGTTGGACGAGGGCGAAAACATCTCGATCCTATTCCGATCATCACTTATAGCTTGAATTGGGGTGGAAAAGCCTAAATCTACTAGAGAAGGAACCCAAAAGCCCAAGATCTACTTTCAAATCTTTGAGTTCGACATACCCAGCTGCATCGTGCCCGACTTACCCTGTGTAGGTCCTTACTTCCTCTGTCCTAGCCAACATCGGGCCCGAATGACTTAGTGTCGGTCCCGATCGTTCCTTTCATTTTACTTTGATTTAAGTCCTCTTTTCTCGTTTTCAAGTATTTTGGCATATCAATCGAGTAGATTTCCCGAGCGTTCGACACCCACCACGTACTACAACGGGGTCGGGTTATAAATTGTATCTCTAGACCCTCGCATCCGTGAGCGATCAAAAGATTGGCGCCGTTGCCGGGGATATTTAAGTGCATTGAGTGCCAATTTGTTGAGTCTTTTGTGCTTTGGTAGTGATTTGGGTGAGGGAATAGCCCAAACCCTTTATTTATTTTTGATTTGTTTTGGTTTGTGTTTTTGCTTTGTAGGTGTATGCAAGCTCGTTCCTCCCGAGGAACCCTTGAGCTTGAGTTTGTGAGTGATCCCGAGAGTATTCTCAAGGAAGCGCGAAGAAGAAAAAGGATGGAGAATCAAGCTCTCCATGGTGATGATGAGTTGGCTCGTCTTAAAGCCGAGATGGCTAGATTGCAAGTTGAGAAGGACAACCAAATGGCGTTGGTGAGGAGAGAACGGGAGCAAAGGATGAGGGTCAAAGCTCAACTCAACGCTCTACCCGGAATGCACGTCAATATATTCATCCGGAGTTGAGGGTACCCGAGCCCGTTATTGTGCTTCCCGAGGTTGCCAAGAATTTCGAGATCAAGACGCAATTCATCTCCCTCATCAAGCGAGATCAATTTGAGGGTCGTCCACATGAATGTCCCATAGAGCACGTCAAACGCTTTGTGGACATGTGTGAGAAGATCTCTACCGACGAGGAGACTTTGGAGTATGTGCTTCTAAAGGCTTTCAAGTGGTCACTTGGGGGCAAGGCCGCTCATTGGCTCGAAAGCCAAGCCCCGAGGTCGATCACTACTTGGAGGGCACTCCACGACGCTTGCTTGACAAGTTCTCCGATTATGAGGCCATGTATGGGGTTAGTCAAGCTAGCAAGGAGGTGAAAGTTCAAGGTGAAGGTGCAAGGAAGTTGTATGATCCAAAGGGAGAAGACATTGACAAGGATGTTAAGATCTAATTTCTTGAGGGTGAAGTGAGCAAGCTTAAGAGGCAAGTCCACTATTACAAGCAAAATGCCCGAGCTTGTGAGGAGTGTGGATCCTTTGCACATGCGACCCAAGTTTGTCCGAATGAGAGCCAAGTGCACTTGGCCGAGCAAATTGAGGAGGCAAACTATGTTCGAGGGAACTATGGAGGTAGAGGCAATTTCAACAATGGTGGTAATGGTCGGTGGAACAACGGGCAAGCTCAAGGCTACAACAACAACTTCCACCAAAACGAGCCAAGGGTACCACAACCACCACCACATAGGCCACCCGGATTCAATGAGCAACAACCATGGATTCAAGAGATAAAAGATGGGTTCAAGGAGATAAAAACTCAGCTTAATGAGTTCGGTGCATGGAGAAGACAAGTCGACAATCAACTTGTCCAAATAGCAACTCAAGCCCCGAGAGAGTACGGGAAACTTCCGGGCCGCCCCGAGGAGAATCCCCGAGCCCAACCCAATCAAAATGAAGTCCGGGCGATTGGATTGAGAAGTGGCCGAAACCTACCCGAGCCACACATGCCTAAGACGAATGAAGAGAGCCGGACCGACTTAGCCAGAAAGTCGGGTCCGATGTGCACAGAAGTCGAACCAGCAAGAAGATCAACTCCTCTGCCCAGGACCGAGGTAGAGAGTGACTCGGGCCCGACTTACCCAGATGTCGGACCGACCACTCTGCCTCAGCTCTGCCCCAGGACCGTGATGAATGATGTCGGGCCCGACATGGCGCCCAAGTCGGTCCAACCAGAGAAAGGTGCAAGTATGGGAGACAAGTCTAAGGAGGTTGATCCAAGCAAGATTCCAAGTGCAAAAACTCTTCAATATCCCTCGAGAAAGCCAAAAGATGTTGTTGAGAGCAAGTTCAAGAGGTTTCTCAAACTCTTGTAAGGTTTGAACATCACTATTCCGTTCACCGATGCATTGAGCGAGATGCCATCATATGCAAGGTTTTTAAAAGAGATTTTGAGCAAGAAGCGGTCGATAGTGGAGATGCAAGATGAGGTGAAGACTTTGGAGTTACCGCAAAAGTTAGGAGATCCCGGTCGGTTTGCTATCACCATTGGTGTAGGGTCTCAAAACTTTCAAGCCTTGTTTGACCTTGGAGCAAGCACGAGCATCATTCCTTACACCATATGGACATCCACATCCATGGGTCTCATAGCTCCGGTCAACATGAGGTTGACCATAGCAGATGGGTCTTCCATTGAGCCAATTCGTATCGTTGAAGATTACTCCGTTTGCATAGAAGGCCACTATGTCCCAATCGACTCTGTTATGGTGGACATGATAGAAGTGTCGGGGGAACCGATTATACTAGGGAGACTGATACAGGCTATTTTGTATAGGATAACTCTTGTATTTTGAGATGATTTGAGAGTGTTTAGGTTAGTTTTGAGCGTTATTGTATTATGAAGACGGATGACACAAGTTATGAAGAATCAAGAGTTAAAGAGCTTAAAGACGAAGATTCGCCACTGCATGGATATCGCGGTCGCGTTGTCTATGACGCGGGCGCGGTGGCGTTAAGAGACGGACCAACGAAGACCATGAAGGCCGCGGTCGCGCTGTCGATGACGCGGTCGCGGTAGCAGCCGACTCAACTTTTGACGATTGAAGATCGCCGCGGGCGCGGTGGTGACGCCGCGGTCGCGGTGGTGGCCGACTTCGAGACGGGCGAAATTCTTTCGTTTCTATCTTGTTTCCTTTCTTATCTTTCGGTTTCCTTTCTTATCTAGTCCGAAAAGGTTGTACTTTTAGGCTATTTAAGGGGAACCTTTCTAGGTTTTCAGGGATATTCATTGATAAGACAATCAATTGTTCTTTCAATAAAGATTAGAGTTTTCTTTGTAATGGAGAACTAACTCTCCTCTTGAGTTTATTCGATCAAGGAAGCTTTATTATGAAGTTGTGAAATTCTGGTAACTCCTTTATCCCTAGGTCCTTATTGATACTCTTGTGCTTCATCCCATGATCTATGTTTGATTTTATGAGCCTGATCAACTTGTTTGATTGACTTAGATCTATTGTTTGAATTAGGATTGGTTGTTGTCTATGCATCTTTCCTATTTCTCGAAACAACTCTATTCTAGGACCGTGAACTAGTTTAGGGAAGAGTATTCAATGGTTTAATTATGCATGAGACTCGTAGCTTGATTGCATGATTTGATTTCCTAATATCCCTGTTCTCTATGCTAATTCTAGGTTAAGCGTCCTTGCCTAGAGTTATAGAATTGCTTGGACCGTGGACTTTATGATCGGGATTGGAATTGACCTAGGCATATAAAGAAGTGGATGAATTCATGATCAACTGATTAATAAAGTGGAATTGATTGGAAACCCCCTTTTGATTACTTGCATGAAAACCGTAAAATCTGACTAGAAACTGATTCCTTTGGGTTCGACCCCTTGCTTGCTCACTATACTATTGTTTGCATGTTTGGGATTTATTTTTGATAACGGAACAACGACTTTGCCCGAGTCAAATTTTGGCGCCGTTGCTGGGAAATCCTTTTTCTTGTTTGATTGTGTTCGTTTTCATGCTCTGCGCCCAAACCGCGCCCGCGGCCCCCTCGGCGCGACCGCGGTTCGCGCGTAGAACCTTCTCTTGGGTTCGGACCTAACACATGGTCCGTACCCGGTCTACTAATACTTCCCCTGTTCGTTTTGATCCAGAAATTGACAAGACTCTTCGGAAGATAAGGAGTGCCCCCAGACCTTCTACATCCTATAATCTTCTTGAATCTCTCTCTCTCTGACTCTGAACCAGAAGACATCATGGCGGAACAAACTATTCGCCAACTCACAGCGCCCGATCTCCAGCAACAGCAGCTCGCTGTTCAATTCCCCGAACTTGGGGAGGGCGTAAAGTTCGAATTGAAGTCCGGACTCATCCACCACTTGCCCAAATTGCACGGGTTGAGTGGTGAAGACCCGAACAAGCATCTCACTGAATTCCATGCGGTGTGCGTGAGTATGAAGCCCACAGATGTGACGGAGGATCAAATCAAGCTTCGGGCTTTCCCTTTCTCTCTAGAGGACTCCGCCAAGGACTGGCTCCTTTATTTGGTGCCGGGTTCTATTACTACTTGGGCGGCTATGAAGAGGGCGTTCCTTGAGAAGTACTTCCCTGCTTCCAAACAAACATCTATTAAGAAGCAGCTCAGCAGTTTGGAGCAAGGGGAGGACGAGAACCTCTATGATTACTATGCACGCTACAAGAGGCTCATCGCAAGTTGTCCCTACCATGGCTATCTTGCCAAGGATCTTATTTGCTATATCATTGAGGGACTCTACGACATTGATAAGAGGCTCGTGAATGCATCTTGTGGGGGTAGTTGCGAGAACTTAACCCCTGCAGTAGCTTTTCAGAAAGTTGAGATCTTGGCAGAACAAGCCCGCAATCAGAGGTCCAGGACCAATGTGAGGTCCGTTAGTGTGGTGAACGAGTCCTTGAATGCTGAAGTAAGGGAGCTCAAGGATCTTATGAAGCAGCTGCTCACGAAGAATGTTGGATCGTTAGTCACAAATACAAGGGCGTCCTTAACAATGTTAAGGTCGTCCTTTACCGAGGCGTCCTTAAGAGATATTGAGGACGTCCTTGGTTCGCAGCGGAAATCGAAAGACTAAATAAGTAAAGACTATAAGTAAGGAACGCTTTTGATTTATAAAGGAACCACTCAAGTACCAACTAGTCCTTGAATGTAAACCTCTACCTCCTTGGAGGATTTTGTAATAGCTTCTTTCCTTTCTTATTAAGTTTCCTTACAATACACTGGCGAGTAGTTACACTTCTCTGGCACTTAGAAGGCGTCCCTAAGTCCACTAGTAACAACTCCTTTAAGCCTGTAGAGTAACCTAACTTAATCTCTCCAAAGGATGCTATCACCTCTTCCTTACAGTTCATCGTAAGGACTCTCTCACTATTTTTTGTTCTTTTCTATTACAAACAGTTTGTGGTTTTTGTGGTACGCTTCTCGCTCGATCTAACACCTAAGTCTCACTTGTTCTTGAGCTTGTTCTTGGTGTTCTTGAGCGACTGAGAAATTCCCTGAATATTCTCTGAAGCGTCACATCACAATAAATGCTCTGGAAGAGTATTTATAGTGACATTGGGAAAGGGCGACATTCTCTGACGATCATGCCCTTTGGGAACGTTGCAATAGTAATCGGCTTCCACGTGTCTCTGTGATGATCAAGGAAGCTTACTGGCAATTCCGTTAGGCTTGGTTGCGGGATCTTCTTCCACGTGGAGATCATGATCAAAGCTTTTCTGGTGATGTCACTTTGTCGGCCAACTTTGAAGGACTCCAGTGTAGTGTTAAAGGATGGTGTCCTTATTAAGATTTTACCAAGCCGTTCATTGAGTGATGCAACATCCTTACTCCCTAAGGATGGCTACATACACAACCACTTGTTGTCCTTTTCAACATACGTCCCTGAAACACTTGGACAACTTATTAGATCAAGGCGAGTTTGTCATATCAAAACTAAGGGATGCCAGGCACAATGTTAATTACTGAAGGCGTCCTTAACATTGTCCCAACAATTTCCCCCTTTTTGATGATGACAAACTCTAGGCAATAAAAGTTTTGAACTTAAGCTTTAGCATTCTTGACAACTTAAAGAACGTCCCTTTTAATACTTAGCGAGATTCTTTAAACACTTGATCTATTCTTTCCTTTTGGATTTTAGGGAGGGGACGGCTATACTAATCAAACTTTCTTTCTTCAACTGGCGTCCCTAGGTTTTATTCAGAGGCATTTACGTCCTTATTTCCTTTTACTGAAATTCCCCCTTAACACTTGCTTATTCTAGATATCTGATAAAAAGCGCATCTCTGCAAAACTACACTTCCCCCTTTTGGCATCATCGAAAAGGATAACAAGTTAACATAAGGACGATAGCACAAAATCACAACTAGAGGCAAATAAACGCTTAAACACACAAATGCACACAAGCATAAGAACTGCCATTGAAAGAAAATATAGTCATTACAGACATTCAGACAAGAGTTTTAAAATGAAAAGAAGCACAGGCAAAAAGATGAGGGAATAAAGGGTTAGGTGGAAGGTGATCCAGCAGGACGACTTTGATCATTGACGTTGGCAGCCGTTGTATGAGGTTCTTCTTCCTCTTGAGTATCACCTTCTGTACTATCCCTGTGAATGGACTGAATCAGCAGCTTGATCATATCATTCTGGTTCTTAACAGCCTGAAAGTAATGGTAATTCTGTTGCATGGCCGCATTGTTTTGCTGAATAAGAACATTTCCTTGCTGCGCGAGAACATTCTAGTTATTAAGAATAAGGGCGTACAACTGCTTCTCAGAGTATGCTTCAGTATTGGACGGAGCAGGAGAGCACTGAAAGAAGGACGGCTGTTGTTGAGGAGGAAGATGGGAAGGAGAAAAGTTGTAGTCTCCATCGGCTCCGAATGAATGAAGGACGATAACTGATCAACCTCGGCATAGCGGCCAGCACGGTCTTCCTCAGTTTCAGCGATCAAGGGAGGGTCAGAGACAACAGTCTTCCCTTTCTTAGCTGCTTCTTGTCTTGCACGCTCATCCTCAGCGGCTTTCTTAGTAGCCTCGTGCCTTAGACGTTTCTCCTCTACTTTCCTAGCGGCCTCTTCTTCTTTCTTTTTCTTCTCAGCCTCTTTTCTTTCCTTTTCAAGTTGCTTTCTGATGGAGGGGAGCTCTTTGTTGTGCTTAATCTCAACAATGCCGTACTTTTGATCCCATGGTAAGCCCAAGGTGATTTCCTCCCCAGGAGTGTAAGCATCATTCTCAATCAGCAGAGCTTTCACCAAACCTGGGTAAGGGAGAGCATGGTTTTTCTTTGTGCACTTGGCCATGTGCTCAATCATGATCCTGGCTAAGTTGATTTTACGGCCCTGAAGGAAAGCGTCCAGCAGCAAGCAGTCAATGGTTTGGACTATGGATTTCTTTTCTTGCCTGGGTACAATCGTCCGGCAAATCATATAGTGTGCTTGAGCACCAGTGAGAGAGAGGACGGATGCAACCCTGTCATGGAAATCCGGAGTCTTTCCATTGAAAATTCTTTTGAACAAGTCTTCCAGACCTTTGCCTTCTATTCCAAAACCAGAGGCGGGCACCCTGTGCAAAGCTTCATTTCCCGGTCTCTGTTTGTCAAGTCCCATCAGCTGGCGGACTGTCTTTTTTGAGAATGTGGCAAGTTCAGCATTTGCCAAGAACGTCCCTGTACCATTCTCTGTATTGATGTTGAGAGAATCATAGAAGTCCTGCACCAGCTTAGGATCAACTTTGACATTTTCCTCAGAAATTTTCAGCCACCCTTGAATTTTAAGAAGCTCCACAAGGTCTTTGGCCTCAGAGATTAGGGGGGCCATAATGTGGTCAGTCTTCTTTTTCTTCTTTTTGGCCGGACTAGAAGTACCGTCCTCATTTTCTTCTTCATCATCGTCATCTTCTTCTCCTTCATTATCTCCCTCTTGGAGATGTTCATCAACCTGTCCCTCAGATGGACCAGCAGCGTCCGTGGACGCTTTTGTTTTCCGTGGACGCTTTTGTCCACCTTTCCCTTTGGAAGCAGACTTGTCTCCCGCGTCCGTTGGGACGGCTTCCCATGGAGGGATCTCGAGAGCATCAGCATCAATTTTCTCACCGAGAGAGAGAGAGCGTCCTCTTGTACAACATTGTCGCTTTGATTTGCAAGGCGGCGACTTAGCTCTTCGTCCTCAGTAATTTGCTGTTTGGTGATTTCATCGAGGACGTCGGTGGTTGTGTTGATCTCCTCAGAGGTAGTAGAGCCAAACTCTGCTTCTATTGAGTCGTCCGGGACGACAACAGGAGATGGAGGAGCGTTGTTTTCAGCGGATGGTCCCCTTGATTTAGGAGTGAGGGGAGCGGATGGAGGGGAATTTTGTGGAGATGGGGAGTCTGAGATATGGACATCAGGGAAAGCCTGTTTTATTTGGAGTAGGGTGGGATCTGGAATGGAGGGGTCACGGATTTCGAGGGGAGAGGGGGTGGATGAGGGAGTGTCAAGAGGGATGGGGTTGGGTTTGGGTTTTACAAGCTTTCGCCTTTTGAGGGGTCGTTTGTGGGGACGGTCATGTTTAAATTTGGTGCGCTCTTCCACATTAGAAGGAAATTTGTCAAAAATTTGAGTGGGTTGGGAGGAGGTCTTTGAGGGAAGGGAGTTGTGAATGAGGCGAGAGGGAGGAGGGGTAGGTCTTGTAGAGATAGCTCTGGGAGGGGATGGAGGAGTAGGGGACGGTAATACTGACCTTTTTACGCTCTTGGAGATAGGTGGAAAATCCACAAATCTTGCGTTGGAAAGGTCTGGGATGGATTCAATCAAGGGGATCCTCCAGTCTTGACCATTGAACGCTTCCAGGAAAATGTTTGTGCCTCCACAGAAAGGAGCGTCCATTCCCCCTGTCTTGCGCAGAACCGGCACCACAAAGCGATCTAAGAACGTCCTCAGATTACGAAGACGTACCTCATCTTTGCACTGCTTCATGTAGTTAGCCACTGCAACGTAGAGAGTCCGTGGCTTTGAATCGATAAAGTCCTTCAGAATCTCATCAATCTGAATTTCTGGTGGTCCCTCCACATAGAAAGCCCTCTTGTTAAGGCGCTTTCGCTTTCCTCCCATGGAAGAACCAGAAGCATTCTGAACTCTTGACATCTTGAAAGATTGAAGTTGATCGGAGAAAAGAGATCGGAGACTGGCCGGAAACTTAGAGCGAGACTACCGGAATTCTAGAGAGAAGTCAGAGCAAAACGGATTTTTGAGATTTTAGAGAGCGAAAGATCTGACAGCCGTTGCAATCAATGTATATATAGTAGGTTGATGAGGGGCACGCTGGTAACTTCCTCATTTCAATGTATATATAGTAGGTTGATGAGCGAGACTGCCGGAATTCAAACAGCAACTCTTCAACTTCCAAAAAGGCGCGTTCCGAATGAACCTGTACTGAACTGTACTGGCATCCTCAACTCAGATCATAACTGCCGTCCACAATATTTACACATCCGTCTTGGAATCACCTTTAGAACCATTGTGAAAACCGTGCAAGTACGTCCCGTAAAAGAAAATGTGAAGATCATAGGACGCTTTTGCAAGGTTCTCGGCTAGGGAAAGCTTAGAGTTCCCATCATTTCGGCTTATAATGAGGGTTGGGTGATCAGGGATACTCTTTTTCAAAATAATAGAGAAATTCAAAGGTGTTCTTATGATATGCACATAGCAGTTTTAGACTAGCGTTCTTGCAAATGTGAAATTAATGCATAAAGTACTTAGCAAGTATGAAATCAACTAAACATAACCAAGCATTGGGGGAATAGTAGAACGGGACTTGCTACTTATAAGTTATCATCCCCAAGAGCAACCGGAGATGCTCAAAGGGACGTTTATCAAGTGCTTTAGTGAAAATATCAGCTATTTGGTCCTCAGTCCTTACATGCCCCATACTAATAAGTCCTAGTTCAACATTATCACGCAAAAAATGATGCCTTATATGAATATGCTTTGTGCGTGAATGAAAAACAGGATTCTTAGCAATTTCAATAGCGCTTGTATTATCACACAGAATGGGAATAGTTTCAAGAGTTATACCATAGTCCTCAAGTTGATATTTGATCCAGATCACTTGTGAACAGCACGAGGCAGCAGCAACGTACTCCGCTTCCGCAGTTGAAAGCGCCACAGAGTTCTGTTTCTTAGATCCACATGAGACTAAGCATGAACCCAGAAACTGAGCCATTCCAGAAGTGCTTTTCCTATCGATCACATGACCAGCATAGTCAGCGTCCGAGTAGCCAACAAGCTTGAAGGACGTCTTCCTAGGGTACCAAAGGCAAAGGTCATCACGTCCCTTGAGATAACGAAAGATCCTCTTGACTTCTTGCATGTGGGACTCCTTTGGGCTCGCCTGGAAGCGTGCACACAGGCAAATGGCAAACATGATGTCGGGACGACTTGCGGTCAAATAGAGTAAAGATCCAATCATTCCTCTGTAAAGCTTTTGATCAACGTCATTCCCTTGTTCATCTGCATAAAGACACGAATTTGGAGAACAGGGAGTAGCCATTGGCTTGGACGTGTTCATCCCATACTTTTCAAGCATTTCTCAGACATACTTTTGCTGATGAATACGCGTCCCTTCCTTGAGTTGATTGATTTGAAGTCCCAAGAAGAAATTGAGTTCTCCAATGAGGGACATCTCAAACTCACTACTCATTAAGGACTTGAACTCATCTACAAGTTTCATGTTAGTACTACCAAAGACTATGTCATCAACATAGACTTGAGCAATTAAAATGTCCTTGTGAACTTTCTTAATGAACAAAGTTTTATCAATCGAACCTCATGTGTAACCATTAGACAATAGAAAGGACGTAAACCTGCCGTACCATGCACGAGGAGCTTGCTTGAGTCCATAGAGAGCTCTGTCTAAGTAGTACACATGATCTGGGTGAGAGGCGTCCTCAAAGCCAGGGGGCTGAGCAACATACACTTCTTCCTTGAGTTTTCCATTGAGAAAGGCAGTCTTGACGTCCATCTGAAATAACTTGAATCCCTTGTGAGCGGCAAAGGCAATAAGGAGACGGACGGCTTCAATTCAAGCAAAAGAGCAAAGGTCTCATCGTAGTCTATGCCTTCCTCTTGCTTGAATCCTTGAGTTACCAGTCTTGTCTTGTTCCTTGACACACGACCACTTTCATCAAGCTTATTTCTGAACACCCAACGCGTCCCTATGATATTTTTGCCTTTGGGACGAGGGTCCAAACTTTGTTCCTTTCAAACTAGTTGAGTTCTTCTTGCATTGCTTGAATCCAGTCAGCGTCCTGGAGTGCCTCCTTTATGTTCTTAGGTTCAGTTAAGGACACAAAGGCGTTGAATGCACAGAACGCTATGTTGGCGTTGTGGGACTGATTCACAGTTGGTCTTGTTTGGACTCCTTTTGAGATGTTTGAGATGATTTGATCTGTTGAATGAAGTCTTGAAAGGATGGATCCCCTATGAGTAGCGTCCCTTGCAGGAGTACACCTAGGGTCCGTCCAATCAGACTCATCGGAGTCAAAGCCATTGTCTTCATTGAAAGGCTCAGAGTGTTCCCCCTCAGGTTGAGCGTCCACACCTTGACGTTGCTCACCTTGTAAACTTGATTCGGCCACATCTTGTTGAACTGGAGATTCACTACGAGAAGGAACTCCTTGAGAAACACTAGGAGCGTCCACTGAGACTTCTTCTGGATTTGGAGAAGCGTCCTTAGGAACATAGTATTTTCCAGAGGACCAATTTTCAACTTCGTCTTCAGAGTCGTCCTGCAGTTGTGAGAGAGAGCGTTCTTTCTTACTTGGTTTTTCTTTGTGAGAAGAACTCTCCTTGAACACAACATGAATACTCTCCTCAAGCTTTAGAGTCCTTTTGTTGAAAACTCTATATGCTTTGCTGGTGAGAGAGTACCCAAGGAATATGGCTTCATCACACCTTGCATCAAACTTTCCAAGTCTTTCCTTGTCATTGTTGTGGACGAAGCACTTGCACCCAAAAACTCTAAGATAATCAATGCGAGGCTTCCTTCCATTCAACAACTCATAAGACGTCTTCTTCAGCAGAGGACGGATCATGGCATGATTTATAATGTAGCATGCTGTAGCAATAGCTTCCGCCCAGAAGTATTTGGGGACGCTATTTGCCAAGAGCATAGTTCTTGCCATATCCTCCAACGTCCTGTTCTTTCTTTCCACAACTCCATTTTGTTGAGGAGTCCTTGGAGCTGAGAAGTTGTGCGAGACACCATGTTGATCACAGTAGGCCAGGAACTCTGAGTTCTGGAACTCTGTCCCATGGTCTGATCTTATGGCTTTGAGAGGCGTCTCAAGGGCAACTTCCACTTGTTTGATGAAGACTTTGAATGCGTTGAAACAATCTGCTTTTGACACCAAGAAAAGAACCCAAGTGAATCGAGAAAAATCATCTACGAGAACGTAAATGTACCTCTTTCCACCATAGCTCAGCGTCTTCATTGGTCCACAAAGATCCATGTGGAGAAGTTCCAAAGGCTTCTTCGTACTGACTTCGTTTTTGGACTTGAAGGACGTTCTTGTTTGCTTCCCTTTGATACAGGCTTCACACTGTTGAACTTTCTCAGGATCAATTCGGGGAAGTCCTTTCACAAGATTTCTTTGGTGTAGCTTAAGGATTGTGCTTGGTCCAGCATGGCCAAGACGGCGATGCCAGAGGTCAGCGTCCTCCTTTGAAACAGACAGGCATAATTCCGATTTAGGCGTACTCCTTTGAGAACAACTTTGTTGGACTTCTTGTTGATAACAAGGCACTCCTTTGAGTCAAATGTGACTAGGTTTTCACCTTGATCACACATTTGAGAGACGCTAAGAAGATTGAAGCCAAGTCCTTCAACAAGACTGACATTTGTTGCCTTGATGGACGGATTGAGAATAGCAGTTCCCGTCCCTTTGACCTTTCCCTTGCCCTTGTTGCCAAACGAGACAGTTCCTCCCGTGGCACTACTTTGGATAGAAGTGAGATGGATCTGGCTTCCTGTCATATGATTTGAGGCGCCACTATCAATGATCCATGGGCGTCCCCTCACTTCCACCTGTCAAAACAAAGTTAGTGTTTGGCGACCCAGGCAAGGTGTTCCTTACCTGGTTCGTTACAGAAATAGAACTCTGGTTCTGGCATGTAGTCATTTATATTCACATCATTTCAAATAGCATGCTTTCGGAAAGAATTCCTAGAACGTCTAGGACGCCTAGTGTTAGCCTTAGGAACGGACTTATCATTTTCAATGTAGTCCTAGCAGCTTTTCCACTTTCAATATCTTCTTTTAGTTTCACACAATCATATTTGAAGTGGTCTCCTTGTCCACAATACCAACACGTCCTATAGTAAGTACCAAGGTAGTACTTCTTGTTGGGACGTTGGATTTTGTTCTCTTTCATCTTTTGAGGATTACAGACTTTAGAACCTCCCCCCTTAGCAATTTTCTTATAGATCCTATGACTAGTGGAGTTAGTGTAGTAGTCCTCTTGACCTTTCTCTCCACTCTCTAGGACTCTAGTTTGCTCAAGAAGGTTCTTGGTCTTCTCCCTTTCTAGTTCAAGTTCTGAAGTTTTGCTGGCCTCAAAGTCGCTAGGAAGAGAGTTCCTAGTGTCAGACTCATAACCTAGTCCTCTCTTGGCTGGGACAAATACCATTGGTCTGACTTCCTCAATGACAGGACTCTTTCCTAAGACTTTGACTTCTTCCCTAAGCTTAGCGTTCTCAAGTTTGAGACACATTATTTCAGTTTTTAGAGACTTAATTTCTTCACATGAGGACTCTAGTTGAATGGTCATGGAACTACAATTTTCACATTCAACCACAATGTTTTCATCTTCAAGTTCATCCATTCTTCGTTTCATAGCAAGACTTTCCTCCATGATTTTACCAATGAGTTTAAGGAGTTTTGGTTTTGAACATTTTTCTAAGGAACGCATCATGGAATCGTGAGTTACCTCTTGATCATTATCGGAGGCGTTCTCTTCAATAGCTGGGGCGTCCTCCATTGCCATGTATGCAACTTGATCTTCTCGTTCATCATCACTTGAACTGAGATCATCCCGTGCAGCTGTGCATGCTCCAATGAGAGCTTTCTTCTTATCCTTGGAGGACGTTCCCACAGTACACTTTTTAGCAAAATGTCCTTTCTTGCTACATTTGTAACATATGAGTTCCTTCATTTCAGCCTCTGTGTACTTGGGACTCTCCTTTTTGTAAGGCATCTTGTTCTTGTTACTATACTTGTTCTTCTTATTATAGTATCGGAGAGCCTTGTGAATAAGAGATAGTTCTTCATCTGAGTCAATCACTTCCTTTGACTTGCTTTCTTTCTCTTTGGAAGTTTGAATACGCAAGTTCTCAAGTTTTTCTGTTGTTTGACCTTGCATCATCAATGCTAGTTCTCTTTGGCGGCGAAGGTACTCAGCGTACTCTGGCGTTGTGGACGTCAAAGCAAGATCAGTTTGAGGATTCCGTCCTAGCTCAGCCATGTCAGAGTTCCTTCTTTCTTCATACTGCCTTAGCTTCCCATAGATCTCTTCCATGTCCAGAGTTTTGTTGGCTGTATTCTCTTTGAAGGTTGTTCTATCAAAGTTCCAGATACCAGTCAACCCATCAATAACTACTTGGACTCTGTTCCTCATGGAGACCTCAGATTCTGGGATTCCCAACTTTCGCATCTTGGTGACAAGAGCTTTAAAACGGTAAGAGTAATCATTAACCGACTCATTGGGCAGCATTCTAAAGGCATAGAACTCCTTTTTAATTTTCAACTGGACGTCCTCCTTCATCTCAGCCGTTCCTACATGGAATTTCTCAAGAGCTTCCCACTGTTGTTTTGCTGTGGGGAGATTGCTAACCCTGGTGGCGTCCCTTTCGCAGAGGGACGCTTGAAGAAAACAGATTGCTTTAGCATTGGTTTCCATCAGCTTGAATTCATCAGGACCCCACTCGTCCTCTTTATCTTTCTTGTCATTGGGAACCTTGAGATCGCCTTTCCTGATCACGTTCCAGCATTGATAGTTCTGACTCCTATAGAAGTTTTCAAATTTGATCTTCCAGCGGTTGAAGTTGCCGTCCGTCAGGCGTGGAGGCTTCACAAAAGAGATTCCAATCGGTTCCATGTCCATCTTTTACCTGCAACTCAGTAAGAATCTAGAGCGCTTGCTCTGATACCAATTGTTGGATCGTTACTCACAAATACAAGGACGTCCTTAACAATGTTAAGGTCGTCCTTTACCGAGGCGTCCTTAAGAGATATTGAGGGCGTCCTTGGTTCGCAGCGGAAATCAAAAGACTAAACAAGTAAAGACTATAAGTAAGGAACGCTTTTAATTTATAGAGGAACCACTCAAGTACCAACTAGTCCTTGAGTGTAAACCTCTACCTCCTTGGAGGATTTTGTAATAGCTTCTTTCCTTTCTTATTAAGTTTCCTTACAATACACTGGCGAGTAGTTACACTTCTCTGGCACTTAGAAGGCGTCCCTAAGTCCACTAGTAACAACTCCTTTAAGCCTGTAGAGTAACCTAACTTAATCTCTCCAAAGGATGCTATCACCTCTTCCTTACAGTTCGTCGTAAGGACTCTCTCACTATTTTTTGTTCTTTTCTATTACAAACAGTTTGTGGTTTTTGTGGTACGCTTCTCGCTCGATCTAACACCTAAGTCTCACTTGTTCTTGAGCTTGTTCTTGGTGTTCTTGAGCGACTGAAAAATTCCCTGAATATTCTCTGAAGCGTCACATCACAATAAATGCTCTGGAAGAGTATTTATAGTGACATTGGGAAAGGGCGACATTCTCTGACGATCATGCCCTTTGGGAACGTTGCAACAGTAATCGGCTTCCACATGTCTCTGTGATGATCAAGGAAGCTTACTGGCAATTCCGTTAGGCTTGATTGCGGGATCTTCTTCCACGTGGAGATCATGATCAAAGCTTGTCTGGTGATGTCACTTTGTCGGCCAGCTTTGAAGGACTCCAGTGTAGTGTTAAAGGACGGTGTCCTTATTAAGATTTTACCAAGCCGTTCATTGAGTGATGCAGCATCCTTACTCCCTAAGGACGGCTACATACACAACCACTTGTTGTCCTTTTCAACATACGTCCCTGAAACACTTGGACAACTTATTAGATCAAGGCGAGTTTGTCATATCAAAACTAAGGGACGCCAGGCACAATGTTAATTACTGAAGGCGTCCTTAACATTGTCCCAACAAAGAAGACGTCTCAATAAGTCAATGCTTGCAGTCTTTGCTATGACGCGAGCCACCACACGGATCAATGCCCTACTATTCAAGAGACCGAGGAGTCGGTCAATGCTATTGGCAATTATGGTGCGCCCCGGCCCCGGAATGATCCTTTCTCTAATACCTACAATCCGGGGTGGGCGAACCATCCTAACTTCAGGTGGAGCAACCAGCAGCAACAAGAGCCACCACAACAGCAGCAGCAGTACGCTCCTCAAGGCCAGCAACAACAATTCCGGTCCAACAACTATGCCCCGAGAGCACCTGCTCCGTCTCAGAATGATGCTATTACTGCCCTCTTGAAGGAGAACCAAGAGACGAGGGCTGCTGTAAAGAATCTTGAGACTCAGCTGAGCCAACTTGCTACCATGATCAATAGGCTCGAGTCTAAGGATTCCGGGAAACTTCCCTTTCAACCACTCAATCACAAGGAGAATGTGAGTGCCATGAACTTGAGGAGCGGTAGAGCTTTGGCGAGTCGGGAATCACCCACTGGTGATAAACCGCGACCGCGTTCCCCTGGCCGCGACCGCGCCGGGGCAGCAGAATACGAAGACCAAGTCTCTGTTGGAAATCCGCGACCCCGCTCTCCCCTCCGCGCTCGCGGAAATCCAATAGAGGACTCGGACCACAAGACGTATGAGGCGCCGCGACCGCGGAGCCCGGACCGCGCCCGCGGTAAGGAGGCAGAGCGGAATTTCGGGGCTTTGCTCGACTATGCTTTCAAGGTCTACTCGCCCCCGCGCCCGCACTCTCCTAGACGCGACCACACCCCAGTAGCAGAGGAGGACGACGGCTATATAGCTCAACCACTTCCACCATTGAGTTCTTTCAAGCCCTCTCCCCCATTGGATATCGCGGTCGCGTTGTCTATGACGCGGGCGCGGTGGCGTGAAGAGACGGACCAACGAAGACCATGAAGGCCGCGGTCGTGCTGTCGATGGCGCGGTCGCGGTAGCAGCCGACTCAGCTTTTGACGATTGAAGACCGCCGCGGGCGCGGTGGTGACGCCGCGGTCGCGGTGGTGGCCGACTTCGAGACGGGCAAAATTCTTTCGTTTCTATCTTGTTTCCTTTCTTATCTTTCGGTTTCCTTTCTTATCTAGTCCGAAAAGGTTGTACTTTTAGGCTATTTAAGGGGAACCTTTCTAGGTTTTTATGGATATTCATTGATAAGACAATCAATTACTCTTTCAATAAAGATTAGAGTTTTCTTTGTAATGGAGAACTAACTCTCCTCTTGAGTTTATTCGATCAAGGAAGCTTTATTATGAAGTTGTGAAATTCTGGTAACTCCTTTATCCCTAGGTGTTTATTGATACTCTTGTGCTTCATCCCATGATCTATGTTTGATTTTATGAGCCTGATCAACTTGTTTGATTGACTTAGATCTATTGTTTGAATTAGGATTGGTTGTTGTCTATGCATCTTTCCTATTTCTCGAAACAACTCTATTCTAGGACCGTGGACTAGTTTAGGGAAGAGTATTCAATGGTTTAATTGTGCATGAGACTCGTAGCTTGATTGCATGATTTGATTTCCTAATATGCCTGTTCTCTATGCTAATTCTAGGTTAAGCGTCCTTGCCTAGAGTTATAGAATTGCTTGGACCGTGGACTTGCGATTGTTTATGATCGGGATTGGAATTGACCTAGGCATATAAAGAAGTGGATGAATTCATGATCAACTGATTAATAAAGTGGAATTGATTGGATAAACTCTACTTGATAACTTTTGATTGAAACCAACTTTCAAAAACCCCCTTTTGATTACTTGCATGAAAACCGTAAAATCTGACTAGAAACTGATTCCTTTGGGTTCGACACCTTGCTTGCTCACTATACTATTGTTTGCATGTTTGGGATTTATTTTTGATAAGGGAACAACGACTTTGCCCGAGTCAGAGACCTTTCCTTGCTACGGTAGGTGCAATCATTGATGTCAAAAAGGGCCATTTGTCTCTTGATATTGGAGGAGAGGAGCTCGAGTTTTCCTTTAGGCCCACTCTAAAAGGAGACGTGCATAATGAAGCCAAAATGATCCAAGCTTTTCTAAATGGATTGCTATGGCAAGCCGTTTCTAAGAAGCCAAAGGCAAGAGACCTTAAACCGAAAGTTATTCCACCACCTCGAGGAGTTGAGATAGAGTGCCAAGGTTTAGCCATCAAAATGATTGAGCACGAGAAATTGGAGGAAGGGATGTCTTATTTGGAGGTGTTCAAGGCCGAGAAGGAAGAAGTTCAAGCACCACCGGAACCATCTTAAGAGCTCAAAGAGCTTCCAAAAGATTTGAGGTATGCATTTCTTAGTGCCAACTCTTCTTTGCCCGTAATCATAAATGCTAACTTAAATGAGGAAGAGGAGTCTAAATTGTTAGGAGTTCTAAGGAAACATAGAGGAGCTTTAGGGTATTCATTAGAGGAATTAAAGGGAATCTCTCCCTCAATTTGCATGCATAGGATTTATATGGAGGACAACCATAAACCCACTATTGAACTACAAAGAAGATTAAATCCGAACATGAAAGAAGTGGTAAAAAGTGAAATACTTAGGATGTTGGATGCGGGAATCATCTTCCCAATTTCCGATAGTAAGTATGTGAGTCCCGTGCATGTAGTTCCTAAGAAAGGAGGACTCACCGTTGTGCAAAACGAAAAGGGAGAAATGATCCCTACGAGAACCACTACAAAATGGCGTCTGTGTATTGATTGCCGTAAGCTTAATAGTGGCACTCGCAAGGACCATTTCCCTCTTCCTTTCATAGACCAAGTACTTGAAAGGTTAACACAACATGAATACTTTTGCTACCTCGATGGGTATAGCGGGTTTTGGCAAATCCCTATTCATCCCGATGATCAAGAGAAGACGACATTTACGTGTCCCTATGGGACGTTTGCCTATGGACGCATGCCTTTTGGCTTGTGCAACGCTCCGGAAATGTTTCAAAGGTGCATGATGTCCATCTTCTCTGACATGGTTGAGGATATAGTGGAAGTATTCATGGATGATTTCTCCGTCTATGGTTCCTCATTTGATGTTTGCTTAGCTAACTTAGACAAGGTTTTGACTAGATGTGAGGAGACTAGCTTGGTGCTTAATTGGGAGAAATGCCACTTCATGGTGAAGGAGGGCATAGTTCTAGGACACCTCATTTCTAGTAGGGGGATAGAATTTGATAAAGCCAAAGTTGAAATAATTGAAAAACTTCCCCCTCCTTCTTGTGTGCGTGATGTTAGGAGTTTCCTGGGTCATGCGGGATTTTATAGACGGTTCATCAAGGATTTTTCTAAGATTGTAAAACCATTGTCTAACCTCTTAACGAAGGATGTTCTCTTCGAATTTTCCGAGGATTGCATGAGTTCTTTCTGTAGGTTAAGGGACGCCTTGATTTCGGCTCCAATCATGGCGGCACCCGATTGGAATCTTCCATTCGAGGTGATGTGTGATGCACTAGTGATTTCGCCGTAGGGGCCGTCCTTGGGCAAAGGAATGATGGAAATTTGCATGCCATCTACTACGCAAGCAAAACTTTGGACGAAACTCAATGCAAATACACAACAACGGAGAAAGAATTTCTTGCGGTGGTGTTTGCATTTGAGAAATTCCATTCATATCTTGTGGGATCAAAGGTGGTAGTCTTCACGGACCATGCGGCAATCAAATACCTCATGAAGAAGAAAGATGCAAAGCCGAGGCTTCTAAGGTGGATGCTTCTTCTCCAAGAATTCGACCATGAGATCAAGGACAAAACCGGTGGGGAAAATGTGGTGGCCGATCATCTATCCCGTTTGCCCATTGAGTACATGTTGGAGATGGAGGATGGTTTAGCTATAGATGATTCGAGGGTGGATGAAGTTCTCATGAGTGGAAAGGAGGAAAGGAAAGATGGATCGAGGAACATAGCATGTCAGGCCCGAGGTCCAGAAAGTCGGACCGAAGGCAGAGCAAGTGCCGGTGAGTCAAGACCGAGGTCCTTAGAGTCGGGCCCGAGTTACCTGTGTGTCTGCGAAGCTAGCTCGACGTCCAATCATGTCGGGCTTAATACACTTCAATGTCGGTCCGCGGAAGAAAGTAAGTTTTCTAACTCGATTTCCCTTCCATCTCGTTCTCAAGTGATTCATTCTTTTTCTCCCACTTGCTTTCTTTCCATTTGTGTCGTAAGACGAGGGGTTTCCCCTTGGTTTGCGGATTTTGCTAACTTTGCCGTAGGGGGAGCGATCCCACCAAATTTGTCTTATCAAGCTAGGAAGAAATTCTTGCATGATGCTAGACAATATTTTTGGGATGATCCATATCTCTACAAGGAAGGGAGTGATCAAATCTATAGACGGTGTGTGCCAAGTGAAGAGGTCGAGAGCATCATTCGCCATTGCCATTCCTTGCCCACGGGAGGTCACGCCAAGAGTTCCAAAACCACTACAAAAATTCTTCAATGTGGTTATTATTAGCCAACCATGTTCAAGGATGTGCATGATTATGTGAGGAAGTGTGAGGAGTGCCAAAAAGAGGGGAACCTATCAAGGAGGAATGAAACTCCTCAAACCGGCATTCTGGAAGTTGAGCTATTCGATGTATGGGGCATCGATTTCATGGGACCATTTCCCACATCGGGGCCTTACAAGTACATCTTGGTAGCCGTGGACTATGTCTCAAAATGGGTGGAGGCCATACCGACAAGAACCAATGATGCTAAGGTGGTGATGAAGTTCTTGAAAAGCAACATTTTTGCGAGGTTTGGTGTTCCTAGAGTTCTCATAAGTGATGGTGGTCCTCATTTCATCGAGAAATGCTTCGAGAATGTGTTGATTAAGTATGGAGTTTCTCACCGAGTTGCCACTCCCTATCATCCACAAATGAGTGGGCAAGTCGAGGTGTCAAACCGCCAAATTAAGGCCATCTTAGAGAAGACCGTATCTCGATCAAGGAAAGATTGGGCTTCTAAGCTCGATGATACACTTTGGGCCTATAGAACCGCTTTCAAGGCACCTTTAGGAACTACACCCTTCAATCTAGTTTATGGCAAGGCATGCCATCTTCCGTTGGAGCTAGAGCACAAGGCAAAGTGGGCTCTTAAAGAGATGAATTGGGATATCAACTTGGCCGGTGAGAAGAGGTTTCTAGAGCTTCATGAGTTGGGAGAATTGAGGTTGAAAGCCTATGAGAACTCCAAGTTGTACAAGGAGAAGACCAAGAAGTGGCATGATAGGAAGTTAACCCCAAAGACTTATCAAGCCGGTGACAAGGTTCTCCTTTTCAACTCAAGGCTTAAACTTTTCCCAAGAAAGCTAAGATCTAGGTGGAGTGGACCGTTTGTGGTTCTAGGATGAGTCCTTTGCATATTTTTGGATGGTTTAGCCTCTAAAATGATGTTGCTTTTGATGTGATCATGATATCTTGCTTGTTTTTAGTGAACATGTGACTTCTAGGATGAGTCCTTATGCAACTAAGTATGTGTGCCCCTTGTGAGATTGATTTTTGGCCATTTTAGGGATGCTTGTTCATATTTGCATATCCCTCATGTTTCTTCTGCGATTAGCTCATGCATGCTTAGTAAAACTTGCTATTAAGGTGTTTATCTATTTTTCAAGACCGTCATGAGAATTGCACTAGCATTGTCACATTGAATTTGAACTTTATTCTTTTAATCACATAAATATTCCATATCCTACCATGAAGTGAATCCTTTGCTTGTAGCCCCGTTCTAGCCTAAGCTTTTGTTTGAAACTCCTCAAAAATATTATTTCTAGCCTTATATGACTTGACCCTTATAGGATTGGACTTTAGAAGAGAGGTTTGGAGTGTATTTGATGAGTTGAGATTCCCTTGGGTTTAAGGGCAAAGAGTGGTGTTATGAATCCTATGGGTAGTGCATCTTTGTTGTGTGAAAAAGCCAAAAGAAAGAAAAGAAAATGTTGGAAAAGGAAAGTGGAATGAAAGTGTTAAGCTTAAGTGAAAGAAAAGGGTCCGACCGAGTTCAAAGTGACATCGGGCCCGAGTTGTGAGAATGTCGGTCCAGTGAGGAAAGTTGTGAAAATCCAACAAAAAGCCTAAGTGCAAAGATGAAGTGGAATATTAAGTGAAATTTTGGGTTGAGAAGAAAATTTTAAGCCTTTTGGAATGAGTGTGAAGTTGATTGTGGAATTTTTGGTGAAGTTGGTGAGAGTTTAGGTTGTTCAATCCCCATTATAAGCACCACAAGACCAAATAATTCCCACCATGAGAAATACCAAAAGCCCCATTACAACCCGGCCGAATGGAACCTCCTTGAGGACCTCCATTGAGCCAAGTTCGAATTCTTTGTGTACTTTGTAATAGGCATCTCTAGGTGGAGGATTTGGTGATATTAGCTTCAATAGTAAAGTCCTTACTTGCATGATGTTTGAGCTTGAGTGTTCATTGCTATACCTATACACATGATGAGTGATACACATTTACATATCCCTAAAGTGAGGCTTAGTTGCATTGACTCTATTCCTTTGAGCACTTAATCATGTGTGATGATGTAATCTTGCTTGAATATCTATCACTTGTGTTTTAATGTGTTTTTCATGCGAGGCTTTACTTGAAGATTATGTTTCGGTCTTGCTTACATTGTTATTGCTTGAGGACAAGCAAGCTTAAGTATGGGGTATTTTGATGTCTACTTATTTGGTGGTGTTTTACATGTGATTTCCTTTGTAAATATGTTTCGTTCTTCCTCTTTTCTTGTGTGTTTTTTTCCTTTTTATCTCAGTTCCCGTATTTCTATGAGATTCGGAGACTATGCGTTTTATGTGTTTTGTAGGTGTTTTGGCATGGATTAAGGATTGTTTGGAAGGTGAATCAAGCCATGGAGCAAAGCATGAGGCAAAGTGGGAAGGAGATGAGCAAGCCATGAAGAAATCAGGAGGAAAAGCCAAGAAGAAGAGGTGGAACGAGGACCAGATCGAGGTAGGAGCAAAACCGGACCCGAGATGGATTTTCAACCTCGGACCGAGTTGCCCAGTACCTCGGGCCCGAGGTCCATCCGTGTTGGTCTGAGTCGGTCTCGTGTGGATTGGGAAGCAAGGCATTAAGATGTAGACTTCCACAATTGCCCCTCATCTACAAAGGCTCTCTTATTCTTCTAATTGGAGAAGAATCCCACACTTAGCCACGAATCAACACACAAAACTCTCAAGAGGATACTTGGAGAGCAAGGAGAAGGGAGAGGAGAAGGAGAAGAGAGAGAATCAGCCAAGGAGGAAGGATTTTGCTAGGTTTGGTTGTCAATTTAGATTATCTTTGCTTTGATCAAGTGGATTTGGAACTTGGATTGGAAATTGTGGATTGCTTTTGATTTGTGAATGAAATTTGGCTTTGGTTTCAGATTGATGATGATGATTGAGATGCTTTGTGATTTGTTTGCTTTCTTTGCTTGTCATATGAAGTAGATCTCCTTGATTTTGGGTTATGGGGGAAAACTCTAGCTAGGTTGGGCTAGAAATCCCAATTCCATAAGCCTGGAGTGCTTGATCTAGGAACCCATGCCACTCTACATAGAGCTACAATTCCTTATGAAAATAAGGAATCAAGGCTTGTGATTGGCAAAGTAAGGAAAGTGAACATTTGTCCATCACAAGACCTTGCTTCAAAGGGGATCTCCCCAATGGTCGATGTGTAGAAGTGGTTGGACGAGGGAGAAAGCATCTCGATCCTACTCCGATCATCACTTATTGCTTGAATTGGGGTGAAAAATTCTAAATCTACTAGAGAAGGAATCCAAAAGCCCAAGATCTACTTTCAAATCTTTGAGTTTGACATACCCAGCTGCATCGGGGCCGACTTACCCTGTGTCGGTCCCGACTTCCTCTGTCCTAGCCAACATCGGGCTCGAGTGAGTTAGTGTCGGTCTTGATCGTTCCTTTCATTTTCCTTTGATTTAAGTCCTCTTTTCTCATTTTCAAGTATTTTGGCATATCAATCGAGTAGATTTCCCGAGCGTTCGACACCCACCACGTACTACAATGGGGTCGGGTTATAAATTGTATCTCTAGACCCTCGCATCCGTGAGCGATCAGCAATGATAGCTCGTCCGATTGAAGATAGAGGTCAATATTACACACAACGGTGAGATGTTTAAGCTTACGATAGACAACTACTCGCATTGGAGGACGATGATGGAAGACCACCTGTATTGTAAGAGCCCATCATCACCAAGACCAAGACGCAATGAAAGAGTACCAAGGAGTGGGATCTCCTAAACAAGAAGACGGTCACAATGATCCATAAATACATCGATAAATCTTTATTTGAGCATGTTGTTGCTTATACAAATGCTTTTGAATTATGGGAAAAGCTTGATTCCCTGATCCGAAAGAAAACACCTTGTAACAAAGTCGTCTTAATGCGACGGTTGGTAAAGATGGAGTATAAGGATGGGCAAAGCATTATTGATCACTTGAATAATTTCAAGGGGCTTGTAAATCAGCTAAATATGGTTGAGATGAAGGTCGAAGACGAAATGCAAGCTCTTCCACTCCTAATTTTCCTTCTAAAGAGTTGGGACACACTGGTGGTTACTCTAGGTAACTCCGCACCAAGTGGGAAGCTTACCATGGACACCTTCAGTGATAGCCTTCTAAATGAAGAAGCCATCAGGAAGGAGTGAGGTCAGAGTGCTCAGTCAGAGGCGAACGTTGTTCACAATCGAGCCAGAGACGAGACACGTGGACTGATGTCTCTCATTTTAGTAGTGTTTTATAGGTCATTTTCCTTTGTAAAAATGTGTCTTTCGTTCCTTTTCTTGTGTGTTTTGTCCCTTTTTAGCTTAGATTCCGATTTTCTATGAGATTCGGAGACTATGCGCGTTTTGTGTGTTTTTAGGCATTTCGGAGCAAGAATCATGGAGATTGGAGCATGGAATCATGGAGGAATTCAAGGATGAAAAAGGAGCCAAAATAGAGCTAACAATGCATGGAAAGAAGCCTCAAGTGAAGATGAAGAGAATGGCGAAAGAATCGAGTCATTCCGAGCTAAAACGAGAGAGAACGGAGCGAAACAAGCTGAAAAATGCCTTAGGCCCGAGGTACCCAGCATGTCGGGCCCGAGGTACCAAGGTGGTCCGAGGTGGTGGCCCCAGGTGTGGCATGTCGGGCCCGAGGTACCTGGAACGTATGACATTGGACCGAGGTTAAAGCAAGTCGGGCCCGAGGTTCCTCCGTGTCGATCCATGTCGGTCGTGGCTCCGGATTCCTTTCTTTTTGGGATTTTCTTGTTAATTCCCATAATTGTATTTGCTTCCTTTGAGATCAAGGAGTCTAGAAGCCTTGGAGATCAAGGAGTTCTAGAAGCCTTGGAGGTCAAGGACTTTCCTTGGGGATCAAGGAGTAGAGAAGGGTAGTCTAGTCTTTGTAATAGGGGGAAAAATCTCTATTTAAGCCCTTGTAATCTCTCATTCTAGAGAACTTTGGAACAACTTTGGAGCCAACTTTGGAGAGTGAATAGAGAGTGAGGTTTGAGAGAGTAGAAGGAAGAAGGGGGTGGTCTCTTCTCCAAGGGAGGGAAGAAACCCAAGATCTAGAGGATTTGGGGGAATTCCTTTCCTTGGAGAGGAAAGAAACCCTTTAGCTTGGAGCGGGAGTAGAGATTATAAGAATTCTTCCTTAGTTTAATTCAAGTTTGTTTTGGTTTTGTGTTTGTGTTGTTGATTGTGGATTTGACTTGCATGAATCATGATTTGCCTATGGTCTTTGATGAATGCTAGGTTGAATTCCATGATTAGTGAGTAGTTAGCTTGATCTTAGGGTAGGGGGCGAAAACCCCAACTCAATTGCATGTGCATGAACCAATTTCATGATTTGATTGCCTTGATCTATGTCTATTTACCTTATGAGCAAGATTCTTAGATTGATAACCTAGGAAAGTTGGTTCGAAGGGACAAAGAGAAGGTCTCTTGATCCCGCGGTCGAATAGGTGTAGATAGAGAGTCGATCGACTTGAAGCGGAAGTGGAAAGTCGATTGGCTTGAATGTGTGAAAGCCATTCCATGAGATTAATGGTATGATTTGATTGGATTTGTTGATCTATGTCTAAGTCAAAAGCCTCTAGTGCATTGATCTATATGATAGCATGTGAAGTTGATTTTGGCATGAACCCCTAGCCCTAGGATCTCCCTTAGCCTAGCTTGTTTCTCCCCTTTTGCATTGATTGTTGTGTCGTGCCCGAGTCCCCTAGCCTCGAGCCCGACTTTGTTTGTGCCTAGCTACATCGGTCCCGATATTGACAACCTCGGTCCCGAGTTGCTCGTGTGTTTTCTTTCCCATTGCATTTGTGTTAGACAATCGACCGTTCAACCGCACATGAAATAATTCCCTGTGATAGACCTCGACCATCGTACTACAACGGGGTCGTGATACAAATTTATTTGTTGATTGACCCGGGGCCCTATCCTTAGGTTGGTAGAGTACTTTGGGCCTGTCATCAGATTAGCGCCGTTGCCGGGGAATTATTTTCTTTGTGTGTTTGTTTGGTTGATTTGTTTTGGGTAAGGGACTAGCCCGAACCCTCTTGTGTTGTTTGATTTGTTTCTTTTTGTCTTTTTTGTAGGTGATTCCATCATTCAAAAAAAATAAAAATGGATTACTATGATAGTGATGATGAGTATGAGTGGGAGGTTTTCTACCTTGAAATGGAGATCAAGCGTCTAAAAAGAGAACTCCACGAGGCAAAAGAGCAATGGGAAAGAGAGGAGAGACGAGCTCGTGAGCAACTCAATGACCGGATTAGAATGGCACAAGAGAGTGCCTATGAGGAGGAGTGTTACATGAGAGAGGTGTATGGGAACCGAGACCACTATGATGGACGAGGTGGTGCTCAATCCTATTGGGGAAGTCCCACTTGGGGAAGTCCCACTTACACTCAAATGCAAGGAGTACCTCCCTACCAACCTCCGAGCTACGAAGAAACTCCTCCATGGGAATATATGTTGCAAGAGGAGATTGATGAGCCACCTCAATGGGCACAAGAGTTGAGAGGCGATGTCAAAAATTTAAGCACTAAAGTCGATGATCTTTGTGCATGGATGAAGCAAGCCAACAACCAATTTGCTCAAATTGCAACTCTACTTCCGAGCTATTATGATGAAGAGAGCTATGATGAGGTTCGAGTCGAGCCACCACATGTCGAGGAGAGTGAGCCAGCCTGGACCCGTACCCAACACGTCGGGCCCGAGTTGCTCGCAAGACGGACCGACTCTGCAATCCAGGACCGAGTTGGAGGACATGTCGCGCCCGAGTTGCCCAGACATCGAACCACCTCCCTGCTTCCACTTTGCCCCAGGCCCGAGACGAAGGAAGTCGGGCCCAAAGTGGCACCATTATCGGTCCAGTCTGAAAAGGTTGCTAGTGAGATGGTGACAATGGAGGAAAACTATCTCATAGCTCTTAGGCGTGCAAGGATTGAAGTAAAGGAAAGCTCTCCCTCTCTTATGATTGAAGAAGATGTCGAGTCTCGGTTCAAACAAGCTTTGGAGGAGATGCCGGAAGTCGGGCCCGATATAGCTCTTATGTCGGTCCCACCTGAAAAGCAAGCCTCCAAGATCATGTGCGAGACTCCTTTGCCCTATCTCCTTTGCTCTTTTGTGACGGTTTCTTATGAGTCATATGGAGAGGATGGACCATACTTGGTGGATTTGATCTCCGACTATTCTTGGTCTAAGTATGGGGTCCCCCGCCATTATGACGAGGCCGAGGCGCATGTTTCGTTGAACTATAGTGAATGGCCTCAATTCTTTTTGAGTGATGAGATGGTGATTGGGGAATTCATGGACCCCGAGCCTTATTTTCCACCCTAACCAAGATTAGGTGGCACGTCAAGCTAATGACGTTAAAAGAGCGCTTCTCGGGAGGCAACCCGTCGTATCCTTCGTATCCTTTGTTTGCTTTTGATTTGTTTTCTTACTTTTAGGATTTGAGCTTATTGTGCTAACCCTTTCTTAAACCCCTTGAATGCAAGTATTTTGGGATGTATCTTTGGTGTGATCTTGTAGGTACTTCTTGGTTCAAACGATGAGCTCGAATTCACCTCCCCATGTGCCGATGTCAACAATTCACCATTTTTCCTAGCTTCAAACGCCTTGTCTAGTGAGCTTCCCTTTTCATTTTCCCTTTTGGTCTTATTTGGATGCAATGAGGACATTGCATATTTTAAGTATGGGGTATGGGAAAAGGAAACTCTCTTGTGCCTAGTGTTTGTACATATGTGTGCTTTGTGTGTCTTTTGTTTTGGTAGGAGAAATTTTTTGCAAAAATCCATAAAAAGTTGAAAAATCGTGTTGAAAACAACAAAAAGATTTTGTTTTGGACTAGAAACCCCCATCTTAAGTGTCCTTTGAAAGCTAATTAATGACTTGTGTTCATGTAATTCCTTTGCATGTTTTGGATGGTTTAGCCTAGTCTTATGATGTTGCTTTTATACATGATCCATGATTGGCATTCTATATTGAGCATGTGTGCTAAAAGATGACTTACTAGCTACCTAGCATTGAGTGTACCTTGTGAGATTTGATTTTGGCCTTTTGGGATTTTTCTTTGCATATCCCTCTCTTGTTTTGTGAGTGTACTCTCTTGTGTCATAGTCTCTTTGTTATTGAGGTGTATATTTATTTCTTGAAGCCGCTATGAGAATTAATCATGCATGCTAGTATAAGATTGAACTTGTATGTTTTTAGCCACATAAATATCCTTATTCCTACCTTGCATTAATCCTTGATTTGTAGCCCCGTTTTAGCCTATTAGCCTTTGTTTGTAGCTCCTCAAAAACATATTCCTAGCCGATGAAAGCTTGACCCTTATGGGATTCGAACATAGTTGAGTGGTTGTGGAAATGATTTTGTGGAAATACTTGTGGTGAAGGCAAGAGTGTGGGAAACACATTTTGGTAGTGCATCTCCTAAGGACAAAGTTGATGGATTTTTGGGAATTTTGCACAAGGGCAAAAATGTGAAGGAAAAGTGAGCAAAATGCAAGTATGGGGTCAATCGAGCCGTGATCGAGCCTAGTAGACTCGGGCCCGACTTCCATATAGAAAAAGAAAAAGAAAGGAAGAAGAAGAAAAAGAAAGTGCAATCAAAAAGCCAAGTGTAGAGATGTAAAATAAGGAAAGTGTGGGTGAAATGTTGGGTAAGTGCCTTTGATTGTTGAGAGTTGTTTGGAGGAGTAGTAAGATGTGGAATCTTTGGTGAAATTGGTGAGTATTTTAGGTTGTTCGAGTCCCATTGTGAGCACCACATAGCCAAACGAATCCTTCCCTTATGAAACACCAAAAGCCCCATTACAACCCGACCGAATGGAATTCTCTATGAGGATCTCCATTGAGCCCAAGTTCGTCTTGTATTGGTATTGTTTTGACATCTCTAGGTAGAGAGATTGGTAATATTATCTTCAATGATAAAAGTAGACTTTGCACAAGGAATGAGTGGGGAGATGCATCACTTTTATGCATTAAGCTATACACACTTGAGAGTTGTGCTTTGATTACATTTCCCTAAAGTGAGGCTAGGTGGTAGCATTTCATACTTGAAGCATGCATACACATGTGATGACGTTTGATTACTTATCTTTGGATTCATGCGTGCTTAAAAATGGTTTTGACTTGGAGCTTTACTTGAAGATCATGTTGAGGTTTTGAATCCAAGTTATTGCTTGAGGACAAGCAAGTTTAAGTATGGGGTATTTTGATGTCTCTCATTTTAGTAGTGTTTTATAGGTCATTTTCCTTTGTAAGTATGTGTCTTTTGTTCCTTTTCTTGTGTGTTTTGTCCCTTTTTATCTTAGATTCTGATTTTCTATGAGATTCGGAGACTATGCGCGTTTTGTGTGTTTTTAGGCATTTCGGAGCAAGAATCATGGAGATTGGAGCATGGAATCATGGAGGAATTCAAGGATAAAAAAGGAGCCAAAATGGAGCTAACAATTCATGGAAAGAAGCCTCAAGTGAAGATGAAGAGAATGGCGAAAGAATCGAGTCATTCCGAGCTAAAACGAGAGAGAACGGAGCGAAACAAGCTGAAAAATGCCTTAGGCCCGAGGTACCCAGCATGTCGGGCCCGAGGTACCAAGGTGGTCCGAGGTGGTGGCCCGAGGTGTGGCATGTCGGGCCCGAGGTACCTGGAACGTATGACATTGGACCGAGGTTGAAGCAAGTCGGGCCCGAGGTTCCTCCGTGTCGATCCATGTCGGTCGTGGCTCCAGATTCCTTTCTTTTTGGGATTTTCTTGTTAATTCCCATAATTGTATTTGCTTCCTTGGAAATCAAGGAGTCTAGAAGCCTTGGAGATCAAGGAGTTCTAGAAGCCGTGGAGGTTAAGGACTTTCCTTGGGGATCAAGGAGTAGAGAAGGGTAGTCTAGTCTTTGTAATAGGGGGAAAAATCTCTATTTAAGCGCTTGTAATCTCTCATTCTAGAGAACTTTGGAACAACTTTGGAACCAACTTTGGAGAGTGAATAGAGAGTGAGGTTTGAGAGAGTAGAAGGAAGAAGGGGGTGGACTCTTCTCCAAGGGAGGGAAGAAACCCAAAATCTAGAGGATTTGGGGGAATTCCTTTCCTTGGAGAGGAAAGAAACCCTTTAGCTTGGAGCGGGAGTAGAGATTGTAAGAATTCTTCCTTATTTTAATTCAAGTTTGTTTTGGTTTTGTGTTTGTGTTGTTGATTGTGGATTTGACTTGCATGAATCATGATTTGCCTATGGTCTTTGATGAATGCTAGGTTGAATTCCATGATTAGTGAGTAGTTAGCTTGATCTTAAGGTAGGGGGCGAAAAGCCGAAAACCCCAACTCACTTGCATGTGCTTGAACCAATTTCATGATTTGATTGCCTTGATCCATGTCTATTTACCTTATGAGCAAGATTCTTAGATTGACAACCTAGGAAAGTTGGTTCGAAGGGACAAAGAGAAGGTCTCTTGATCCCACGGTCGAATAGGTGTAGATAGAGAGTCGATCGACTTGAAGCGGAAGTGGAAAGTCGATTGGCTTGAATGTGTGAAAGCCATTCCATGAGTTTAATGGCATGATTTGATTGGATTTGTTGATCTATGTCTAAGTCAAAAGCCTCTAGTTCATTGATCTATATAATAGCATGTGAAGTTGATGTTGGCATGAACCCCTAGCCCTAGGATCTCCCTTAGCCTAGCTTGTTTCTCCCCTTTTGCATTGATTGTTGCGTCGTGCCCGAGTCTCCTAGCCTCGAGCCCGACTTTGTTTGTGCCTAGATACATCGGTCCCGAGATTGACAACCTTGGTCCCGAGTTGCTCGTGTGTTTTCTTTCCCATTGCATTTGTGTTAGACAATCGACCGTTTAACCGCACATGAAATAATTCCCTGTGATCGACCTCGACCACCGTACTACAACGGGGTCGTGATACAAATTTATTTTTTGATTGACCCGGGGCCCTATCCTTAGGTTAGTAGAGTACTTTGGGCCTGTCATCATGGACGCAGCAGAACTCGAGGCCGAGATCAATCTCGAGAACGATTCAAGTCACGCTTAAGGGTTACTTGCTACTATTGTGGCAAGTTGGGCCGCATAAAAGCAGATTGTCGAAACCTTAAAAGGGATCAAAGGGCTGACACTGTCAAACCTGATCAATTCAACCCGACGAAGAAGTAAGGTGAGAAGAGTACTAGTGCCATGGAAGACGGAGGTGAGGACGTCTAGCTCATAGGGGAAGAAAACTTCCTAAACATTGCCTTTAATGATAGCTCTTGGACCATCGACTCCAGTGCTTTCTTCCACGTCACCCCTGGTGAGAGTTTCTTCTCATCCTACCAAAGTGGCGAATTTGATAAAGCCCAGATGGGAAATCAAGGTAAGAGTAAGATTGTCGGTAAGGGAGACATTACTTTGACATTGAACACAAGATGCAAGCTTGTCCTTAAGGAGGTAAGTCATGTCCTTGATATGTGCCTTAATCTCATATCAACTGGAAAGTTGGATAATGCCGGTCTCGTGAATCACTTTGGAGATGGAAAATGGAAACTCACCAAAGGAAGCTTGGTCTTGGCTCAAGGAACGAAGGAGGGGTCATTGTATGTTACACATGCTAAGGTCCACATTAGGTAAGTGAATACAGCAGGAGCTGACTTGGAGTTGTGGCACCGAAGGCTTGGGCATATGAGCGAGAAGGGTCTTTAAATCCTCGCTCGTAAGCAACTCCTCCCGAATTTGCAAGGTAATATTCTTGAACCATGTGCTGACTGTTTGGCTGGTAAACAACATAGAGATTCTTTTCAGAGGACTTCACAACCTAGGAAAAGAAAACATATCCTTGATCTCGTGCACACCGATGTATGCTCTATGTCATCACCTTCATAGATGACCACTCAAGGAAGGTTTGGGTAAGCCTATAGAAATCCAAGGACCAAGTTCTTGAAGCATTCAAGGAGTTCGTTGCCCAAGTGGAGCGTGAGATGAGAAAAACAAACAATGGTGGTGAGTATCGAGGCCCCTTCAAAGCTTTGTACAAAGCTCATGGGATCGGGTTAAAGAAGACACCGCCTAAGACACCTTAATTAAACGGGCTCGGTGAGGGGATGAATAGAACGATTAATGAAAGACTTTGATGCATGCTCTCTCATGCCAAACTACCAAGTTGTTCTGGGGAGAAGTTGTGATGACAACGGTCAACGCCATCTATCTCACACCATCTGTTCCTTTGGAAGGAGATGTCCCAGAGCATGTATGGTCAGGCAAGAAGGTCTTTGTTGGGACGATATTAAGGACGCCAGTCATTAATATCTAAACCAATAATGATCGTCCCTTGTTTTGATAATGACAAACTCAAAGGTATTTGATAAGTTGTCCAAGTATTGATCTCAGGTAAGTCCAGAGGACGCATATGAGCGAAAAGGACAACAAGTGAACGAGAGTCCCTAAGCTGTAGGGACGCACTTCATCAGAACTTCCAAAGCTGAACGGAATTGGTGAAGTCCCTGCGAAGGTAGGACAGTGTCCTCATCAATAAGGGACGCGCGCCAAAATACGGATGAAGTTCAAATTCAAACCAAGGCCGCCCCAACATGATTACATCATATTCGGCCGTAGTCCTCAGAAGGAAGCTTCCCTTGCCTGGGCACGTGTGAACAATTCCAAAGATGTTACTTTCCCAACAATGGTCCCCTGACCACGCGGAGGCTTCCCAAGCGTCAACAGAGTTGACTTCCTCAAGATGCAAATCACATTGTTGAAGGAAGACGACAGATCCTGCCCAAGCCTCAGAGGACGCTAGAGGACAAGAATTCATACCGCTATAAATACCCTCAAAGGGGTATGCATAGCGGTGTGGACTTTGAAGACTTTCTCTCAAGCTCTCCCGAAGCATTCAAGTTCAAGAACGAAGATCAAGAAGATCAAGTGAGCTTGAAGCAAGAGAAAGAAAGTCCAACCACATCAAATCCAAATCAAACCACAAAATAGTTAGAGTAGTTGTTTGTCTCTCACAATGAACCGTGAGAGACGTGAGTGATAGCTTCCTTATAAGCTAAGAGAGTTAGGTTACTTTGTTAGGTTGAAAGGAGTGTTACTAGTAGAGCTAAGGATGCACGCTTAGCTCAGGGGATTGTAACAGCTCGCCTAAGTTGTAAGGACTCTCTCTTAATAAGATAAGGACGGCTATTGAAAATCCTCCCACGGAGGTCGAGGTTTACCCATAAGACTAGTTGGTCTTAGTGGGGTTCCTCTATAAATACTTGTGTCCATTATCTTATTACGTTTCTTGTTAAGTCTATTTTCCGCTACACCTAAGGACGCCCTTAACCAAGTTAAGGACGCCCATTCTAACAGACTTACGATCCAACAGTCTTCTACAATCACTTGAAGTTGTTCGAGCGCAAAACGTTTGTTCATATTCCCAAGGACGAATGAGCCAAGCTAGATGCTAAGACAAAGGAATGCATCTACCTTGGATCACCAGGAGATGTGTTTGGCTACCGACTTTGGATCTAGTCAACAAGAAGGTTGTCAATAGCCGAGACGTCGTGTTCTTTAGGGATCAGACGATCGAAGACGTCCAAAGATCGAAGAACCAAGGTCAAGAGTTAGTAGGAGCCAATATGATAGTTCTCCTCTTGTACGACAAAATGATCTAGAGGAAGCAACCGAGAATGAAGATGCTAGTACATGAGATGATGACCAAGAGGAGATGGTGGAGCCAAAATAAGAAACTAGCGCCCCGCCAAGGCTTGAGCCAAGAAGATCCACTAAAGGCAAGAGACTATCTACATGATACAGCCAAGAAGAGTATGTGACGCTCACAGATCAGGGGGACCCTCAGAGTTACAATGAGGCCATCAATGACATCCACAAGGAGTACGTGGAAATGAGCCATGTAAGAGGAGATGCAATCTTTGCTCGAGAATCACACTTACGAGTTAGTGGAGCTGCCTAAACGGAGAGATGCCCTAAAGAACAAGTGGGTGTATCGAATCAAATCCGAGGAGAGTAACTCAAAACCTCAATACAAGGCCCGACTAGTTGTGAAAGGATTCAACCAAAAGAGAGGCGTTGATTTTGAAGAGATATTCTCTCCAGTAGTGAAGATGTCTTCAATCTGAGTCGTGATTGGTCTAGCAGCTACTCTAGACTTGGAGATTGAGCAACTCGATCTCAAGACAACTTTTCTCCATGGTGACCTTAAAGAGGAGATCTCCATGGAGCAACCAAAATGATTTGCGGTCCAAGGCAAGGAGAATATGGTGGGTCGACTACAAAAGAGTCTATATGGTCTAAAGCAAGCACCAAGACAATCGCACAAGAAGTTCGACTCTTTCATGGCGAGTCATGGCTTCAAGAGAACCACGAATGACCATAGTGTCTTCATGAAGAGGTATGCTAGCGGTGGCTTCCTAGTACTTCTTCTCTATGTCGATGATATGTTGATCGTAGGTCATGATCATAAGAAGATAGCTGCTCTAAAGAAAGATTTGAGCAAGTGGTTTGCCATAAAGGATTTGGGGCCAACAAGACAAATTCTTGGGATGAAGATCACACGTGATAGAACGAATAAACTGCTTTTGTTATCCCAAAATCAATACATTGAAAAGGTGTTGGAGAGATTTAACATGCATAAAGCCAAGCTCGTAGGCACTCCAATTGTTGGAGATTTTGAGTTAACTGTAAAGTAGAGTCCAATAGAAGAACACCCCATATGCATCAACCGTAGGCAGTCTTATGTACGCAATGGTGTGCACTAGGCCTGACATTGCATACGCAGTTGGAGTTGTAAGTCGTTTCCCAGCCAATCTAGGTAAGGAGCACTAGGCAACAATCAAATGGATCCTCAGGATACCTACTAGGTACAACCAAGAGATTCTTATGCTTTGGAAATGGAAAGCTAGAGCTAAAAGGCTACACAGACGCAGACTGGGCTGGTGACCTTGACTCCAGGACATCAACGTCAGGCTACCTAACTACTTTTGCAAGGAGAGTTGTCTCGTGGCAATCCAAGCTGCAGAAGAGTGTCGCCTAATCCACCACAGAAGCCGAGTATATTGCAACTATAGAGGCATGTAAGGAGATGCTGTAGATGAAGAATTTCCTACTTGAGATGGGCGTAGAGTAGAAGAAACACATCTTGCTATGCAACAATCAGTGTTATTCACTTGGCAAAGAATATGAAGTATCACTCTCGCTTGAAGCACATCGACATACGACACCATTGGATTCGAGATGTTCTTGGAGAAAAGCAACTATAACTTGACAAGGTGTACACGGATGAGAATTGGTCAGACATCATGACTAAGACAGTATCGACTAAGAAGTTTGAAGACCGTTGTCAAGGCGTTAATATCTTGACACTTCCATATTATGTCGGAAAGGGGGAGATTGTTGGGCTCCCTCCTTTAATTGGAAGTAAATAAATTAGTCCATGATGATAAAGTCCAATCCAAAGAGAAATCTAGAATTCTTGGGTAGATCATTGAAAGATCTAGAATTATGTAGGCAGAATGGGAAATAGGATAGTTTAATGGATCATTATAGAATTAAGGAGAAAATTTGAAAATGAAAAAGCAAAAGAAAATTCTAGATTAAGACTATAAATTGAAGAGATGTGTGACATGTCTCACCTACAAATATATGAAGGTGGGTGGGATTTTCAGCATTGATCAAAGTGAGAGTAAGTGCTAGCTATTGAGTGTGCCAACAAAATATTAAGTCTTGTAAAATCTCGTTCCACCTAAATACAAAAGTTTTAGTGTTTGTAATTAGCTATGCACTTGCCCATCTTAGTCGGACGAAGAGGGAAAAAATGAGTTTTCTCAACATGATTATACTTAGATAAAACTATTTAGTCCTGTCTGGGATAAATTCCTGGATCCGCCAGTGCGATGGACAAGGTTACACGAAGCAACCACTACATTTTGATGACAAAGACGGTCTCAATCATGTCTTCTGCCTCCACAAGCTGGTTCATTAAATTAGAGCTAGCTAGATCGGAGTAAGTCTTCAATGAGAAGGGAAAGTCATCGATACTTAATTTGTTAAATTAGGGCTACCTTAAATTATAGTATATGGCTACATGTAGTGAGCGGCGATTAGCGATGCACATTTTACCCGCGGGGTCGGGTACCCGCGGGGACCCGACCCTAACGGGGCGGGGATTCCCCGGTATATCGGGTATCGGGGTCGGGGACGGGGACGGATTTTATATACCCGTTCGGGTTCGGGTCGGGGACGGGGAGAGCATTACCCGCCCCGAAATATCCCCGGTATATATTATTATATAATTTTTTATTATTAATTCAAAAAGTATGGATATTTAGTATTATTTATAAATGTGTCTACCAACTACGATCTACAAATACATTACAAATTTACATTAATTGTTATATATTCATAAAAAATATTATTACATATCTCATAAAATTATATAAACGGGGCCCCGTTAAATGTACTAAACCCGACGGGTATTCCCCGTCCCGATCCCCGCCGGGGATTAAACGGATATGGGGCGGGGACGGGTATGAAAATAGTAAACGGGTACGGGGATGGGGAATGTATTCCCCGACCCGCCCCGACCCCGTGTGCATCCCTAGCGGCGATCGAATTATTGGAATTTGGTCAACTATCACAATGTTACTTGAACCATATAATCCAAGAATATATATACATACAATTATTTAGTTGCATAATTAACTCAAAGTAAACTTACATTTATTTGAAGCGCTACGCAAATAATGATCAAAACAAATAATGAACCGCGATAAAAAATGCAATGGTAAGCAGCGTAGCCACCACAGGCTGTTTGTGGTAGCTGGCTTTGCTGGCGGTGGACGGGGGCGGCGCGATGGAGGCTAAATCCCCTGGAGGTGGAGACGGAGACGACAAACCAGCAGCAGGAGATTTAGTAGACGGGGATGGAGCTAATTTGGCAGCTGGAGAAGGAGAAGATTTGACAGGCGGTGAACTCTTAGGCGGCTGAACGGGTGGAGATGCGGCCGACGACTTTGAGACGACGTTGACCTGGAGCTTCATCCCCATGTCGCAATGGCCCGGGATGCTGCAGATGAAGTACCTCTTCCCCGCCGCTTTCAGAGAGACCGTCGTCTTCCCGCTTGCGTCCGTCATGATTCCGCTGCTCGTCGTGCATGACTCGTAATCGCCTTTCGTGACCTCCATCACGTCGTGCATTGACGAATACACGAAAACTGCATCAAGTCTAGCTAGTTCAGTTAACATTCAAATTCATAATAGACTGAAAAACTCCTAGCCAGCTAATTAACTTACTTAAATTGTCGCCCACCATGAATTTGTTGGAGGCAGCCCAAGATTGGAGATCAGTGAGTTGATCCCAGGACCCGCCAGGCGATCCAACTGTGTGGTCTGCTGCCATTGCAAGTTGAGCAAACATGGCTGCTGCCACTGCCATTCTCATTCCCAACCTCATCATCGCCATCTTCATTTTTGGTTCCTCAAATTAGTTTTAATTCTCAACGTAACTTACCTACGACTTAGAATAACGAAAACTTTGTATTGATCCATCAATCTATGTACTATATACAAGCAAGTCAAGCATCGAATTTTAAATTAATTTGAACCTCCAATAATATAGTTAGTTTTTTTCTTTTGAAGGAATAATATAGTTAGTTGAATCTGAGCTTCCGCCCATTCTTTTAATCTGAATATTTATACTAGTGTTAATCGATCTGGTCGGTAGGAGAATAATTTGACCTAGCCAGCGCCCAATATGCATGTATCTTAACAAGATTAATTGCAATTGGTTATATATATGAAGAGAGAAAAGAAAGAGAGATGAAATATGCAAAATTAAGGGAAGAGAATGTATTGCATTTGGATAAAAATTAGCTTTGATAATGATCAAATTGTAATTAAAATTTTAGTTTACCTTTTTTTCCCAAGAGTATGTATTTTACTTTACCGCAAAATTCCACCAATTTCATGAGATTAATTTTAGCATCATTTCTGAGAGTATGTATTAAATGGGTTTAATTATTTTGTTACTGTTAGTATAATATTTTATTTGTTCAAATATATTTTTTCCTACAAAATAACAACTACATAAATAAAAACTAAAAACATTTAAAAATTAAAAAGATAAAAAATTATTTTTCTTCACAAAAACAATGATTATAACCTGAAATGTGGTAGTTCAATTTTTACAACAAAAAAGTTCAATTTGTTATGTTAAAAGTTCAATTACATTTACTAGAAGTTCAATTTTATAATTTGTACGGGTTCGTTTTTTTGTATAATAAGTTCAATTTTTTCCGAGTGTTTGTTTAGTTTTTGTTACTGTTATTTGCTTTTTTTTAAATGAAAATAAATCAAAAATAACTTAAAAAATGATTTTTTCAATTTTTTGATTTTTTCAAAAATAACAAAATTTAAAATATTATGGACCATCCATTATAAGGTAAGGTGGTAAATCCAATAGAAGAGGTTACTCTTTACCGTAAGGGGTTGTCCTTACCATAAGAGTAGTCCTCACCGGAACCTTACTCTATTTATATATAGGTCTCTAAACTTGCACCTAGTAATCATTTAAGACCCTATACTCTAAATTTTACCAATTTGACATTTCAACTTGACTTTTGGGGCATATTGAGTATTTGATCACTGATGTGGTAAGATGCGCGTAAATAAAACGTGAATGAACTCTATTTTAGGCATGTGAGAATATGATGTGGGATTTTATTTTTATTTTTATTTGCTTTTCTTTTGTCCTCTTCATTCCTTCTATCTTTCCTTGCTTTAGACTAGGTTGACGACAACGATGAATAGGAATGTTGGATATGACCCCAATGAAAACCTAATGAGTCCATCAACTTTATTCCTCTGTAGCTTCTCTACAAGATCTCAAAATCGAGATCTGTCCCAAATTCCTACATCCCTAAAAATGTGCGCCAAATTTCGCCCTAATCCTCTTCAGATACAACATACGCATCTCCTTCGTCATCTTGCTCGACTTTTGCCTCTCCTTCCCCACCCTCATCTACATCTATCCATAAAGGTCATTCTTTGATGCCACAAAGGAGGCCACACTATGCCGTTGCCTCATTATAGTCAATTGTCCTCCTCCTTTGTGTTCATGGCTAACAAGGGATACTATTGCTCTAGTAGAAGGGTCTGAGACATGTTACATTGAGTTTATTTCTTAATTCGGCCAAAATACCTTGCTTCGCTGCTTCAATTTTAGGTGAAATACAAAGCAAAGGCAACAACTGTTTTGGTTAAAAGATGTCATTGATGAGCCAAACAAAGGAATATTTCCCATTTCTAGAAAAAAGGGTAACATAGCAGTTTTGAAATTATTCTGTATTTTGAATAAAATTTAATAAATTAAAATCTTAATAACCTACATGGCAATTATATTCACGTCTACTTGGCAGATAATTTTCCATGTCAAAGTGCGTGAAACACACGTCACAAAATTTGCCCGCTTAGGAGGTTCCATATGTTAATCGGATGTGCCAAATTGTTGAAGTTTAAAGTAGAAGGTCGTAAATTAGGCACAAGTAGAATGGTGTATGTATGTATTAAGTCGAAAAATCAACAACTATTAGTGGGGCGTTCCTCCTCTCTTATATATTTTAAAGTGGGGGGTCTTTTGTCCTTTCTCATGTAAAATTAGAACATGTGCAATACAGTCTTCTTCCTCTTAGAGGAGCATTGTCGTCCATAACTTTCGGCCGACCTTTCTTACTAATGGTTGTGTCTTCTAATTTTTTATCAGCTTTTGGATTTATTTCAAACCTAATATTTATTATCCCATCTTCTTAAGTTTAAGTATAAGTTACTTTCAAATGGTCTCAATTCCCCATTTAGGGTTCTTCATATTTGGGGGTTTTGCTCTTCGAGTTGCATGTATTTGGCTAATTCATGTAGATTTTTATTTATTTATCATGGAATTAGCTATAAATTGCTTTCGAATGATTAGTTCCTCATGAGGTTTCTTAGAAATTCGGCAACCATGACGAAACAAGTTACAACATCTTTTTTTTTCTTTTTTTTTCCTTTTTTTTTGAATAAAAGGGGTAATTTTTATTCACAAAAGTGGAAAAACAAAATTGTTGCTAGATACACTAGCTGGTTACATTGTTTTCAATCCCAATTCTTCTAAACACTCTTCTAGCCTCTCTAGTGTTGGTCTTCCACCTTGCAAGGAGGCAATTTCTAACCATATTAATGCTCACACTAGTACAAGTCTCAACATCCATTCTCTCATCTTTAAATATGGTGGCATTCCTAACTCTCTAAACATTATACATCACCACGCACCCACTCATGTTCTAGAGACAGAAATTAAGGGAATGTTTCTCATTCAGCCTTGCTGCTTGATCAAGCCAGTCTTGTATGTTCAACACTCTTCTTCCCATCATCATCCAATCCAGAACTCCCTTTAGCACCTTGCTGGAGAAGGTGCACTCAAACCAGACAAGATTTCTTGTTTCCTCCTTGAGCTCATTACAAAGAACACAGTTAGCATCTGTGGTAATCCCATATAGCAGTAGCTTGTCCTTGGTCATTGTACCTCCATGAATTGTCTTCCAAGCGTGGAAAGCCAGCCTAGGAGTATTAAGTTTATGCCAAACACTAGAGCACCAATTGGCCTACTCACCCTTGTCCCTCAAGCTATTATACAGAGCCTTGGTGTCCAGCTTCCCATTACTCATGGTGAGCACAATAGGGGCACTGCCTTCTTCTAAGGAGTCAAGCAATTCATTCCTCATTCGCAAGATGGCCTTCCATAAGGAGTTGTCAGTATGTTTGCTTTACAGCTGCCACATGTCTCCAGACCTTATATGTGAGCTAAAGGCCCAGCTTTGCCATATAGAGTACTCTGAAGCATCAGAGACACCAGCAACTTCAGGGCAAAGCTCATGGAGCAGCTCAATAAAAGAAGCCTTGTTCCAGGAGTAAATGTCCTTAATGCTAACTCCTCCCTCTTCTTTAGGCTTGCATAGCTTTCTCCATGCCACAGGTGCTTTTCTCCCTTCACAACTCCCACTCCACAGGAAGTTTCTCAGCAGCCTAGTGATATCTTTGATGACATTTTTTGGGAGCAGAAAGATCTTGCACCAGTAGCTCAAAACACCAAACAGAACTGCCTTCATCACCTCAAGCCTGCCAGCATAAGACAACTGCCTACACGCCCAGGCATTGATCTTCCCTTTAAGCTTAAGGATAAGTCCATCAAAGTCATGTTTCTGCATTCTTGTGTTACTAAGAGGCACTTCCAGATATTTGACTGGAAGGGTACCGCGCTGCATCCCCAGCAAATTAAGAATTCCATCTGTGTCTGAAGCATTCAAGCCAGTAGTGAAAACACTTGATTTGGCCTGATTTATCTCCAAGCCAGCAACACTACAGAAGTCAGTAAGCACCTGTTTCACAGCATGGATCGAATCAACGCTCCCATGAGAAAAGACAAACAAATCATCAGCAAAGCTTAAGCTAGTGATCCCTGCTCGAGAGCATCCTGGATGGAACTTGTAACTCTGAATTGAGGCCATACGCTTGAGAGCTCTACAAAGGTATTCCATGATAATTACAAACAGGTAGGGGGATAGTGGATCCCCTTGCCTGAGCCCTCTCTCCCCTTTGAAGTGTCCAAAGAAGCCCTTCCCAATTTTCACTGTGTAGTGACAGTTCACAACAGTTTCTTTGATCCACTGAATTAGCTTGGAATGAAACCCCAAGCCCTCCAAAGTATGGAAAAGGAAACTCCAGTTTACAGTATCATAAGCCTTTTTTAAGTCAATCTTGATGGCTCATCTTGGGCTTATGAACTTTCTTCCATAACTTTTAACAATCTCCTGGCAGACAGCAATGTTGTGCTTAATGCTCCTCCCCTTAATCAAAGCACCTTGAGATTTATCTATGATAGTTGGCAGTGCTCTTTGCATTCTTGTGACAATCATCTTAGAGATAATTTTACTTATAACACTGCAGCAAGAAATGGGTCTGTAGTCTCCAATCACACTCGGGTTATCAACCTTGGGAACCAAGGCAATAACTGTGTTGCCAACTTCTTTGAGCATTCTGCCAGAATCGAAGAAATCAAGAATAGCCCCTGTAAAATCTTCACCAATAACACTCCAAGCCTTCCTGAAAAAGTGAGCATTAAAACCATCTGGCCCCGGGGCTTTGTTCTTGCTAATGCTCCATAAGGTCCTCTTCACATCCTCCTTGTTGAATTGTTCCACCATCAAGTCTCTGTCAATTGGATCAAGCACCTTTCCCTCACTGAGAACAGACATGTCAGCTGCTCTACAAATGACTTTCTTTCCAAGGAAACTCTTAAAGTGATTAACAATCATCTTCCTGACTTCAGATTCTTCACTGATGAGGTCTCCATTGTCTTTAACAAGAGAGCTGACCCCATTCCTTGCATTCCTTTGCTTCAGACTGTTATAGAAATAACTACTGCAAGAATCATGGTACTTAAGCCAATGCACTTTAGCCAACTGCTAAAGAGAGATCCTTTTGCTCCTCAGATTGCCTTTTAGCACACTAAGCAAAGATTTTTCCATCTCCGTGAGGTTCTTATCTAGGGGTCTAACTTGAAGCTCTCTTTGAATAAAACTTAGTCTTTTGTGGCCATCTTGGATTTCTTCCTCAATCTTCTCAAGCTTGCTCATCTGAAGTCTTTTAAGTGGCTTTTTGAGCCTCTTAAGCCTGCTAACCAACTGAAACATCTTTACTCCTCTAGCAGCTGTCGAGTGCCACACAGTTTGAACAATAGAAGTGAAATTAGGGTGATCAGCCCAAACATTATTGAATCTAAAAGGGATCTTTACTTCCTCCATGTCTCCCTTGATTCTCAAGAAGGCAGGGTGTGATCAGAGCACTCAGGTTCACCAAAAGAGGCTTCATAGCTGGGAACTCATCTAACCACTCTTGATTAGCTAGGATTCTATCCAACTTGCACATAATTTTAGTGCCATCTGCATGCTTATTGGACCAAGTAAAGAAGGCCCCTGAAAATTGCACATCACTTAAGCCATTCCTGTCCAAACAATCCAGGAAGTCTTTGCTGTATTTCAGATTTCTCTCTTTCTCATTAAACTTTTCAGAGGCTGCTTTAATAGCATTGAAGTCTCCCATTACCACCCAAGGAGTGTTCCCCATGAGACTGGCTATTTGATCAAGCTCCATCCACAGATTCTGCCTACCATTCTCATCATTAGCAGCATAAATGAAGGTGCTAGTAATAGGCAAACTCAGGGCATCTGATTTAATAACACAGGTAATAGCTTGAGCTGATTCCATGATGATGTACAGATTCTTCACAGTCCTTGCATTCCAAAATAACCAAATTCTCCCATTATTGCTAAGGCATTTAGTGCTTCTCTACCAACCCTTGAGGAGCAGCTTAGAGACACCTTCAATTGTTTCCTGCCTGACTCTTGTTTCAAGTAAGGCCACCACATCTAAACATCTAACCTTCACCATTCTGTTAACAAAATCACATTTGGAAGGCTCATTGAGCCCCCTAATGTTCCAGCTTGCTAAAGAAAGACTAATCATTAAAACAGATTGCATCATTATCTGCTCCTTCCATCTCTCCATCCTCAAATCTCTGCAACCTGCTCAAAACAGTAAACTTAGAGTTGTTAATCACAACTTCCTTTCCCTTTTTCTTAGCTGAGGTCTTCACACTCTTTCTTCCACTTTTGGTCTTAATAACCTCCCAGTCTTCCTCCTTTTTTGAGCTTTCACCTTTCTCCCTGACTTCAGGAGGAGTACCTGGTCTTCTGGTGGAGACATCTACAACCTGCACTGGATCCTGCTTACCCTCTGCCCTCTTCTCCCCAGGAAAAGGCTCCACTGGATGGCTTTGAGGGTTCCCTTCAATCTTACCTTCAATCTTACCTTCGACCTTCTTTTCCTGCCAAACCTTTCTAGGCTGCTTGGCTGTCCTTGCCTTCCTATGCCATGAAAACGCAGGCTTCTTTCCACATTCTCCATTTTCATATCCAAAGGCTTTGCAACTATCACACTTAGGAGGGATCCACTCATAACTGATAGGCTGGACAACCTATTCTCCATCTTCTCCACGGAAGGTGACTTCAGTCCTTAGAGGAACCTTAGCAGAGATTTCCACTAGGATCCTTGCAAAGGAAAGACGCTCTTCATTCTCTGTGACTTTGTCCAGCAGCACCGGCTTGCCAATGGCACTTCCAACCTTCTCATAAAAGTCCGCGTCCCAGAATCTAACATCCAGGTCTGGAAGGTCTGCCCAGACTTGAGAGGTCTCAAAACATGAGGGGTCCAACTTCATCCCCTCGCTCCATTTTCTTAGAGCCAGAGGTCTTACTCCCCCCACCATCAACGGGCCATTGGCGAGCACCCATTCCATGTCCTCCATGCTTTCAAACTTAAAAACAAAGACACCTGATGATGTCTGGATTACCTTCGGCCTCTGAATGCTGGACCAACGAGCATGCACAAAACCCTGCACAAAGCTGAAAGCTACCCTTGAACCAGCGACCATGCCAACCAAGCTCTTTCTCCACTTTTCAGTGGTCTTCTCCACGTCTTTCTTCGGTGAACCTGATGATTCCATCTTCACAACCTTCCACAAAGTTCAGCCTTCTGCCTTGCACGTTCGCCCGATTCCCTGCAAGTGCTTCCTTGAACGTAGGTTTCCTTTGCTCTGTAACCTTTGGAAGGACGGCTGGCCCTGACATTGGATCACCTACAAGAACATCTTCAATACTCTGGTTCTTGGAGACCTCCTTACCAGTAGAACCCTCCTCTGACAATGAGTCCTCCACTCTTGATTCACCGGGGCTCGGGTTTGAGTCCATCGGCTCATCCTCTAGAATTGAGTTCTCAACCACAGCCTTAGAGCCCGAGCTTCCTCCCTGGGATTCTGCCTGGAGCGCCTTTGACGTACTCCTAAGGATCCTTTTGTTGTTCTCCCTTATGGCCCCTTCTGAAACTTCAGCATTACAAGCGTATTCCTCGCCTACAACCTTAGCCTTGGAGGCGCTGACATTCTTCTTCCTCCTCCCCGCCGTTTTCCCCTTAGCCATGGCCGACCAGGGCGGCGGCGGCGCAGAAGGGACAAAACAAACCCTGACACACCTTTTCGCCTTTGGGACCCGCGCGTGAGGCGCATTCTTCTATCGCCGTTGGAAGCAAAAATATAGTTACAACATCTTTTCAGAAATTTTTGAGTATGATGTTAGATCGAATGATACCTCTATGAATCACTCTTCTATTTGTTAGTGCTCTTTCAATAGGCATAGTTCTATGGCATTGTAAAATTTGGAAGCAAATATCGGCATCAAATGGTAGTGCCATCAAGCCCTTCACCATTTACTGGTGCAATTGGTTCATAACAGCTCATCAAAGATGTCATAATCTATTTCACATTAGGATGAAACCATGCATAAAGAGCAATGGAGGTCTATTCTTGTTATTTATTTAACTATATATATATGTAGTTTTATTTTGGTTAATCAAAAAATCAAAATTCTTGTGAAGTGTACATAGGTGTTATATGCTCACAACGTGTAGAGTGCATTGACTTGATATAAATATGGTTTCATTCATGTAAAAATCTACATTATCACTTAGAGTATGCCTAATAGATTTCCTTTATTAGAGAAAAGTGGAGATTTGGGGGATTGCACCCTTTTTTTTTTACCCTAACAACTTCTCCATCACATTCTTCATTTTGGAGAAACGTGAAGAAAAACGAACTTCATTCCCTATATTTTGGGGATTCTCAAAATTGATTTTATACCATTTTTTATCTCTTTTTCTTTTTTTTTTTAGAAACAAACCAAGTTTATAAATTATTACAATTATAATTTTTTGATAAAAATCATTAGCTTTCTTCCTCCTCCTATAATCAATTGCAACCCAAGTTGATCCACCACCTTTGTACTAGGGTTGTTGGAGTTCTCGTTGAGATGAAAATTTAAGTGAGCCAAATCAGTTGGTGAAAGAGAATTCATGGTGTAAAACATTTTTTTGGATATTTTTTCCAAATCTGATTAAAAGGACTCTTTTGATAAGTATAATATTTTACTGCCTTATAGTTATAGAGAAATAAAAAATAATAATTATTGAATTCATTAAAATAGAAAATATAATTGATTTAAATATTAAATGTTACATTATGCAAAATGAAGAAGATGTTAGGGTTAAACTAGAAGTTTTTTGGAGAATAGGCTTTTGATCCCCTATTTTGGAGAAACATTTAGCAAAATTGTTGCAGATGCTCTTACCTTCTGATAACCAGGCATTAGTTTCAAGTTTTAAGGGTGGAGGATTTAGATCCATATTGTATTTGGAAAGTATATTGGGGTCAACATATGAAATCAATTACTGTGTTGTCTTATTTCTATATATAGCTCAACTGTCAACTTTTCAAGGAACATATCTTTCCAATTGCAAATTAAGCTATCTAATTATTGATGAGAGATTTAATTATCAAAAAGTGATAGAATTTTACATGATAGTAAGAAGAGCCATTATGAACCTACCCCCCGGTCTCTCTCTCTCTATATATTATTACGAACCAAAAAGACACTATTACGAACCTAAACCTATATATATGTATATATATGAACCAAGAGAACCACTATTACGAACCAAAAAGACACAAAACAAAATAACTGCTATTGGAATTATAAGAAAGGAAAAATGAATTAAAATAATCTCAAATATCAAATTTCAACCAAAAATAACCCCAAAGTTTGACAATAATCACCAACGATACGAACTATCATAATATTAACCAAAAACGATCTAGGCTCATTTTTCCGAATGTTTTCTGGTGCAATCAATGAGATGGCGATCAAAAATATTTGAATATAGTGCAAAATGTTAAGTTGTTATGTTAGATTTTGATTTTAGCATCATCGATTCCAATTGAAAACTAGTCGAAAAAGGCTTCTAGATCGTTTTTGGTTAATTTCATGATAGTTCGTATCGTTGGTGATGATCTTTAAACTTGGGATTATTTTTGATTGAAAGTTGATACTTGAGATTATTTCAAGCCATTTTTCCTATAAGAATAAGAAGTATTATGAACTTGCATAAACAATAACACAAAAACAATTGTTAGGAACCAAAAAACATAAAAGAAAGTAAATACTATGAATTAGTACAAGACATGAACCTTAACTTACAAAAACATGAACCCAAAAAACAATTTTTATGAACGAGAAACATAAATTAGAATAGCACCTATTAAGAATTAAGAAGTCATGAACCATAAAATGATCTATTAAGAACCTAAGCTTATAACAACATGAACCAAAAAAGTTATTGTGAACCAAATGACATGAAACCAAATAATCACTAGTGTCCACCAAAAGACATGAACCTTAATAAGAATTAATCTTTGTGGAATTTGAACCCACATATGTGTTACTCTATCATTTGAGCTAATCGTCTACCAAACCACATGAACCGTATTGATACTATTATGAACCTACTCATATAGTCATATGTACTCGAACAAATGTAAGGTCATAACAGTAACTTCTACAAATTATGATATCCATGAACCATAAAAATACTTGTATTGAACCATATCATAGAAAATTATGAACCAACTCATAAGAAGAAGGCAAACTGAATTGTTTTGATCGAAACCTCACGCAAAAGAGAACCTATGTTTCTTACAATGTAAAAATGATAGAAAAAAAGTGATTAAAATTTCTCAAGCCAGTACTGAAAGAGTGGCAGAGGCAAATGCAGAGCACGGTGAGAATTGAAGTAACAAAGAAAAGTTTCTGCAAGCCGAATTTATGTCCTCCGCCGTCGGTCCAACCTCTTCAAGCATTTATCCTTCGGAAATATACTGAATATATAGTCTCTGGCTGCAAACCCATTTAACATAACCGTCATGATCATTGTTCATTTTAATACAGGACGTACGTGAAAATTCAAGAAACAGATGGAATGATGGATTACCTTCAATTTAGATAAAAATGGCGATTGTTTACTCTGTGTCTCCAAAAATTTCCCCAGTATATGTGTGTACACGCATTCGACTTAAACTTTGATTGAGGGAGATTGATACGTAAGGCAGTATGGCAAAATTACCTCCAAGTCAGCTCATCACGCAGTCTGTTATTATGCAAGCATAGAGAGATACCTTTTGTAGATGGTAGAACTGAAATTTAAACCGGTTTGTTTATGGGAAGTCGGGTCTCAGCAGAGGGTCGTAGTCATACGCTTCGCCAGCCTTGACAAATCGACCCTTGACTCGCTTTCTCGTATCCGCCCTTGCTTTGCGAGACGCGTACCTTATTTGCTTACCATAGCTGCAGCCAAACCAGCAACAAAATGAAAGAGCACACCAAAAATGAGCATTCCGTTGAGCATGTTTGCTAAGAACTCATCTTTGCCCACTTATATGTGCAAATGTGCATATAAGCCAAGTACATGAATTTTATACTTTCCATGCTCTAAATCTTCTTATGTTATCCTAATCCAAATAGTAGGTGCTTACATCTTAATCTGCTTAACTCAAAGTCATGGAACAGACCTGGACTGACTTCAATACCAAATCCTATCTATTGTACACACACTCATAATGAAATGAAAGAATAATATCTCAGGGCTAGGAAAACTAGATGATTTTGATGGACATCTAATGATTGTTCCAATCAAACAGAACATTGACTGACTCCAAGGAGCTACCAATGCAGATAATGACATTTTTGACTCAGATGAAGCAGAAACTCAATCATCCTTCTGCTTACGTTAGATAAAATTCATTGAAATAGGAAAGGAGATATAAAAGAGCACTTATATGGAGATTTGATGGTAAGCCTTGCCTTTCATTGGAAAGAAGGATACTGAACGCACCTCCGATTTTTCTTCTTCTCATTGTAGCGCATCATGGCCTTGTCCCTCGCCTGAGGACAGCTCACATCAAGGCTGGAATCCCATGGCGAATCAGCAGCAGAGAGAAAGCTGGCCGATAACCCGCAATCTTGATACTCTGCTGCACTACTTTCGCCGGTGATATTGGACATTGAGAGTGATAAGTTAGACGTGACTTGGCCCGGTGTGAAGCTGATGCTCGTGCTTCCCGGTGCACACTTTGAAGAGTTGTTCATAAGCAGCAGGTAGTTGGATGCACTGCATAGTGCCTGCTGCGTCATTATGTTATTATTGTTGTTGTTGTTGCTCGAGCTGCTATCCACACTAACCGACCCAAAGTTCATTCCACGATTCGCCCCTGCTGGGGATGCCTAATCAGTCACCAACAACAAAGCAAATGCGTTAGTGAAATACTAGTGCCATGCCATGTCGGTTATATACAAGGTCACCATCTACCTTCTAACATGTAGAGCAACTTGAGCAGGATCAAGTAGCGTACGTACCTCCAATGTATTGTTGTCTAGATGGTGATTACATTGATCTGGAGCAGAGGGGCTTTTGCAGGGCGATGGAGTCAAGAGGTCGTTGAGTGGCGGGAGGGGATCGGAGTTGTATGGTGGGATCTCCTGGGATGACAGAGGGATGTTAGCTATGATGCCATGATCATGGACGTCATTGTCTCCATCGCTGTCAAAGTTGATAGAAACCTCGTCCATGTTTAGGCCTTCACATAAATCATCTCTACTGTTCTCAACTCCCTCCTTTAAAATACAACACTCCTGTAAACAAATCATAACTTAACATCCATCCATAGTGTATATACTCCAAACTTAGGATCGATCATAGCCATGGATTCATCAACTAATAGTAAAAGGTCCCGTAGAAGTTCACCTGGGCTAAATTAGGAACTTTGTGTTGAGCAACAAAAGAGAAGGGATCCGTAAGACAATCCGGTGGCACGTTTACAGTTACGTTCGTTGCATGAGATATGGGAGCATCCATCAATGGTAGCTGAGTGTAATCATCCATCATAGCACCAGCAATCTTAAGATCCGCATTGATATCGATCATGTCGGATCCGTCAGGAGGAGGAGGAGGAGCGGTGGGAGGCAAGAAGTGGGCCCACATCCGGGTGAAGCCGTCGAGGGAGGGGCAGCCGGTGTAGGGCTTGAGGGGGAGGCGCGCGTGGGCAGGGGAGCAGGCGAAGGCGTCGCATGCCGGGCAGAGGCAGATGCAGTCCGGGAGGCACCGCACGGTGGCGGCGTCCGCGCAGCAGCGGTCGCACACGAGGGAGCGCGGGTGGCGGCCCGACACCGCGTTGGCCGAGTGCACGCTCATGTCGCACTGCAGGCACAGCCTGGCCGAGTCCGACTTGCAGTACACCACCGCCTGCACCACGCCGCAGCACTCGCAAGCCGGCACCATCGATCGTTTAACGTACAGGTGGGCCCCGGCCCTGGCTAGCTGATGCTTGGTGATCAATCCTCGATCTCGATCGATCTGATTTGTATTCCCCAAATCAAGATCTACGGAGCAATCTTTTGCTTGTTGGTTTCCATTCGCTATTTATAGAGAGATACGTACTCTAACTGAATTTTGAATTGGCAATTAATGTTGATTAAAACCTGGCTGGGTCATCCTTTTTATGCTTCTTTTGGTTACGTGGATTAAATGATCGTGCGACTGTACGTACGTGTGTAAGAGATGGGATGTGGTAGTTCAAAGTTTTTGAATTTGTATGTCTACTATATATATGTTCCTTACGAGCAACACATATTTATTATACGGAAATTTCTTATGGTAACCCAAAGTGAAGCCAATTTCACGTAGTATCCAATTTTTTTTAAATTTCGTGTGATAACCCTTTTTTTTTAAAAACATTTTGCCCCATATCGAACCGTTAATTTCAGCCATAAAAATGTTAAGTGTGATTCAAAGATGTTAAATGGGGCGAATATAAATTAAAATGTTTCTCATTTTCTATCTACGTAACATCAACAACACCTCATTGACGGTGTACGGATTTGCAGAGGACGGAGGGATCGACTGACAACTTTCGTTGGTAGACAATAACTAAAAGGTTGGAAGGTTTATGGTTCATTCCCGTTCAAAATTTACACTAATACTCCATATAGGTAGCTCATTTCCGTTCATAATTTACACTAAATATCATACTTGTCCTTTTGACAACTCATTCCCGTTCATAATTTACACTAACTAGTGCAAGTCCCACACCTTGTACGAGATTTACAAGTAAAATGATATGATCGAGATTTAATACAATAAAGATAAATATAACTTAACAAATACTTCGTAATATTTTATAAGAATGATTTTCAGGATGTGCTTTGTTTAGTTTTCTTCATGAAACACTACATTTATTAATCTTCACTCAAATTCTTTGTCAAAATGTCATACAAAGAAGTATACGAAAATACAAATTGCTAGTTAAAAGAAAAGTAGGCAATGGAGCCCAAAGACATAACCAATCAGCAGCTCGGTTTGCCTCCCTACTAATGAAGTGCCACCTAGACATCAGCAAGTCATAGCTGAGATCCTCAATTTTTGCCATGAGAAGCCCGAGTGAAGAGTGTTGCACATCACCTCTTTGAAATTTCATCAATTAGACCCCTGCAATCCGACTCAACAATTGCACGATCAACCCCCACTGAAACTATCAACCCCAACTGAAACAACAATTCATTTTTATCAATTTGGATGCTTTGTTTAGTTTTGTTTTTAAGTATATGAGTATATTTCATCAAATTATCTTATCATATATCATTTTAATCTAAATTATTTTCAAATTATCAAACACTATCAAATAGAATGTCCAGCAAATGAGCAATGTAAATTCAAGAGTAAAAAAATAAAAATTAAATCATCCCTGTAAATGTCCACACACCACTTGTAGAGAGAAATTATTGAACATAGAGTACTAAGCTCATTTTTTTTGGTCAAAAGGAGGGCAAAGCCCTAGATTTTATTAGATTAGATTAGAATGCAGGAAAGGTACAACATCTGGAGGAGGTTCTCCAAAAACACAACATCAGCATTGTTCTTAAAAGCAAGTTTAGCAAGGTCATGATCAACCTTGTTACAAATTCTTGAGGTGTGTTGGACTACCACCTGCCAATTCGAACCGTGAATTAGTGAGCGGCACTGGACCTGATATACACATTTATGTTGTATATTTAGATGGGGTTTTAGCATACTTTTAGTCATGTTTTAGGTGCTAAAGATGAAGTTTCGAGCGTTAAAGAAGGAAAAGCCGAGGTACCCTGAAGACCACTTGAAGCTGAAGTGAAGAGAAGACGAGAATATGTGTTTTGTGAGAGGTGGCGACCGATGCCAGTGCCGAGGCGAATTTCTCCTTTAAACGCTGCGTTTTATTTAGTAGACTTATGGATATTGTTTTAGTCCGGTTTTTTATGTATTTTTTGTTATATTGTTTTCTCATATTTAAGGGCTTGAGACCCTTTGTTTAGACCTAGTTTTTGGAATTGGGAATTATTTTGTGTTTTGGAGATCTATGAAGAACTAAGCCTCTTTGCATAGACAGACAATTAAAGTGTTCGTTCTGCTTCAGTTGTGAGATTTCTAATTCCTTATCGATTGCATGGATTTAATCTTTTCTCTTGCTTGAATTGCTATTGACTTGTTTCAATATGTAATTTCTAGCCTGATCATCTAGAATTTATTGTTATTAGGTTATTGCTAGATTTAGAGTGTTTATTGTTGAGCATCTCTAATTCATAAGTAGCAACTGCATTGTGCTAATATTTGGTTGTGTTAGTTGTATGCATAAGAGAATTGATTTGCATCCTAGGGTAAAAGCTGGTTGTTTTATCTTAGTTTGTATCCAATTATATTCATGATGTTGAATGTTGCTAGTTAGATTGAATCTTGATAGTTTCATGATTATTTATCTAGTTAGGGTTAATAGTATCTGGTTGTGCTATTAATTACTTTTGAAAAGGAATTAGAATTTCCATTGCATAGATATTGAATGAAATCAATGATCAACTTGTCAGGCGAATACGGATATTTGTTTGCTATATGACACTCCTCTTCATAGGCTCTAACTTCTCTCTCTTGTTGCATTCTAATTCGGGCATCGAATTGCTCACGAGCTCGAACTCTCTCTACTCTTTCCCATTGCTCCTTTGCCACGTGGATGTCTCTTTTTAGACGCGTGATCTCCATTTGAAGGTAGAGAACCTCCAACTCATCATCATTATCATAGAAGTCGATTTTTATTTTCATTTTATTTTTTTTAAACCTTTGGAAGGAACGAGATGGAATCACCTACAAAAAAGACAAAAAGAAACAAATCAAATAACACAAGAGGGTTCGGCCTAGTCCCTTACCGAAAACAAATCAACCAAACAAACGCACAATCACAATAACTCCCCGGTAACGGCGCCAATTTATGACAGGCCCAAAATACTCTACCGATTTGTGACGGGTCACCTAAGGATAAGGCCTCGGGTCAATCAACAAATGAATTTGTATCACGACCCTGTTGTAGTACGGTGGTCGAGGTCGAACACGGGGAATAATGGATTATGCGTTGAACGGTTGATTATCTAACACAAACACAAAGGGAAGAAAACACACGAAGCAACTCGGGTCCGAGGTTGTCAATCTCGGGTCCAAGGTACCTGGGCACAAACAAATTCGGGCTCGAGGCTAGGGGACTCGGGCTCGACGCAACAATCAACACAAAGGGAAGAAACGAGCTAGGCTAAGGGGATCCTAGGGTTAGGGGTTCATGCCAACATCAACTTCACATGCTATCATGAAGATCAATGAACTAGAGGCTTTCGCTTTAGACATAGATCAACAAATCCAATCAAATGATGCTATTAATCTCAAGGAACGGCTTTCGCACACATTCAAGCCAATCGACTTTCCACTTTTGCTTCGAGTCGATCGACTCTCTATCTACTCCTATTCGCTACTTCAACAATCTCTACAAGGTTGTTCCTTGGTTTTCACAAAGGGATCATGCTCATAAGGTAAATAGACATGGATCTAGGCAATCAAATCATGAAATTGGTTCAAGCACATGCAATTGAGTTGGGGTTTTCGCCCCCTACCCTAAGATCAAGCTAACTACTCACTAATCATGGAATTCAAGCTAACAATCATCAAAGACCATAGGCAAATCATGATTCATGCAAGTCAAATCCACAATCAACGACACAAAATAAAAGCCATAAAAAACTTGAATTAAACTAAGGAAGAAGAATTCTTACAAATCTCTACTCCAACTCTAAGCCAAGGGTTTCTTTCCTCTCCAAGGAAAGGAATTCACCTAAATCCTCTAGATCTTGGGTTTCTTCCCTCCCTTGGAGAAGAGTCCACCCCCTTCTTCTTCTACTCTCTCAAACCTCACTCTCTATTCCCTCTACCAAGCTTGTCCCCAAATGAGAGATTACAAGGGTTTTTATAGAGATTTTTCCTCTATTACAAAGACTAGATTACCTTTCTAAACTCCTTGATCTCCAAAGAAACTCCTTGATCCCTAAGGCTTCTAGACTCCTTGACCTCCAAGGCTTCTAGACTCCTTGATCTCCAAGGAAGGAAATATAATTTTGGGAATTAATAAGAAAATCCCAAGAAAGAAAGGAATCTAAAGCCCGACGAGCAGGATCGACACGGAGAGACCTCGGGCCCGACTTGCTTCTACCTCGGTCCAATGGCAAATCTTCCATGTACCACGGGCCCTACTTGCCACACCTCAGTCCTACACCTCGGTCCACCATGGACCTCGGGCCCGACTTGCCACACCTCGGGCCTAGGGCAAAAATCAGCTTTCTTCGCTCCGTTCTCTCTCGTTTTGGCTCAGTTTGGCTCAATTCTTTCTCCCTTCACTTGGTCTTCACTTGAGGCTTCTTTCCATGCATCTTTAGCTCCATTTTGACTCCTTTTTTGTTGGATCGTAAGTCTGTTAGTGAAGGAGTCCTTAACTGGGTAAAGGGCGTCCTTAGGTGCAGCGGAATTTAGACTTAACAGGAAACGCAATGAGATAATGGACACGAGTATTTATAGAGGAACCCCACTAAGACCAACTAGTCTTATGGGTAAACCTCTATCTCCGCTTGGAGGATTTTTAATAGCCGTCCTTATCTTATTAAGAGAGAGTCCTTACAACTTAGGCGAGTCGTTACAATTCTCTGAGCTAAGCGTCCGTCCTTAGCCTCACTAGTAACACTCCTTCCACCTAACAAAGTAAACTAACTCTCTTAGCTATAAGGAAGCTATCACACACGTCTCTCACGGTTCATTGTGAAAGACAAACTACAACTCTAACTATTTTGTGGTTTGTTTTGGATTTGATGTGGTTGGACTTTCTTTCTCTTGCTTCAAGCTCACTTGATCTTCATGATCTTCGTTCGTGTTCTTGAATGCTTCGGGAGAGCTTGAGAGAAAGTCTTCAAAGTCCACACCGCTATGCATATCCCTTGGGGGGTATTTATAGCGGAAGTGGTTCTTGTCCTCTAGCGTCCTCTGATGCTTGGCAGGATCCTTGATCTTCCATCAACGGTGCGATGAGCATCTTGAGGAAGTCAACTCTGTTGACGCTTGGGAGGCCTCCGCGTGGATAGGGGACCATCGCTGGGAAAGCGACATCTTTGGAGTTGTCTACACGTGCCCAGACAAGGGAAGCTTCCTTCTGAGGACTACGGCCGAACGTGATGTAATCATGTTGGGGCGGCCTTGATTTGAATTTGAACTTCGTCCGTATTTTTGCGCGCGTCCCTTCTTGATGAGGACGCCGTCCTATCTGCGCAGGAACTTGGCCAATTACGTTCAGCTTTGGAAGTTCTGATGAAGTGCGTCCCTACAGCTTAGGGATTGCCATTCACTTGTTGTCCTTTTTGCTCATGTGCGTCCACTGGACCTACCTGAGATCAACACTTGGACAACTTGTTAAATACATTTGAGTTTGTCATTATCAAAACAAGGGACGATCATTATTGGTTTAGATATTAATGACTGGCGTCCTTAATATCGTCCCAACAATTTCCCCCTTTTTGATGATGACAAACTCTTTCAGATAATACGCACAGAAGTAAAGCTTTTAGCATGAGAAACTACACTTGATTTTCTTTTCAGCTTAGATTGACATGCAACACATTCTTTTAAGTGCGTTCTCTTTTATTTTCTACTAGCATCCTTTGGACTTGGCCGAATTCCCCCTAAACACATGCTTTCTATGACAACTTAAAGACAATCGCATCTCTGCAAAACTATACTTCCCCCTTTTGGCATCATCGAAAAGGAGAACAAGTTGAAAAGCATGCAAGCACAAAGTCATAACTAAAGTAAAGAACGTTTAGACAAAATGAATCACAAATGTAATGAACGGCATTCATAAAGCAAGAGAAGTACGATCATTACAGACAATCAAACACAAGGTTTAAAAATGGGGATAGCGTCCCAATGTCTTAGCAAAAACCAAAGAAAAGATAAATTGTTTCAGGGGTTGGAAGAGGGAGGGTGATCATTTTCGGGGACGCTTGCCAAGGGCCTTGAGGTGTTGCTCCTGAAGATGGTTGTTCTGTGCAAGGAGCTCGTTGTTGCACTCAAGAAGTTCTGTGTGGGTGTGGAGGGTGTCGTGAACCTGCTGAATTAGATCAATCATCATGCACTGGTTCTCGATCATCATGCCCATCAGATACTTCGTAGAGTGCTTCTCGGCCTCATCAGGGACGCTCATACCATCGAGCTCGTCCTCTTCATCAGCAGCGTCCTCAACCGGCGTCCCAACTACTTGTAAGTTTTCAGCTTCTGGATCACCTTGAGCTTCTTGAGCAGCAGCGGCGGCAGCAGCCTTGGCTTGCCTCTGAGCCTCTTTCCTTTCCTTTTCCATTTGGCGTTTGACGGATGGAAGCGGCTCATCACAACGAAGTTTTCCAACTGGGGGCAAGGTGATTTGCCTAACATGCCAGTGGATGCCAAAGGACTGTTCTTGTTTCGGAGCATAGAGGCCTTGCTGCTTGAGAATCTGCTTGACTAAGCTAGGGAAAGGAAGAGAGTGCCTGCCTCCTGTGCACTTGCCCATGTGCTCCAAGATTACCCGCGGCAAATTGATCGGCTTGCGTTCTAAGAAGGCGTCCAGCAAGATACTGTCAGTGATCTGGACTATCGACTTCTTTTCTTGGCGGGGGACGACCATGCGCACAATGAAGTGATGCGCAAGGACGCCTGTCTTGGAGAGACAGTGAGCGAACCTGTCCCTAGCAATTGGTTGTCTCCCGTTGAATATTCTGTTGAAGATCTCTTCCTGGGAGAAATGACCAAAATTCTTGTTGGGAAGGTCGTGCATGGCATCTGGCGGAGAGGGACGCAGGCCTAGCATATTGCGGACGGTACCCTCAGCAACTGAGTACTCGTCCCCATCAATTTCGAACGTCCCTTGAGGCTTCCCTTTTACTTCTGAGATTTCAAATTTGGAGTAAAAGCGGAGAACCTGTTCGGGGTCGACTTCTGCGGCCTCGGCGCCTAGGTGCGTCCATCCCTGGAACTCAAGCAGTTCCAAAAACTCTTGGCGTTGATTCTCTTCGAGGAACTAGGCGGTGAAAAGGAGCGGCGACAAGATTTTCTTTAAGCGTTTCTGCTTACTGCCGTTGCTCACAATCACTTCATCACCGGCGTCTTCTTCATCGCCGTCTCCCTCCTCGTCCTCAGGTTCCTCATCCTGGTGAGGAACGTCCTCTTCGTCTGAGGCCTCGTCCCCTTGCTCATGGGACTCAGCCATTTCCGTGTCCTCAGTAGTGGACGCCTGTTCTGTGGGAGGCGCGTCCACCGCTGGAGTCCGTGCCAAGGACTCTGTAGGGACAGTCGTAAGAGGCGTCCCTTGGACTTGAGCAGATTCCTCGACGGCCTTAGCGGGCGGAGGAGGAGGAGGAGTTGAAGCTTTGGGAGGAGAGGGAGAGGGAGTTCTTATCTTGGCCTTTGTAGCGGGGGCAGAGGAGGAGCTTGGCGGAGCCATGGATATGGGCTTCACTTTGAGCGGAGCAGGGGGAGGAGGCGGCTTCTTGGCAGGAGAATCCTCAAGAGTAATCACTTTTGGTACAGCGTCCTTGGCCGGGACCTGTACGAGAGGAGTCGCTTGCGGAGCAGCTGGCATGGGCTTTGCCAAGTCCGCCTCGATCTCTGCCTGAAGCGGATCGGAGGAAGCCGCAGGAGCAGGAGCGGGAGTGACGTCCTCTATCCTTGGCGGTGGAGCAGGAAGGCGAGGGACGTCTTGCAAACTCTGTTGGATCGCCGCAGCAATGGCGTCCTTTTCGGCCTGCTCTTGCCTGGCCTTCTCCTCTTTCTCTATTGCAAGCTCCGAGAGGGGGATAGCGGCCATTTGTTGCTCGGTCACGCCCTCGAGCTCAGCAGACGTCTTCAAGCGTCTCTTTGGGGCGTGAGGAGGGGAGGAAGGGATTGGTTTTGGTGGAGAGGAGGAAGGGCCTTTTATTTGGAGCGTTTTAGAAGGAGGGGGAGAGGAAGGCCTTTTTCGTTTGTGAGATGGGACGGAGCCCGCAGGAGCAACGACAAACTCCATTATATCTGGGAGCAGTTTGGCGAGCTCGTCCACGGTTCCACCAAACGAGTCAGATATGATGCCTGGCCCCATGAATGGAGGGTTGGAGTTGTTGGTTTCCGCAAGGCGGGGCTTGACGTACGTTACCATGAACTAGTAAAGTAGTCGTTGGATTTTGGGAGGATGTTCGTGAGCGGACGCCCTAAGACAGATGTTGGCGAGCGTCCTTGGCTCTTTTTCAAGCCAGCCCTCAATGAGAGGGTCAAGGGGAGGACGGCGTTTGAGTTGAGAGGGGAGCCGTCCAATTGAGCCACTGTAAACAGAGGCTTTGGCGATATTATCTGGCTCAGGCTCGGGTTTGAAGGGCTTCTCGAGAAATGAGAACCGCTTTTGATTGGGTTTGGATTGAGAGCGAGGAGGTTGTTGTTTTTGTTGTGGAGGTTGGGAGCGAAGGGGCTGGGGAGGGGTGTTGGAGTGGCGGCGCTGGGTGGATTGAGACGAAGAATGGTGGCGAGGGGGTTCTTGGCGGCCGGAAGGTCTGCCTCTTGACTCCATTAATGACCGGCCTTTCACCGGAGGAGATCTCGAGGAGCTAGGGTTTTTCGCCGCCGACGAGGGTGAGGGGTTTTTGGAAGCTCTAGTGTTGGCCATTTGAGAGAGAGGGTTTATATAGAGAAAGATTAGGGTTGAGGATGAGATTTCGGGATGCGTTTGAAGATTTTGCAAATCTTGAGAGATTCCTATAAGTGAGTAAACAACAGAGGAGCGAAGAAGGTGTTTCGGAATGCACAGGTGGGTATTTATAGGAAGAAGACGAAGTTGGACGGTCAGGGGTAACAGGGTCTTTACACTCGGCTTCCTCCACCCGCCTTCCCACACGTGGCTTTCTTCTTTGTTGAGAAACACAGCTGTTGAGCACTGTTTGCGCATATCCCGAGATCTTCGCTGAAACTTCTCTAAGACGGTTCACCTTCCCAATTTCAAAATTCAAACTTCTCATAACTGCAAAAGACCCTGACCTGGCGTCCTTTCAACACACAACACTTCACTACACTGAACTGAACCACGGCGTCCCAGACACTGATCTCAACCTCTGAACTTAGAACTCTGTACGGACAGCTCTCAGCTCTTAACACGCGTCCCTTTGATCACTTAGAACCATTTTTGAAAATCAAGCAAGTACGTCCCGTAAAGATAAAGCAAAGAACGCTCATAGGACGCGTTTGCAAGATTCTCGGCTTAGGTAAGCTTAGAGTTCCCATTATTTCGGCTTATAATGAGGGTAGATTGATCAGGGATACTCTTGAGATGAAAAGCGAATTGAATACCGTTCAAAAACATGAGCAACACATATGTCTTAGACTAGCGTCCTTTAAAGATGACTTTAAATGAATACATTACTTCAAAAAAAAGTTCTCAACGAAACATAGCCAATCATGGAGGGAATAATAGAACGGGACTTGATCAGTTGAAAGTTATCATCCCCAAGAGCAGCCGGAGGTGCTCGAAGGGACGTCTATCAAGTGCTTTTGTGAAAATATCGGCCACTTGGTCCTCAGTCCTAACATGATCTACCTTAATTAATCCAAGTTCAACATTATCACGAAGAAAGTGATGTCTTATATGAATATGCTTCGTCCAAGAATGATGAACAAGATTTTTGGCAATACTTATAGCACTGGTGTTATCACACAAGATAGGGACTGTGTTGAGGAACGTACCATAATCTTCAAGTTGGTACTTGATCCATAGGACTTGTGAGCAGCACGAAGCAGCAGCAACGTACTCAGCTTCCGCGGTGGAGACTGCCACGGAGTTTTGCTTTTTGGATCCCCAAGATACAAGACATGACCCAAGGAATTGTGCCATTCCTGATGTGCTCTTCCTATCCACCACATGGCCAGCGTAATCTGCGTCAGAGTACGCTACCAGGTTTAGGGACGTTCTTCTGGGATACCATAGGCATAGGTCATCTTGTCCCTCGAGGTATCTGAAGATTCTCTTGACCTCTTGCATGTGGGAATCCTTTGGATTTGCTTGGAAACGAGCACACAAGCACACAACGAACATGATGTCGGGACGACTTGCCGTTAGGTATAGCAAGGACCCTATCATTCCTCTGTAAAGCTTTTGATCTACACTCTTGCCTTCTTCATCAGCATAAAGGCGAGTGTTGGGGGAGATGGGAGTACCAATGGATTTTGAAGCGTTCATTCCATACTTCTCGAGCATTTCACGGATGTATTTTTGTTGGTGAATGCGCGTCCCATCTTTGAGCTGGGTGATTTGGAGTCCCAGGAAGAAGTTGAGTTCTCCTATGAGGGACATCTCAAACTCACTACTCATCAATTTCTTGAATTCCTCTACAAGTCTCATGTTAGTGCTTCCAAAGACTATGTCATCGACATAGACTTGGACAATCAAAACATCTTTAAGGACTTTCTTTAAGAATAGTGTTTTATCGATGTTACCTCGTGTGTACCCGTTGGACAAGAGAAAGGACGCAAACCTATCGTACCATGCACGAGGGGCTTGCTTGAGTCCATAGAGTGCCTTGTCCAAGAAATACACATGATCAGGGTGATCAGCGTCCTCAAATCCTGGAGTTTGAGCGACGTACACTTCTTCTTTAAGCTTGCCATTGAGAAAGGTTGTCTTGACATCCATTTGAAAGAGATTGAACCCCTTGTGGGCGGCGTAGGCGATGAGGAGGCGAATGGCTTCAATTCTAGCGACAGGAGCGAAGGTCTCATCATAATCGATCCCTTCCTCTTGCCTATAGCCTTGAGCCACAAGCCTTGCTTTGTTCCTTGATACGCGGCCACTTTCATCAAGCTTGTTTCTATAGACCCACCTCGTCCCTATTATGTTTTTGTTTCTCGGTCTAGGGACGAGGGTCCAAACTTTGTTCCTCTCGAATTGATTGAGTTCTTCTTGCATGGCTTGAATCCAATCAGCGTCCTGGAGTGCTTCCTTTATGTTCTTAGGTTCAACTAAGGACACAAAGGCATTGAAGGCACAGAACGCTATGTTGGCGTTGAGGGACTGATTCACAGCTGATCTTGTTTGGACTCCTTTTGAGATGTCTGAGATGATTTGATCTGTTGAGTGAAGTCTTGAAAGGTTGGATCCCTTATGAGTAGCGTCCCTGGCAGGAGTACACCTAGGGTCCGTCCAATCAGACTCATCAGAGTCAAATCCGTCTTCTTCATTTGTCGGCTCAGTGTGTTCCCCCTCAGCTGGAGCGTCCACACTGTGTCTTTCTCCTTGTTGACTTGATTCACCGGCCTCAACTTGGTTTAGCGACCAAGTTTGAGAAGGCTCTTGTTGTTCACTGGGAACTCCCATTGAGACCTCAACGCGAGACTCAGGGGCGTTCTCAGGAACATAATATTTGACGGAGGAGCCTCTTGGTTCTTCTTCATCATCGTCCCTAGGAGAGGGGCGACCTTCCTTCTTACCTGGTTCTTTCTTGAGAGAAGCATTTTCTTTGAAAACTACATGGATACTTTCCTCAAGCTTAAGAGTCCGTTTGTTGAAGACTCTATAGGCTTTGCTTGTGAGGGAGTACCCAAGAAATATTCCTTCATCACTCCTAGCATCAAACTTGCCGATGTTGTCTTTGCCATTGCTGTGAATGAAGCATTTACACCCAAAGACTTTGAGGTGTGAAATGTTTGGCTTTCTTCCATTCAAGAGCTCATAGGACGTCTTTTTGAGCAACGGACGAATTATAGCTCGATTGACAATGTAGGTTGCGGTGGCAACGGCTTCTGCCCAGAAGTGTTTGGGGACGCCACTGGCCAAAAGCATCGTCCTTGCCATGTCTTCCAACGTCCTATTCTTTCTTTCAACAACGCCATTTTGCTGAGGAGTTCGAGGAGAGGAGAAGTTGTGGGAGACTCCTTGTTGGTCACAAAAGTCAAGGAACTCTGAGTTTTTAAACTCCGTTCCATGATCTGACCTTAGAGCTTTCAAGCTCGTCCCAAGAGCAACTTCTACTTGCTTGATGAAGATTTTGAACATCCCGAAGGCATCTGCTTTTGACACTAAGAAAAGAACCCAAGTGAATCTTGAAAAATCATCTACAATGACATACATGTACCTTTTTCCACCATAGCTTTGGGTTTGCATGGGTCCACATAGATCCATGTGAAGAAGTTCTAATGGCTTCTTTGTGCTCACTTCATTCTTGGATTTGAAGGACGATCTTGTCTGCTTCCCTTTGATGCATGCTTCACATTGCTCAATTTGCTCAGGATCAATTCTGGGAAGACCTCTTACTAGATCCTTTTGATGAAGCTTGAAGATTGTGCTAGGTCCCGCGTGTCCTAGACGTCGATGCCAGAGATCGGCATCCACAGCGGAGACAGATAAGCACAACTTGGATGCAGGCTTGAGTTTTTTATTGAAGACGTAGACATTGTTTTCACGAGTCCCTTTGAGAATGACTTGATTTGTTTTCTTGTTGATGACTAGGCATTCCTTAGAGTCAAATGTGACTAGGTTTTCACCTTGATCACATATTTGGGAGACACTAAGGAGGTTGAAGCCTAGTCCTTCGACAAGACTAACTTTGGACGCACTGATGGATTGATTCAGCTTTGCGGTGCCCGTCCCTTTGATCTTTCCTTTGCCCTTGTTGCCAAACGAGACAGTTCCTCCCGTGGCATTTGTTTGGATAGAAGTGAGATGGATCTGGCTTCCAGTCATATGATTTGAAGCGCCACTATCGATGATCCACGGACTTCCTCTCACTTCCACCTGAAAAGAAGAGTTAGTTCTTTGCGACCCAGGCAAGGTGACCCCTACCTGGTTCGTTACAAGGGTAAAACTTCTTCATAGGCAAATGATCATAGACATTCACATCATTTGATCTTCTAGCATGCGTCCTAGGAGATCGGGCTTTAGGATTTAGCACACTAGCATGCGTCCTATCAGCAGATTTAGGTTTAGCATTCTCACGTCCATTTCTAGCCTTCTTTCCATTTTCAAGATCTTGTTTCAGCTTAAGACACTCATACTGGTAGTGACCACCTTTGCCACAATGCCAACACGTCCTATAATAGTTTCGAAGATAGTACTTTTTGTTAGGACGCTGAATTCTATTCTCTTTCATTTTTTCAGGATCCACTACCTTAGATCCTTTTCCCTTAGCAATATTCTTGTAGATTTTGTGACTGACAGAATTTGTGTAGTAGTCCTTTTGTCCTTTCTCACCACTCTCTAGAACTCTAATGCGCTCTTCTAGATTTCTTGTCTTTTCCCTCTCAAGCTCTAGTTCAGTAGTCTTGCTAGCTTCAAAGTCACTTGGGAGAGAGTTTTTTGATCCTGATTCATACCCTAGTCCTTTCCTAGCTGGAACAAAAACTATTGGGTTAACAGTCTCAGTCATTGGACTCTTTCCTAGAACTTTGACCTCGTCCCTAAGACTAGCATTTTCGAGCTTTAAGCACACAATCTGACTTTTAAGGAACTTGACTTCTTCCTGAGAGGACTCTAGTTGAAAAGACGTGATACTACAATTTTCACATTCCACAACGATATTCTCGGTTTCAGCTTCCTCAAAACTTTGTTTCATAGCATAGCTCTCTTGCATGATTTGAGTTATCAATTTAATGAGCTTTGGTTTTGAACACTTTTCAAGAGAGTTTAGCATGGTTTCATGGGTTACCTCTTGCTCAGTTTCAGAGACGTCCTCTGGGGCGTCTTCCATAGCCATGTAGGCCACTTGATTTTCTGGCTCTTCATCACTGGAGTCAAGGTCGTCCCATGCACCCTCAAATGCACCAACCAGCGCCTTTTCCTTCATTTCCTTTGATGATAGGCCTGTGGTACATTTCTTGGCCATGTGTCCCTTTCTGTTGCATTTGTAGCACACTATTTCCTTCATCTCTGCATCCGTAAGCTTGCGAGATTCTTTCTTGACAGGCATCTTCATTCTTGGGACTTTGCCTCTTCTGTACAATGCACGAAGAGTTTTGCTCAACAGGGTCAATTCATCTTCCTCGGAAATTTGTTCTTCGGTCTTCCCTTTGCGTTCCACTAACGCTTGAAGACGAAGATTTTCTTGGTGCTCTTGAGTTTTGGCTTCTAGCATTGAGTTTATCTCTCTTTGCCTTTGATAGTATTGCTCATACTCTGGCGTCCTAGCCGCGAGAGTTAAAGCCAGCTCATTCTGGGGACTCTTTCCCATTTCTGCTAGATCTTGGTTTCTTCTTGCTTCGTACCCTTTGAGTTTTCCATAGATTTCCTCCATGGACAATCCCTTATTGGCCTGGTTCTCTTTGAACGTCATTCTATCAAAGTTCCATGGTCCCGTGAGTCCATCTATCAAGACTTGAACCTTCATCCTCTGAGTAATTTCAGTTTCTTTGACACCCAAGTTTTTCAACTTAGTAAGAAGGGCCTCAAAGCGAAAGGAGTAGTCGGTGATGGTCTCATTTGTGAACATCCTGAATTTGTAGAAGTCCCTTTTTGCTTCCAACTGGACGTCTTCTTTCATCTCAGGCGTCCCAACATGATACTTCTCCAGAGCTTCCCATTGAAGCTTAGCTGTTGGGAGATTGCTCACACGAGTGGCGTCCCTTTCACAGAGGGACGTCTGTAGAAAACAGATGGCCTTTGCATTTGCTTCCATAAGCTTGAACTCTTCAGGACCCCAATCTGCCTCCTTGTCCTTCTTGGCGGCAGGAACTTCGAGGTCGCCGTTCTTTATCACCAGCCAGCATTGGTAGTTTTGACTACGCACGAAGCATTCGAACCTTGTCTTCCACCTATTGAAGTTGCCGTCCATCAGGCGAGGTGGTTTTGCACTTGAGATACCTATAGGTTCCATCTCCATGTTTGCTGCAACTCAAACTTAATCTAGAGCGCCCGCTCTGATACCAATTGTTGGATCGTAAGTCTGTTAGTGAAGGAGTCCTTAACTGGGTTAAGGGCGTCCTTAGGTGCAGCGGAATTTAGACTTAACAGGAAACGCAATGAGATAATGGACACGAGTATTTATAGAGGAACCCCACTAAGACCAACTAGTCTTATGGGTAAACCTCTACCTCCGCTTGGAGGATTTTCAATAGCCGTCCTTATCTTATTAAGAGAGAGTCCTTACAACTTAGGCGAGTCGTTACAATTCTCTGAGCTAAGCGTCCGTCCTTAGCCTCACTAGTAACACTCCTTCCACCTAACAAAGTAAACTAACTCTCTTAGCTATAAGGAAGCTATCACACACGTCTCTCACGGTTCGTTGTGAAAGACAAACTACAACTCTAACTATTTTGTGGTTTGTTTTGGATTTGATGTGGTTGGACTTTCTTTCTCTTGCTTCAAGCTCACTTGATCTTCTTGATCTTCGTTCGTGTTCTTGAATGCTTCGGGAGAGCTTGAGAGAAAGTCTTCAAAGTCCACACCGCTATGCATATCCCTTGGGGGGTATTTATAGCGGAAGTGGTTCTTGTCCTCTAGCGTCCTCTGATGCTTGGCAGGATCCTTGATCTTCCATCAACGGTGCGATGAGCATCTTGAGGAAGTCAACTCTGTTGACGCTTGGGAAGCCTCCGCGTGGATAGGGGACCATCGCTGGGAAAGCGACATCTTTGGAGTTGTCTACACGTGCCCAGATAAGGGAAGCTTCCTTCTGAGGACTACGGCCGAACGTGATGTAATCATGTTGGGGCGGCCTTGATTTGAATTTGAACTTCGTCCGTATTTTGGCGCGCGTCCCTTCTTGATGAGGACGCCGTCCTATCTGCGCAGGAACTTGGCCAATTACGTTCAGCTTTGGAAGTTCTGATGAAGTGCGTCGCTACAGCTTAGGGACTGCCATTCACTTGTTGTCCTTTTCGCTCATGTGCGTCCACTGGACCTACCTGAGATCAACACTTGGACAACTTGTTAAATACATTTGAGTTTGTCATTATCAAAACAAGGGACGATCATTATTGGTTTAGATATTAATGACTGGCGTCCTTAATATCGTCCCAACATTTTTCATCCTTGAATTCCTCCATAATGCCATGATGCTCCAATCTCCATGATTCTTGCTCCGAAATGCCTACAAAACACACAAAAACACGCATAGTCTCCGAATCTCATAGAAATGCGGGAACTAAGCTAAAAGCCTCCAAACCTAAGGAGAAACTAAGGAAAAACTAAGGATACTAACTCTAATCTAACCTTAGAAAGACCTAAAAACAAAGCATAAAAGATGGACATCACAAAGCACATAGAGCTAACTTCACTTTGAACAATCTTCCTATGCTTCAAAACTGACAAGCAAGGTAAGAATCCTTTGAGAAGACGCCAACTAAAATTTTTTACTTTTGGAATGACATCTAGATTCCACACATGCTTCCAACATGAAGAAGAAGAAAACAAATGAGAGGAATTAGCAATGGTGAGGGCATCAAGAACCACTCTATAAGCAGACTTGATTGAGAACAAGCCATATTTTGAGAAGAACCAGCAAAAAATATCTGGAGTAGCAGGAGAAATCAGTTGAATTTGACGAAGAAACTGAATATCACAATCAAGAAGACTGGCATTTAACAAATTCCAATCTTAAGAGTCCCAGTCAAAGAAAGCAGCGATTGGCAAATCAAGTTCAGAAGGAATAGGAGTGGATATCAACTGAAAGGTAGTAGGCCTAGGGATCCATTTTCCAGTCCAAAATGTAAGATTGAGACTGTTTCCAACCTCCCAGAATAATCCTTGTTTGACGACCCAAATTGCGCTATGAATACTCCTCCAAACGTAACTAGGATAAGATCCCAAAGAAGCATTCAAAACATTCGAATGGGGGAAATATCTAGCTTTTAAGATTAAAGAAATAGTGGAGTAAGGAGACTCAAGCAATCTCCAAACCTGTTTTGCAAGTAATGCAAGATTAAAAGCTTTAAAGTCCCGAAAACCCATACCTCCGATGTCTTTGAAGCACAAAGATCCCGCCATTTAGTCCAATGGATCTTCTTTTTTTTTTTTCTTGAGATCCCCACCAAAATTTTGCAACAATAGAATAGAGAGCTTGACAAATAGAAGTTGGAAGCAAATAACAACCCATAATGTATGAAGGAATGGCCTGAAGAACAGCTTGAATTGTAAATCCCCGACCGGCTTGGGAGAGCGAGGAAGATTTCCAGCCATTGGCTTTTTCCCGAACACAATCAATCATATCCTCAATAATAATCTTTTTTGATCTACCAATAACAGTAGGAAGACCAAGGTACTTGTCATGAGGCAGTTGCTCCCGAAAACCGAATAACATAAGCAAAGAGTTCTTTAAGAAACTTGATAGATTAGGGTCAAATGAAATCTGAGATTTTTGGACATTAACCTTCTGACCCATACCAACTTCAAAGATTGAGGAGGTCCAGAATATGGTGGCTTTCTTGGAGATTAGCACGAGCAAATATGATGCAATCATCAGCAAACAACAAATGAAAAACTGGAGGAGCAGAAGAAGCAACTTTGATGCCGAAAAGTTTACCACACCTCAAAGAGTTAGAGAATAAGCTAGAAAAGCCTTCCATAATAAGAAGGAAAAGGAAAGGGGACATTGGGTCACCTTGTTGGATTCAGCGTAGAGGATAGAAAGAAGGAGTCGGGGGCCCATTTAATAGAACAGAGAAAGAGACTGAACTCACACATTTCAATATGAGCTCAATCCATCTCACGTGAAACCCCATATGAGTCATAATTCCTTTCAAGAAACTCCACTCGACTCGGTCGAAAGCTTTTGCCATATCAAGTTTAATGGCCATGAAACCCCACTTCCCAGATTTCTTCTTTTTCAGATAATGAAAGCATTCTGCAGCAACAATGGCATTGTCAGTAATAGACCGACCAGCAATGAAGGCACTTTGAGATTTATTAATGGTGTCTTCCAGCAATGGTTTCATTCTATTAGCAATACATTTAGAGATGAGCTTGTAAACGACATTGCATAGACTAATAGGGCGAAACTCGGATATACACATTGGAATCTGAACTTTTGGAATAAGTATATCTTAACTAGTTCAAGTAAACAGACCCAATATCTAATTGGAATAGCAGACCGGTCAAGAGACGACATGGAAATCAAATTAGTTAGGATGTTTTACTCAAAAAATTAATCGGCACACTTTTATTTTTTTTTGGTTGAGAATCGGCACACTTTTATTGAAAAAACTTACTACTTAAAAATGTATGCATATATTGGTCAAAGTTTCGTGTAATCCGTTGAAGTCATCAACCACTACAACGCATTGCTTTAAATAAGCTAGTTATACCCTACCACTATGACTTATGTTTCGTATTTTTTAAAATTAATTTCATTATAACTCTGATATTAGTCAGTAAAAACTTATATTGAAAATTTTAGCATATAAAAATTATCGCATATTAGATTATGAAAATATAAAACCATATTCTAGTTATAGAATTATCTTGCAAATAAAATCCTTTTACTTTTTGATCCTCTAAAATTTGTCTCTAATAATTAATACATACCATTATTCATATTATCACAATTTTGAGACATTATACGTGAATATGAATTAAAATAGATATTTTAATTGATTTTTTTGTTAGATCTTATTTTTTTTTAATACTATAAATTATCAATATATTTTAGTAAAAATATTTAAATATGCTAAAAACATTAGAAATATAAAATAGGTCCAACATGATGCTAATGTCTGTATATATTGAAAGAACTAATATATGAATTAACAATTATTTTACCAGTGAAAGATAAAATCATATTTATAATGAACATGATAATATTTAAGTCAAGTAAAATATAATGCATATAAGTTGACTTATTATGAAAGAAAAAATATGTTTTAATTAGAAAAAAGGGCTTGTATTTTTATATTCTTCTTTAAATACTATGTTTTTAATTATTTAAATGACCATGATAATATATAAGTTAAATAAAAGTTAATAAATATAAATTGATTTAATTACAAAGATAAAAAAAACATATTTAGAAAATAAATAGACTAATTAAAAGTTCAGATTTTAATATTATTGATTTAATTACAAAGATAAAAGGGCTTCCATTTTAATATTATGTTTTAAATTCGAATTTTCTAAATTACTTCTTAAATAAATAGACTAAAAAGGTAAGTAAACAGATAAGTGATATATAAAAAATGATAGAATATCTTACCAAAATTTAAGATTTAAATATATCTTTTATATAAATAGATAATATGGAGTTTGATCAGATTAATTAAAATATCATGAATAAAAATTTATTACTTTTTAGTATGATATGGGATAGAATCAACGTCGGCTTTTATAATATGCGATGATTTGTCATCTACTATAATACAGTATAAAGCAGAACCCAAGTATGTGCAAAAATTTGCGCTACGTCATCATTGTTGAATAAAATACTGATTTTATTTTTAAAATTGTACCTTTTTTAGATAAAAAAATATACGCTCTTGATATCTTATCTAAATTTTGATATCTTACCTAAATTTTCTATATTAAGAAAATACTACGTATAATTTTTTTAATTATTAAAATGTTTTTCATTCATTGCTGAATAAAGTATTGATTTTATTTTTTAAATTGTACCTTTTTTAAAAATTTCTTTATACGCTCTTGATATCTTATCCAAATTTTGATATCTTACCTAAATTTGCTATCTTAAGAAAATATAATATTTTAAATTATTAAAATGTTTTTCATTTTAGGTAAAAGATTTTTGTACCCTTATATGAAGATTCTATATAATTAATTAAAATAATAGATTTTATAATTTAAATTATAAAAAAAAAGTAAAAATACATATATAGGTCAATATGTTTGGATTTGGATTAATGATATTCATTAAGGAAGAAGTTTTTGTGGATTACAGTTTCCATTTCCCTTATTATTATTATTATGATTATTATTTTTTAATATACCAAGTTTGTCCTTATTGTTTTGGGTCTTCGTCAAAGTTATTACTAACATTAGTTTTTTGAGCTCACTAGTCATCAATCAGCATCCAGCACACATGTTTTGAATAAGTTCGTGGTGGTCAAAACTACTCTATCGTCAATTTAACACAGCTAAGAGAACTCTTCACCAAAAAAAAAACACAGCTAAGAGAACTAACCCGACCAATATTGATGTCCCAATTTGTTGGGGTTCGAAGTCTTCTGGTAGGAGATGCCTTATAGAGAATGGAATCTCATATTTTTTTATTTTTTTTTTGATACAAGAAAGAATTAGGTTAGTTCTCGAGAAACTATCCTATAGCATCCGAAAGGATGAGGTCCCTAAGGACCGGATCGGAACTGAGCGAGCAAGTAGGCACCCGACAGAAAGAAGCAGCGATGTGGTCTGCAACCGAGTTGGCTTCCCTGAAGACATGCCGGATCCCCCAACTCTGAAACTTGCCAAGCAACAGCTGAACGTCTATCCGAATAAGCTCCACTTCCCAAGGGCAGCTCCAATCACCCAACACTGCATTAACCACCTGCAGGTTGTCACCTTCAATCACCAGACGGGGAATGCCACACCGGAAGAGAATGGAATCTCATATTTCCTACAAATTATATATTTTAACTCCAATAAATTCTCCATTTTGAGGAATCATATTTATATTGTTGTTATATTTATTAATATATAATATTAAAATACCAAAATTAACCAATTAAAAGAAGACATGATATCATATACTGTAAATTCTCCAAATTTGCTATTTTTAAGAATGAAGATACTGCTAGAAAAAATAATTATTATGTTAATATAGACAATGTTAATTAAAGATAAAAACATAAAATTAAATAAGAAGTATATAGATATCAAATAAAAATGTAATTAAGTAGTATGTAATATTAAAGATATATTATCTATTCCTTTTATTAATATTTTTATTGGGTATTCAATATAACTTAATAGTATAAAAATATATTCCATGTATTATTCAAATAATTAATGTGATGTAAATATAGTGGTAAAAATCCCCCGTCATCGATGATTTTAAAAAAATCTTATAATAAAATTATAAAAAAACAACTTATACCTAATATACTCTTTAATTAAATTGGTAAAAATAAATAGATTATGATTTAAAATATAAATATATTTGTGAAAATAAATAGTTGAGGATATATATATATATATTTATTGAATGGGTGTAATGATAAGATTGAGAATTATATACTTCCTTAGTTCCTTAATGTTTGTCTCATTTCTGTTTTCTTCGTCCTGGAATGTTTAGCGGGAATGTTTAGCGTACATTCCCCTCTTTCCTTTTTAATCTATTACTTTATCACTTGTTACACTCACACTTTATCACTTTTTAAACCATCTATGTTTTTTTCCATCTTTTTTATTTCTCTTTCCTCTCATCCATCAACTTTCTACACCCATCAACTTTTTTACACTCACACTTTATCTCTTTCCTTCTTTATTTCTCTTTCTTCCTTTCACCCATCAACCTTTTCTTACACAAAAAAAAAACTTATTCATTTCCCTAATCTACACGTGAATAGTGAAGTGAGACAAACGTATAGGTACGGAGGGAGTATTAGGATAAAATTATTAATTAAACAACTCAAAATCGAAGATAAAACTAATATTTTAATAGGCAATGTATAAGATTAAGATGATATATTATGATAAATTAAGGTTTAAAAAATAATATTTTTTAAGAAGGAGGTAATATGGTGATAAAATTTGTTTTATTCTACAGTAATAGATATATATTCAAACACTTCCATAAATTGAAATCAGTGAATCAAAAATTTAATTAACAATTTTCATATTGTAATCATGACTATATACTAAAACAGAGGTTAAAAATATTATTTAGCACGACATGTGTCGATTTCTCATTGGACTGTATGCACCCATCTTTATTAAAACAATTTAATTTGTTTAATTGGTTGAAATTTTATTATAGACCCCACATTAAATTGTACATATAATAAATCTATCCAAATCTTTAAAAAAGCTATCCAAAAGTGAACACATAATAAAAATCCACTCTTTATAATTTTCAATAAATTTATTTGTATATATTTAGTTTTATATACTTTATATAAATTTAAAACTAATATTTTAGTTAAATCAAATTCGTCTCTTCAAGACACGGGATTAATACTAGTTTAATAAATAGATAGATATTCAAACTCATCTATACTACCTATAGTATAAAGCGGAGACAATGTCTTCATAAAAAATTGCGCCACGTGTCATTTCCATAATAAAATCATCAGTCGGGCCCTCTTTTATAAAAATTAGGTAGTTAGAATCTCATATAATCTTATCCCGTAAAAATTGCTTAAAATTTACAAAAAATTATGAATTATCCCGAAAATTATGAATTACCACTTATCAAGAATTAATTATAATATTCTGATAAATATTATTATTTAACAAAACATGATATTTTTCGTAAAGTAATTTTTGAACAAATCCACATTATTTATATTATGAATTGATTTACTATTGGTAAAAAAAACACTAATCACAATACGAATAAATATATATGATCTTATAATTTTAATGTGATCATTGACATTACATATCTATATTAGATTGGATTTGTTATCACATTACCCGTACATGGTACGGGGTTAAACTAGTTAGAATAGAAGTGGTTGTTTAGACTGTTAGGCGGCTTTAATGATGGTTATATAAAGTCTCCTCCTCCTCTCATCGAGAACTCGCCACTTGCAAGCTCGTGGAATCTGATCCGAAGCTAATTAGTGGATTCTTACATAAAAACCTATAGAATGGGAGTGGTGCTAAGGGTAGTGGATTCGCTTCTGTTCGTGTTCTTCCTTGCAACTTCCATATTCGCGCCGATGCTGGACGCCCCGAAGCTGATCCCGCTGGAGCGCTTCCCTAAGGTACTGGCGGACGCCAACGCCTGGTACGCGGCCAACTCCGGTGACTACCTGATCGCCGAGAGCCCACCGTTCTTCGAGGGCCTCATGTACTCGGAGCTCTTCTACTTCATGCCCCTCGCCGTCGCCAACATGCTCGCTCTCCTCACCCGCAAGCCCTGGTTTAACACCACTTGCTTGATCTTCGGGGCCAGCTACTTCGGCGGCATGGTACGTCCTCGATCAATACTAGTGATGTCGTCGGTCATAAAGTCGATTAGTTATGTGTAACTATTGCTTAACTTGGGGTTGTGTTGGATCATCAGATGTCAGTGATGGGAGAGCTATTGTTGTCAGGCAGGCCCGAGATGGGATGGATGCTCAAGGTATACGCTCCTTTGCAGGCGCTGGCCGCTCTTGCTATCGTGCGCGCTCTTCTAGTTCCAAACACAACCCCCTCTCACGTCTCCACCAAATCCAAGACCCTTTGATTTTTATCTTTCATCAATATTGTATTGGACGCCAAGGTTTAATAAGTTTTGTCTCTTTAATTTCATCACAACACACATACATGTTTCTGGTTCTTCTCCTTGATGTGCACAATCATGTGAAACCTCTTTGATCGATTTACAAACTATAACCAAACAGTGTACGTGAATCCTTTGGTCAACTATTACCAAACCCGTCTATTCTCAATACATAATTTATACTCTCACGGTCTCACCTTTTATGGTAAATGGTCAAAATAACTTAAGAAGGCATATGATTTGACTGACTTATTCAAATAGTCAGAAATTTAATTACACAAACAGCCGTACAATCTTTCGACCCAAAAAAAGGAGCCGTAAAATGTACGATCAAAAAAAAAAAAGAGCCGTCAAATTAGCACCAAAAACAAATTAGTCACAATTTTAGCCATTACTTATTTACAGATTCACATTGCAACAAAAACGCTCGTGGCTGATTTTTTTTTTTTTTTTTGGTGGTCGAACTCGCAGCTGATTAATTCAATCCAACCAAGTGAACCAACATAGCAACAAATATCTTGTTTCATGGCTGGATAACCACAAGATTGGGTGCTAAATTTTGGTTATACTATTTAATTGTCCATACCCTATACCGACGCAGTCACGGATGCAGAACGAATTTAAAGGGGGCACAACTTGTCTAGGAGACTCAATGGAATCAAGAATAAACGACAAATTTAGTTACTCAATACCTTAAATAGAAAAAAATAGTCACTTATTTATCAGAAAACAATTATATATAACATCGAATTTATACAAAAAATGACTACTTTATAGAGAAAAATTGGAGAGAAATACATTAAATGTGAATAAAAAAGCAAAATGAATAAAAAAGCAAAATGATGTTATGAGGAATTGAACCTTAATGGGATAAAAAAAAAATTGAACAATAAACCATCTAGACCAGTTGATCATCATTTCATATTAATATACACATCAATTTAAAATATATTCATATTTAACCTAAAATTACATATACATATTATATATACTAATAATACCCGACGGAATGGGGGCACATGCCCACACATGACCCCCCTGTGTCTGCCTATGTACCGACGTATAATGTTTTTTGACGTATAGTCTAATTGATAAGAGACTATAAAATAATATTATTAGAATTTAGATATTTTAACATTTTTATATCCGAAACAATGATAATATGTTTTTAATTCGAGATCTTGATTTGATGCTAAGAATAAATTAAAAATTATATTACATATAATAACATTTAAATAAAATTAAAGATAAAATAATAATATTATATTCAACAAATAAGATTGTGCTAAATAGAAATTGATTTTAAATTATATAAAATAGATATATGTGGTTTAATATTATGAACTTAATATCTATAGATGTAATTAATATAAAATAAAGATCATAAATATTAATTTGATATGAACATATATATCTTTGATAAGATAAAGATAATTATACTTTTTATTTTAAAATAAATAAAAAAGATATTATTTGCAAATGTATGGATAAGATAAAAATACTTTTATTTTATATTATAAAATAATTTAGAATACTTTGTTAACAAATATAAGCAGTTTAATATTAAGTGGGGCCAAAATTAATAGGATATCTCAAAAAGGAACAAGTTTAGTATGTAGTACAAATATTATTTTCCGCCAATTGGTAAATTTTATTAACGAACAAAAGAGAGTACAAAAATAAACCAAAATACAAGAAACCTAACCCTTGACCCTTCACCCCAGCAACGCTCACAAATGATATGTCAGAGCACTCTGTATCAACTCGAGCACGATGTTAAAACGTACGGTCTTGTCCTTTTTCAATATTTCCTCATGTTATCGCATCAGCAAATAACATTCCACATTCAAAGGATCAAGGGGAACGAGCTTATAAGCAATCTACCCAAAAAGAACCTAGCCCAAACCACAAGCAACACCACAAACAAAAGCTCTACAACACAAGAGCAAACACTCCACACTCTAGCACAAAAAGAAATAAGGATAAGCCAACCTCCTAGCAAGGTCAAGGATCAAAGGATCATAATGTAGAGCACTCCTGCATAATCCTGACACGATGCCTTAGATGTAGGGATAGTCTTCCCATATGCATCCTCACACCCCAACTTCAACTAGAAGTGTTTAGCAAAGGAAAGAAAGGAATTTCCCTCTCACCACTAGCTCAAAATCCCCTAGCCCACCCAAAACAACACCACACAAACAAAAAACGACAAAATCGCAGATGTAATTTCCTTCTCATAGAATCCCCACGCCTACCATCAAGCTTAAGTTTGATATTGATCCTCAATTTGCAAGCATGCATCTATAATTCTCTTTATACAAACACTGACTTCTGGCTTGATAAATCTAAAAATTGCTTCAATCTTCGTCGTCTAGATAAAGTAGACAAAATGGATGCAAACCAGAACTTTAGAAAGAAAAAGGTTACTCTTTCTTATTGGAGCTAGCAAACCAACTCAACCAATCTTTAAAGGTTTGGAATCGAACCGTGATCCCAAATCCTGTTAAAAACATGGTCCACTACAGCTTTGGAAAAACTACACTGATACCAGAGATGTTGAACATCTTCATCAGCTACTTCACATAAAACACAAGTAGTATTAGAGATAATGCCCATCGTAGCATGTCTCTGGCTTGTTGGAAGTCTCTCAAGCGTAGCAAGCCAGCTAATAAAACTCTAACTCTTAGATTGATTCCCCACCCAAATAACTGAGCTCCAATCAACAACAGGTTCAGTACTCTTAATCATATCATAGATGGCTCTAGAGTCCACTTTACCATTCACCTTAGCAAAATAATTATCAGGGCCGGCCAAGAAGATTTACTATCCATACTTCTTATAGCAATTCTGACAATGTCATCCCTCACCCTAATTACTGACTTCCAAGAATCCCCACACCGTAATATTCAAAAATGAAATATTTTCAAGCGATTTTTCCTCACCCAATTAGTCCACAGATTGTCCTTTCCCATGTAGACATCAAAGTCATTATTTTACTCCATGAAAGCAATTCCTTGAAATTCAGCCCTCTTTTATCAAACGGTCGACAAACCATATGCCAAGCCACAAGGGATCTCTTTCTCGTAGTCGCTCTTGACCACAAAAGCGATCTACGTAAACTTTCCAATCTCATGATCACTGCCTTTTGAAGTAAAATCATTTGCATCCATAAAGAGATAACACTCTCCATAATTGATATAATTACTTGAGCTCTTCCAGAATATGAGAACATTCTAGCTTTCTTAGTCTGAATGACAACAATAATTTTTTTAATCAATGGAGCATATTCTGCAACTTTTAACCTCTTGGAATGCCATGGGCATCCCAAATATCTTATATGGAATATCCCTGGCTCAAATCCCAGAACGTCACTAATCTCTCTTCTCTTATCATCAAACACGTACACCTCCAAAGAAACACCTACTCTTGGAAGAGTTAGCAATCAGAACAGACTCTTTCCCAAACTACACCAAACCATTCTTAATCATCTGAATGGCAACCCTATTAGGCTTAGTAAAATTTAAGAGATCATCAGCAAATAATCGCATAGATAACAGTTATAGGTTCTAAGTTGTTTTTACATAACAGGTTTGTCCACGGTCCAAACCCAGTTAACAATAGAAAATCAATCAATTCAACAAGTTAGCTACTCATGCAAAATCAATCAACATTCATATAATGAAGTATAAGAGAATTAATATTAACCAAAGGATAAAAATCAATTACTAAAATCTCACGAGTTCATACATCAGAGTTTCACCTTCGAACAAACCCTAGGAGACTAGCTCTCCATAATACAAAAGAAATCTAAACTAAAAGAAAAGAATTAATTTGATGTGAATTGGATGAATAAAGGATGTCAATTGGATACAAATTAGATCTCTAAAACCTAAGGCAAGCCTCCATATACATATATTAGTCGAGAGACACGCCCATCGGACTACTAAAGATAGAGGAAAGATAAGAGAAACGAAAGAAGATAAAAATTTGGCCTTTTGGATCTGGCACCAAACCGTGTCCGCGTCACCGGCTCCGCGCTCGTGGTCAATGCCGGGTCAAAGCTATTTTAATCAGGTGCTACCGCACCCGCGCTATGTTACCCGCACTCGCGGCCCTTGAAGATAGAAATTTCTTGGTTTGGGCTGAAAACACGGCCGCGGATCACCCACGACCGATCGCGGTTTTGGTCAACTCTAGTCAACTTCTACGCAAAAAATTTCCGCGCACTTCGCTAATCGCCCTCTACCGCACACGCCTTTCGAGATCCACGCGCACGGTTTTCTCCAGTGTAAAGTAGATTTCCTTGGGATGAATCCGCACCCGCGGCCATGCCACCGCGCTCGCAGTTTATTTACAGAATCGGATCTTCTTCTTCATTGGAATGCCATGAAAACTCTTGAATCTTGAGTCCTTGTGTCTTTGGTCTTGATATTACAATTAAGCACAAAGTCGAACCTACAAAACTCAATATATCCCTAAAATACAAGAGTTAACACATCCTAAATAGAGTATATCAAATCTCTCATACTTAGATCTTGCTCGTCCCCGAGTAAGCTCAAATTATTTATAACAATCAACACAACAAAGATCTCAGGAAATACAAGGGAAGACAAAAACACTCAACTCTCAACCCGAACCCAAAATAGAGTAGTCGTGAGCATGAACAAGTAAAGCTCAAACACACACCTCACAATATGATAATAACACTCGAGCTCTAAAAAGTGTAGAGCAACCTAGGTGACTAAACTAAACTAGAAAAAAACAAACAAACATATAAACAAGCAATTCATGGTCCAAACAATTCTATAACCCTAGGCAAGGACGCTTAAATTAGAATTAGAATAGAGAACAAAGATATGCAGGATATAATATCAAACAATCAAGCTACGAGTCAATTGCAAGATAAAACAATTAATTCTTTTCTTAATCCTAGTTGCATAGACAACAGGTCTAGGTTAAGTTGTTTTCATAGATCAGTTTTGTTCACGGTCCAAACCCAATCCAACAGTACAAAATCAATCAATTCTATTGTTATCTACTCCTAGAGATGTTGGGACGCTATCAAGGACGCTTGCGTACTTGATAGTGTGTCCACACAAACCATCCCTTAGTTTTGATATGACAAACTCACTTTGATTCTAATAAATTTGTCCAAGTGTTCAGGAACGCCAGTGACAAAAGGACAACAAGTGTGTGAAGCGTTCCCTAGGCTTAGGGACGCTAGCTAACAGGAAGTAAGGACCAGCAAGAGACTACTTGAGCAAGGACGGAGTCCCAAATCAAGTAGGAACGCGAAGCCAAGCGTCCTTACTCTCTAGCCGACAGGATGACATCACTCGACAACATTTGATCATCCAAGGACACGTGGAGACGGATCCTGTAGCAGAGTCCAACACTACGTGGCGGACGATCCTGTTGCAGAGTTCATCAACACGTGGCGGCCGATCCTGTAGCGGAGTTCATCACACACAGCTGGATTCAGGAAGCTTCCTTATCACCGCCATCATACGTGGAGGAAGATCCTGTAGCCACATCCACCAAGGGCATGATCGTCCCAGGAGAATGACGCCCTTCCCAAGTCCTATAAATACCCCAAGGCATTTATTGTGATGTTAATGCTTTCAGAGAATATTCAGAGAGAATCAGAGGAAAGCGACTCACTCAAGAACACGAAGAACTAGCTCAAGAACTCAAGAACAGTGCTAAGACTTGTGCTAGATCGAGTGAGAATTGTAACCCAAACCACAAAACTGTTTGTATTCAGAAAAACCAAAAAAAGAAAGAGAGTCCTACGAAGTACTGTAGGACGTAGGGATAAAGTCCTTTATAAGATTGAACTCGCTTAAGTTGTAGGCTTAGAGGAGTCCTTTACTAGTGGACTTAGGAAGAAAAGCTAAGTGCCAGAGAACTGTAAAGACTTGCCAGTACAACTGTAAGGACGTTCAATATAAAGGAAAAGCTATTCAAAATCCTCCAAGGAGGTAGAGGTTTACACTTAAGGACTACTTGGTCTTGAGTGGTTCCTCTATAATTCACTGTGTTCATTATTTCCCTATTTAGTACTTTATTCCGCTGCGTTACTTAAGGACGCCCCTACTCCTCGTAGGGACGCCTGACCAAAGGACGCCTTTACCAAAGTAAAGGACGTCCCTCAGTTACTAACGATCCAACAATTGGTATCAGAGCAGGCGCTCTAGATTCTTACTGAGTTGCCGGTGAAAATAGACATGGAACCTATTGGAATCTCTTTTGTGAAGCCTCCGCGCCTGACGGATGGAAACTTCAACCGCTGGAAGATCAGGTTCGAGAACTTCGTTAGGAGTCAGAACTATCAGTGTTGGAAAGTGATCATGAAAGGCGACCTTACCGTTCCTGCTGATAAGAAAGATAAAGAGGACGAGTGGGGTCTTGATGAATTCAAGCTGATGGAAACAAACGCTAAGGCGATATGCTTCCTTCAAGCGTCCCTTTGCGAGAGGGGCGCCACCCGAGTTAGCAATTTGGCCACAGCCAAACTACAGTGGGAAGCTCTCGAGAAGTTCCATGTAGGAACTGCTGAGATGAGGGAAGACGTTCAGCTTGAAATCAAGAGAGAGTTCTATGCTTTCAGGATGCTGCCCAATGAAACAGTTAATGACTACTCATACCGCTTGGAGGCTCTTGTCACCAAGATGAGGAACTTGGGCGTTCCAGAAGCTGAAGTTTCAATGAGGAACAGAGTTCAAGTGGTCATTGATGGTCTAACCGGAAAGTGGAACTTTGATAGAACCACGTTCAAAGAAAATACAGCTAACAAGACTCTAGATATGGAAGAAGTCTACGGGAAGCTGAGAGGATATGAAGCAAGGAGGAACTCTGATTTGGCTGAGTTAGCACGGAATCCTCAGACTGATCTAGCCTTGATGACTTCAACACCAAAGTACGCTGAGTACTTGCATCGCCAAAGGGAACTTGCTATGATGGTGGAAGCCAACAAAAATGAGAACCGTGAAAAGATGCTCGTGCAAGCTTTAAAAGACAAAGAAAGCAAGTCAAAGGAAGAGCTTGATAAAGAGGAAGAACTTGCTCTTCTACACAAGGCTCTCCGCATCTATGGGAAAAGGAGCAAATACTTCAACAAACACAAGATGCCATACAAGAAGGAGAGTCCCAAGTACTCAGAGGCAGAAATGAAGGAACTCACTTGCTACAAATGTAACAAGAAGGGACACTTTGCCAAGAAATGTACTACGGGAATGACTTCAAAAGAAATGAAAACAAAGGCCCTCTTTGGAGCGTGCTCAGCTGCATGGGATAATGTCAGTTCTGATGATGAAGAACCTGATGAACAAGCGGCGTACACAGCTATTGAGGACGCCTCTGATGATGAACAAGTGGCGTACATGGCTATGGGGGACGCCTCGGTGGTTGAGGAGGATGCTTCTAAATCTGAAAATGAGGTAACTCGTGAGTCTATGATAAGTTCCTTAGAGAATTGTTCTAAATCCAAGCTTATTAAACTTATTGGTAAAATCATGGAAGAAAGTGTAGCCATGCAACACAGAATGGATGAACTTGAACTTGAAAATGAAAATATTGTGGTTGAATGTGAGAACTGTGCTATAGTGTCTTTGCAACTAGAGTCCTCATGTGAAGAATCCAAATCCCTAAAAACTGAAGTGATGTGTCTTAAACTAGAGAACGCTAAGCTTAGGGAAGAAGTGAAAGTGTTAGGAAAGAATCCTATCATTGAGGAAGTTAGACCAATGGTTTTTGTCCCAGCCAAGAGAGGTCTAGGTTATAAATCTGACGCTAAGAACTCTCTACCTAGCGACTTTGAGGCAAACAAAACTTCAGAACTTGAACTTGAAAGGGAGAAAACCAAAAATCTTCTTGAGAGAATTAGAGTCCTAGAGAGCGGAGAGATAGGTAAAGAGGACTACTACACTAATTCCACAAGTCATAGGATCTACAAGAAAATTGCTAAAGGGGAAGGTTCTAAAGTTTGTAATCCTCAAAAGATGAAAGAAAACAAAATTCAACGTCCCAACAAGAAGTACTACCTTGGTACTTACTATAGGACGTGTTGGTATTGTGGACAAGGAGATCACTTCAAATATGACTGTTTGAAACTGAAGGAAGACACTTGTTGGGACGCTATCAAGGACGCTTGCGTACTTGTTAATGTACCACACAACCGTCCCTTAGTTTTGATATGACAAACTCACTTTGATTCTAATAAAATTGTCCAAGTGTTCAGGAACGCCAGTGACAAAAGGACAACAGGTGTGTATGAGCGTCCCCCAGGCTTAGGGACGCTAGCTAACAGGAAGTAAGGATCAGCTAGAGACTACTTGAGCAAGGACGGAGTCCCAAGCAAGTAGGAACGCAAGAAAGGAGTCCTTACTCACTAGCCGACAGGATGACATCACTCGATAATGTTTGATCATCCAAGGACACGTGGAGACCGATCCTGTAGCGGAGTCCAACACTACGGGGCGGACGATCCTGTTGCAGAGTTCATCAACACGTGGCGGCCGATCCTGTAGCGGAGTTCATCATACACAGCTGGATACAGGAAGCTTCCTCATCACCGCCCTACTACGTGGAGGAAGATCCTGTAGCCACGTCCACGAAGGGCATGATCGTCCCAGAGAAACGACGCCCTTCCCCAAGTCCTATAAACACCCCAAGGCATTTATTGTGACGTTAACGCTTTCAGAAAATATTCAGAGAGAATCAGTAGAAAGCGGCTCACTCAAGAACACGAAGAACTAACTCAAAGAACTGAAGAACAGTGCTAGAACTTGTGTTAGATCGAGTGAGACTTGTAACCAAATCACAAAACAGTTTGTAATCAGAAAACCAAAAAGAGAGAGAGAGCTCTGCGAAGTACTGCAGAACGTAGGGATAGAGTCCTTTAGTAGATTGAACAAGCTTTAGTTGTAGGCTTAAAGGAGTTCTTTACAAGTGAACTTAGGGAAAAGCTAAGTGTCAGAGAACTGTAAAGACTCGCCAGTACAACTGTAAGAACGTTCAATATATAGGAAGAACTATTCAAAAATCCTCCAAGGAGGTAGAGGTTTACACTCAAGGACTACTTGGTCTTGAGTGGTTCCTTTATAATTCACTGCGTTCATTACTTACCTGTTTAGTACTTTATTCCGCTGCATTACTCAAGGACGCCCCTACTCCTCGTAGGGACGCCTGACCAAAGGACTCCTTTACCAAAGTAAAGGACGTCCCTCAGTACTAACGATCCAACAATTGGTATCAGAGCAGGCGCTCTAGATTCTTACTGAGTTGCAGGTAAAAAAGGACATGGAACCTATTGGAATCTCTTTTGTGAAGCCTCCGCGTCTGACGGACGGCAACTTCAACCGCTGGAAGACTAGGTTTGAGAACTTCTGCAGAAGCACAAATTATCAATGCTGGAACGTGATCAGAAAAGGTGACCTCAAGGTTCCCGATGACAAGAAAGACAAAGAGGACGAGTGGGGTCCTGATGAATTCAAGCTAATGGAAACAAATGCTAAAGTAGTGTGCTTTCTTCAAGCGTCCCTCTGTGAAAGGGATGCCACAAGAGTTAGCAATCTCCCCACAGCATAACAACAGTGGGAAGGTCTTGAGAAATTTCATGTGGGAATTGTAGAAATGAAAGAGGACGTCCAGCTGAAAATCAAAAAGGAGTTCTATGCTTTTAGTATGTTGCCAAATGAAACGGTCAATGACTACTCATACCGTTTTGAAGGTCTTGTCACCAAGATGAAGAACTTGGGCATTCCGGAATCAAAGATCTCCATGAGGAACAGAGTTCAAGTAGTTATTGATAGGTTGACTGGAGTCTGGAACTTTGATAGGACGACTTTCAAAGAAAACACAGCCAACAAAACTCTAGATATGGAAGAGATCTATGGGAAGCTCAGGCAGTACGAAGAAAGAAGAATCTCTGACATGGCTCAGCTAGGAAAGAATCCTCAAACTGATCTTGCTTTGGCGTCCACAACACCAGAGTACGCTGAGTACCTACGCGGCCAAAGAGATCTAGCATTGATGATGCAAAGTAAATCAAAAGAAAAGCTTGAGAACTTGCGTTCTAAAGAGAAAGAAAGCAAGTCAAAGGAAGAGATTGACTCAGATGAGGAACTATCTCTTATTCACAAAGCTCTCAAGTACTATAACAAGACGAACAAGCATAGCAACAAGAGCAAGTCTTATAAAAAGGAGAGTCCCAAGTACACAGAGGCTGAAATGAAAGAACTCACATGTTACAAATGCAACAAGAAAGGACATTTTGCCAAAAAGTGTACTGTGGGAACGTCCTCCAAGGATAAGAAGAAAGCTCTTATTGGAGCATGCACAGCTGCAAGGGATGATCTCAGTTCAAGTGATGATGAACGTGAAGATCAAGTTGCATACATGGCAGTGGAGGACGCCTCAGTTGTTGAATAGAACGCCTCCGACAATGAACAAGAGGTAACTCACGATTCCTTGATGCGTTCCTTAGAAAAATGTTCAAAACCAAAACTCCTTAAACTCATTGGTAAAATCATGGAGGAAAGTCTTGCTATGAAAAGAAGAATGGATGAACTTGAAGATGAAAATATTGTAGTTGAATGTGAAAACTGTAGTTCAATGACTATTCAACTAGAGTCCTCATGTGAAGAAACTAAGTCCCTAAAAACTAAACTTATGTGTCTCAAACTTGAGAACGCCAAGCTTAGGGAAGAAGTGAAAGTATTGGGAAAGAGTCCCATAGTTGAGGAAGTGAAACCAATAGTCTTTGTCCCAGCCAAAAGAGGACTAGGCTATGAATCTGACACTAGGAACTCTCTCCCTAGAGACTTTGAGGCTAGCAAAACTTCAGAACTTGAACTTGAAAGAGAGAAAACCAAGAATCTTCTTGAAAGAATTAGAGTCCTAGAAAGTGGAGACAAAGGGCAAGAGGACTACTATACTAATTCCACCAGTCATAAAATTTATAAGAAAATTGCAAAAGGGGACGGTTCAAAAGTGTGTGATCCCCAAAAGATGAAGCAAAACAAAATCCAACGTCCCAACAAGAAGTACTACCTCGGTACTTACTATAGGACGTGTTGGTACTGTGGACAAGGAGACCACTTCAAATATGACTATGTGAAACTAAAAGAAGATATTGCAAATGGAAAAGTTGCTAGGACTAAAAATGAAAATGCTGAGTCCGTTCCCAAAGCTAATCCTAGGCGTCCTAGACGTTCTAGGAGTTCTTTCCGAAAGCATGCCATTTCTAATGATGTTAATCTGAATGACTATATGACAGAACCAGAGTTCTATTATTGTAATGAGCCAGGTAAGGAACACCTTGCTTGGGTCACCAAGAACTAATCTTGTTTTGACAGGTGGAAGTGAGGGGACGCCCATGGATCATTGATAGTGGCGCCTCAAATCATATGACAGGAAGCCAGATCCATCTCACCTCTATCCAGAGTAGTGCCACGGGAGGAACTGTCTCGTTTGGCAACAAGGGCAAGGGAAAGATCAAAGGAACGGGAACTGCTATTCTAAACCCGTCAATCAAAGCAACAAATGTAAGTCTTGTTGAAGGACTTGGCTTCAATCTCCTCAGTGTTTCCCAAATGTGTGATCAAGGTGAGAACCTAGTCACATTTGACTCAAAGGAGTGCCTCGTCATCAACAAGAAGTCCAACAAAGTTGTTCTCAAAGGAGTTTGCAAGAACAATATCTATATCTTTAATCAAGAGTTCAAGCCTAAATCAGAATTGTGCCTATCTGCCTCAAAGGAGGACGCTGATCTCTAGCATCGCCGACTTGGCCATGCTGGACCAAGCACAATCCTCAAGCTACACCAAAGAAATCTTGTGAAGGGACTTCCCCGAATTGATCCTGAGAAAGTTGAAAAGTGCGAAGCCTGTATCAAAGGGAAGCAAACAAGAACGTCTTTCAAATCTAAAAATGAAGTTAGCACAAAGAAGCCTTTGGAACTTCTCCACATGGACCTTTGTGGACCAATGAAGACGTTGAGCTATGGTGGAAAGAGGTACATTTACGTTCTCGTAGATGATTTTTCTCGATTCACTTGGGTTCTTTTCTTAGTGTCAAAAACAGATTGTTTCAATGCGTTCAAAGTCTTCATCAAACAAGTGGAAGTTGCCCTTGAGACGTCTCTCAAAGCCATACGATCAGACCATGGGACGGAGTTCCAAAACTCAGAGTTCTTGGCCTTCTGTGATCAACATGGCGTCTCTCACAACTTCTCAGCTCCAAGAACTCCTCAACAAAATGGAGTTGTGGAAAGGAAGAACAGGACGTTGGAGGACATGGCAAGGACTATGCTCTTGGCAAATAGCGTCCCCAAGTACTTCTGGGCCAAAGCTATTGCCACAGCTTGCTACATTATCAATCGCGCCATGATCCGTCCTCTGTTGAAAAAGACATCCTATGAGTTGTTGAATGGAAGGAAGCCACGCATTGACTATCTCAGAGTTTTTGGTTGCAAGTGCTTTGTCCACAACAACGACAAAGAAAGCCTTGGAAAGTTTGATGCAAGGAGTGATGAAGCCATATTTCTTGGGTACTCTCTCATCGGCAAAGCATATAGAGTTTTCAACAAAAGGACTCTAAAGCTTGAGGAGAGTATTCATGTTGTATTCAAGGAGAGTTCTTCTCACAAAGACAAACCAAGTAAGAAAGAACGCTCTTCTTCTCAACAGCAGGACGACTCTAAAGACGAAGCTGAAGATTGGTCCTCTGGAAAATACTATGTTCCTAAGGACGCTACCCCAAATCCTGAAGAAGTCTCGGTGGACGTTCCTAGTGTTGTTCAGGGCGTTCCCTCTCGTAGTGAATCCCCAGTTCAACAAGATATGGGTGAATCAAGTCAACAAGGCGAGCAACGCCAAGGTGTGGACGCTCTGTTTGAGGGGGAACACACTGAGGATGATGCTCAAGATAATAGTGATGATTCTGATGAAGAGATTGATCCAAGGTTAGCTCAATTGTTTCAAAGGGAGTCCCGCTTCTCTAAGGACCACCCAACCTCTCAAATTATCTCAGATCCTTCTCAAGGAGTTCAAACAAGATCAGCAGCAAGCAAGTCCCAGAGTGCTAATTTAGCTTTCTGTGCTTTCAATGCCTTTGTCTCTATGGTGGAACCAAAGAACATCAAAGAAGCACTCCAGGACGCTGACTGGATTCAAGCAATGCAAGAAGAACTTAACCAGTTTGAAAGGAACAAAGTTTGGACCCTCGTCCCTCGCCCCGAAGGCAAAAATATCATAGGGACGCGCTGGGTGTTCAGAAACAAGCTCGATGAGAGTGGACGCGTGTCAAGGAACAAGGCAAGACTAGTGGCTCAAGGATTCAAGCAAGAGGAAGGCATAGACTACGATGGGACCTTTGCTCCTGTTGCTAGAATTGAAGCCGTTCGTCTTCTCATTGCCTTTGCCGCGCACAAAGGAGTCAAGTTATTTCAGATGGACGTCAAGACTGCCTTCCTCAATGGAAAATTAAAGGAGGAAGTGTACGTTGCTCAACCGCTTGGTTTCGAGGACGCCTCTCACCCAGATTATGTGTACTACTTGGACAAAGCGCTTTATGGACTCAAGCAAGCCCCTCGTGCATGCTACGACAGGTTTGCGTCCTTTCTTTTGTCTCATGGGTATACTAGAGGTTCAATTGATAAAACTTTGTTTATAAAGAAAGTTTCCAAAGACATTTTGATTGCCCAAGTCTATGTTGATGATATAGTCTTTGGTAGTACTAACATGAAACTTGTAGATGAGTTCAAGTCTTTAATGAGTAGTGAGTTTGAAATGTCCCTCATTGGAGAACTCAATTTCTTCTTGGGACTTCAAATCAACCAACTCAAGGAAGGGACGCGCATTCATCAACAAAAATATGTCCGTGAAATGCTTGAGAAGTACGGGATGAACACGTCCAAGCCTGTTGCAACCCCTTGTTCTACCAACTCGTGTCTCAACGCTGATGAAAAGGGAAAGGACGTCGATCAAAAACTTTACAGAGGAATGATTGGTTCTTTGCTCTATTTGACCGCAAGCCGTCCCGATATCATGTTTGCCGTTTGCTTGTGTGCACGCTTCCAGGCAAATCCAAAGGAGTCCCACATGCAAGAAGTCAAGAGATCTTTCGCTACCTCAAAGGACGCGATGATCTTTGTCTTTGGTACCCTAGGAAGACGTCCTTCAAGCTTGTTGGCTACTCGGACGCTGATTATGCTGGTCATGTGATTGATAGAAAAAGCACTTCAGGAATGGCACAGTTCCTTGGTTCATGCTTAGTCTCTTGGGGATCTAAGAAACAGAACTCTGTGGCGCTTTCAACTGCGGAAGCCGAGTACGTTGCTGCTGCCTCGTGCTATTCACAAGTCATCTGGATCAAATATCAACTTGAGGACTACGGTATCAATCTTGAAACTATTCCCATTCGTTGTGATAACACAAGTGCTATTGGAATTTCTAAGAATCCTGTTTTTCATTCACGCACAAAGCATATTCATATAAGGCATCATTTCTTGCGTGATAATGTTGAACTAGGACTTATTAGTATGGAGCATGTAAGGACTGAAGACCAAATAGCTGATATTTTCACTAAGACGCTTGATAGACGTCCCTTTGAGCATCTCAGGTTGCTCTTGGGGATGATAACTTTTAAGTAGCAAGTCCCGTTCTACTATTCCCTCAATGATTGACTATGTTTTGTAGATTCTAAGTGTTTAAGGACTGTTATGCATTGAATTCATATTTGCAAGGACGCTAGTCTAAAATTTCATGTGTTTTGCTACTTTGGAACGCCAATCAAATTCTCTCTATTGTGTCTTGAAAAGAGTATCCCTGATCACCCAACCCTCATTATAAGCCGAAATGATGGGAACTCTAAGCTTACCCTAGCCGAGAACTCTGCAAAAGCGTCCTATGAGCTTCATATTTTTCTTTACGGGACGTACTTGCTTTGTTCTCAAATGGTTCGAAAGGTGATCACAAGGACGGTGAATTGGTTATTGATTTGCTTGAAGAGGTAAATTTTTGCTAAGTATGAGAGAACGCTCAGTGTTTGTAAGAGAGGACGCCAATTCAGTTTTGAGAAGAAGTTGAAGAGTCAGAAATTTGAACTTTTGAAAGTGTAAACAGTGACCGTTGCTTTTGCTGAAATCTTAAGGGGGAAGTTTTGACACGTGTCGCACAGTAAAAAAGTGGTAATTACCGTTTGTGCCACCGCTTCCTCTATATAAGGCTAGAACAGTCGCTCTCGTTCATTTATTATTCTCAACAACTTCCCTGCTCAAATCAGTGCTCTGACTTCTCTCTAGCTTTCCGGCAACTTTCTCTCACTAAAAACTCACCGGAATATGTCTCAAAGACTGATGAACGTAGCCGGATCTTCTACCGGCGGGAAGAGAAGAAAGTTAGTGAAGTCCCACTACATAGAAAAGCCAAAGCCCATCGTCCTCAATGAATCTTTGGTGGACTTCATCAACAGGAAGCCGCGAACCCTGTACAATTTGATAAGGGAACGGATGGATAAACCTGATGTGAAGGAGGATGCCATCAAGACAAGGAACTACGAAAAGTTCATAGAACGGTTCGTCATTCCAGGCCTCCACAAGACAAACTACAAGGACTTGCCGGGGAGGATGGACGACGTTCTCTTCTTTTCGCAGTTTGGTGGTGAGAATCTCGGTCCTTTACTTGATTTAATCCCAGACTTGCACAACGCCGTCCTTCCAGAATTTCCCATGTACCCTAGGGACTCTTTGGCCTACAAGATGCTTAAAAACCGTGTGCCAAGTCCCTCTCCCCCACCTCCTCAAGTCCCCACTATCACCACAAGAAATATCCTTCCCTCAAAACGTTCAACCCCTGCTTCCCCTCTATCAAAATCATCTCAACCCTTCACCTCCTCAAACCCAACACAAATTGTGGATAAGTTTCCACCCCACATAAAGGAGGGACGCTCCAAGAAAACCCACGACCCAAGGCCCCTCAAAAAGGCCAAGACTTCTAGCGTCCCCTCCTCCAAAATCTCCACAAAAAGGCCTAACTCCTCAAAAAGGCCTTCCAACCTATCCAAGGAATCCACTCCTCCTCCAAAACCAATATCCATTGTCCAACTCCCCACTCCTCCACCATCCCCTCAACCCTCAAGAACAAATGCCCTCATTCCTTTTCCTCCCAAACCCTACTCTCCCCTAAACCTCGCAAACTTTCCAACTGCTCCGGCCCATATCTCACCGCCTAAGGACCCCGAGACTCCACGGTCCCGTCGTCCTTCTTCTGAAAACGGACCGGATGAAGCTGAGAAGCGTTCCACACTAGAGCATACCTTTCGCCGCCGCAAAGCTGGCGAAAAGCCTAAGGTGTTGCTACCTAAGAATGCTCCAGAGCCCGAGCACATCTCCTCCTCCTCCTCTAGCTCATCTGAGAGCCAAAGAGGAACGCCTGCTGATCAAGTCTCCCCATTCATCGATGTAGTTGGGGACTCTAGTGACGAGGCGGAAGGAGTTGAGAATGCTCTTGAGGCAACACAAGCTGGAAAAGACCAAGTTGCTGAGGACGCTGGTGAGCACCAGGTCGCTCCAGAGAACGCCGAGCCCACATTATCTGAGGAGCTCGAGCGTGATGCTCAAGAGGTCCCCCCCTACAACCAAACCCTCCCTCTCTCCTAAACCCCATTCCAACTCCTCATGAAAACCCCTCCCCCACAATCCAAACAGAATCCCACCAAGTTCCTGCGGACGCTGAGCCACACTCAGAACATCAATTAGAGGCTCAGGACGCCGAGGGCACGTCCCAAGGTCAAGCTACTTCCGATGCTGATCAAGCCACAGCTGGTGGCAATGAAGAGAATGACCAAGGCAAAGAGAACGCTGCTGGCCAGGACGCTGATGAAAAGGAGTTAGAGGTCTCTGCTGATGAGAACAGTTCTTCAGATGATGAGGATTCTGAGTCCCCTAAGGGCAAACGCAAAAGAAAGCCTGATGGCGCCCCCGTCAAAGTTCTCACCCCCCTGATATACTCCGAAGAGTGGCTCGCCTCCTTCAATGATGATAAAGTTCAGGAGTTCCTTGAGCTACTCAGGTTCCAAGGGTGGTTGAACGTTGGGCCTGCGCCTGCTGTTGTTGATAAAGAGCAGATCAAGGCGTTCTACAGAGATCTGCGATACAAGGCTAAAGATGGCTCACTTCATTTCAAAATAGAAGGAGAGAAAGCCTCAATCACTGAACGCCAGATCCGTTCCTTCATGGGTCTCAACCCACAAAAGCCCCCGTCCAATGCTCTAAGCTGACTTCCAGAAGGCGGATTCGAGACAACTGATGAAGAACTGCCCTTAGTTGAGCACGTGTTTCAGGGCAAAAGACCAATGGGACTGGACAGGGTCGCTCATGTTTTGAGCAAGGTAGGCGCCATCGCACATTACTTTATCTGTCGCGCCGTCCTTCCCCGGCAAGAGAAGCGTTCAATTGTTCAGACACACGACATCATTCTGATTGACGCTCTTCCAGAACGCCGCCCCATCAATCTTGCCAGAATTGCTATGCAACATATGGCTAAGTGTGGGAGGAAGCGCCACGCCTTGCCGTACCCAGGTCTGGTGAAGCTGATACTTATGTCCCAAAATGCTTATGATGAAAGCGCTCCTTCTGAAGAGCTTGGACTTAAGTGGAATGCTAAGAAGGGACTGGTTGAGATCAGGCACAATGAAGAGTTGCCGTCAGTGCTAAAACAGTTAGAGGCTGAGGCTGAGGAAGCCAGATTGCTTCTATGTCTCAGGAGTTCACTCAAGAGCCAGCCCTAAACTTCGCTGCCCTTGATCAAGTACTTATGGCTCCTTCTCCTCCTCCAGCACCTCCAATGGACGCTCCCTCTTCAAGTTCAGGTCAAGTGCCCCGTTCTGCCCCCGCAAATATTGCTCAGCATCCTCCTGCAGAACTAATGGGCGCAATCATGGACAACTAGTGCCTAATCTTCTCTGCCCTAAAGGACTTATCCTCTGCTTTTTCCAAGTCGGCTGAACTTCATGAAGAACTTCTCAAGTTCTATCAATGCCAAAGCCGTCCTCAGTGATTGCCGTCCTCCAACCTCTTAAACCCTCATTGTTTTTGCTTTTGCTTCTTTTAGTTTCAAACACTTCAGATCTTGGTTTGTAATAACCGTACTCTACTTTTTGTTTGAATGGAAGTTCCACTGTTTGCTTGCATGTGTTCGTTTAAGCGTTCCACTGCCTATAGTTATGTTTTTATGCTAACGTCCTTATCATTTGTTATCCTTTTCGATGATGCCAAAAGGGGGAAGTGTAGTTTTGCAGAGATGCGCTATAAATTAGTTATCTAGAATAAGCAAGTGTTAAGGGGGAACTATTAAGTGAAAGGTCTAAGGAACGCCCATGCTAGAATAAAAGAGAACGCTTAGAAAACATTTCTAGGACGCGACTCTCTCCTTAAAATCCAAATGTTAGAGAATCAAAGAATGAAAACTTGTGCTTACTGAAATTTCTCTAAGTGTTAGAGAACGCTTCTAAGTTTTCATACATGCTAAGTTCCAATGTCAAAACTATTTGGCTGAAGAGTTTGTCATCATCAAAAAGGGGGAAATTGTTGGGACGCTATCAAGGACGCTTGCGTACTTGTTAGTGTACCACACAACCGTCCCTTAGTTTTGATATGACAAACTCACTTTGATTCTAATAAAATTATCCAAGTGTTCAGGAACGCCAGTGACAAAAGGACAACAGGTGTGTATGAGCGTCCCCCAGGCTTAGGGACGCTAGCTAACAGGAAGTAAGGACCAGCTAGAGACTACTTGAGCAAGGACGGAGTCCCAAGCAAGTAGGAACGCAAGAAAGGAGTCCTTACTCACTAGCCGACAAGATGACATCACTCGACAATGTTTGATCATCCAAGGACACGTGGAGACCGATCCTGTAGCGGAGTCCAACACTACGTGGCGGACGATCCTGTTGCATAGTTCATCAACACGTGGAGGCCGATCTTGTAGCGGAGTTCATCATACACAGTTGGATACAGGAAGCTTCCTCATCACCGCCCTACTACGTGGAGGAAGATCCTGTAGCCACGTCCACGAAGGGCATGATCGTCCCAGAGAAATGACGCCCTTCCCCAAGTCCTATAAATACCCCAAGGCATTTATTGTGACGTTAACGCTTTCAGAGAATATTCAGAGAGAATCAGTAGAAAGCGGCTCACTCAAGAACACGAAGAACTAACTCAAAGAACTCAAGAACAGTGCTAGAACTTGTGTTAGATCGAGTGACACTTGTAACCAAATCACAAAACAGTTTGTAATCAGAAAAACCAAAAAGAGAGAGAGAGTTTTGCGAAGTACTGCAGAACGTAGGGATAGAGTCCTTTAGTAGATTGAACAAGCTTTAGTTGTAGGCTTAAAGGAGTTCTTTACAAGTGAACTTAGGGAAAAGCTAAGTGTCAGAGAACTGTAAAGACTCGCCAGTACAACTGTAAGAACGTTCAATATAAAGGAAGAACTATTCAAAAATCCTCCAAGGAGGTAGAGGTTTACACTCAAGGACTACTTGGTCTTGACTGGTTCCTCTATAATTCACTGCGTTCATTACTTACCTGTTTAGTACTTTATTCTGCTGCATTACTCAAGGACGCCCCTACTCCTCGTAGGGACGCCTAACCAAAGGACTCCTTTACCAAAGTAAAGGATGTCCCTCAGTACTAACGATCCAACAACACTGAAAGTGGAAAAGCTACTAGGGCTAACATTGAAAATGATAAGTCCGTCCCTAAGACTAACTCTAGGCGTCCGAGACGTTCTAGGAGTTCTGTCCGAAAGCATGCTATTTCAAATGGTGTTAACTTGAATGACTATTTGCCAGAGCCAGAGTTCTATTACTGTAACGAACCAGGTAAGGAACACCTTGCCTGGGTCGCCAAACACTAACTTTGTTTTGGCAGGTGGAAGTGAGGGGACGCCCGTGGATCATTGATAGTGGCGCCTCAAATCATATGACAGGAAGCCAGATCCATCTCACTTCTATCCAAAATAGTGACACGGGAGGAACTGTCTCGTTTGGCAACAAGGGCAAGGGAAAGATCAAAGGGACATGAACTGCCATTCTCAATCCGTCCATCAAAGCCACAAATGTGAGCCTTGTTGAAGGACTTGGCTTCAATCTTCTTAGCCTCTCCCAAATGTGTGATCAAGGTGAAAACCTAGTCACATTTGACTCTAAGGAGTGCCTAGTCATCAACAAGAAGTCCAACAAAGTTTTTCTCAAAGGAGTACGCAAGAACAATGTCTATATCTTCAACCAGGAGTTCAAGCCTAAATCAGAATTATGCCTATCTGTTTCAAAGGAGGACGCTGACCTCTGGCATCGCCGCCTTGGCCATGATGGACCAAGCACAATCCTCAAACTACACCAAAGAAATCTTGTGAAAGGACTTCCCCGAATTGATCTTGAGAAAGTTGAACAGTGCGAAGCCTGTATCAAAGGGAAGCAAACAAGAACGTCCTTCATGTCCAAAAACGAAGTCAGTACAAAGAAGCCTTTGGAACTTCTCCATATGGATCTTTGTGGACCAATAAGGACGCTGAGCTACGGTGGAAAAAGGTACATTTACGTTATCGTAGATGATTATTCTCGATTCACTTGGGTTCTTTTCTTAGTGTCAAAAACAGATTGTTTCAATGCGTTCAAAGTCTTCATCAAACAAGTGGAAGTTGCCCTTGAGACGTCTCTCAAAGCCATACGATCAGACCATGGGACGGAGTTCCAAAACTCAAAGTTCCTGGCCTTCTGTGATCAACATGGCGTCTCTCACAACTTCTCAGCTCCAAGAACTCCTCAACAAAATGGAGTTGTGGAAAGGAAGAACAGGACGTTGGAGGACATGGCAAGGACTATGCTCTTGGCAAATAGCGTCCCCAAGTACTTCTGGGCCGAAGCTATTGCCACAGCTTGCTACATTATCAATCGCGCCATGATCCGTCCTCTGTTGAAAAAGACATCCTATGAGTTGTTGAATGGAAGGAAGCCACGCATTGACTATCTCAGAGTTTTTGGTTGCAAGTGCTTTGTCCACAACAACGACAAAGAAAGCCTTGGAAAGTTTGATGCAAGGAGTGATGAAGCCATATTTCTTGGGTACTCTCTCACCGGCAAAGCATATAGAGTTTTCAACAAAAGGACTCTAAAGCTTGAGGAGAGTATTCATGTTGTATTCAAGGAGAGTTCTTCTCACAAAGAAAAACCAAGTAAGAAAGAACGCTCTTCTTCTCAACAGCAGGACGACTTTGAAGACGAAGCTGAAGATTGGTCTTCTGGAAAATACTATGTTCCCAAGGACGCTTCTCCAAATCCTGAAGAAGTCTCAGTGGATGCTCCTAGTGTTGTTCAGGGAATTCCCTCTCGTAGTGAATCTCCAGTTGAACAAGATGTGGCTGAATCAAGTCAACAAGGCGAGCAACGTCAAGGTGTGGACGCTCTCTCTGAGGGGGAACACACTAAGGACGAAGATCAAGACAGTAGTGATGATTCTGATGGAGAGATTGATCCAAGGTTAGCTCAATTGTTTCAAAGGGAGTCCCGCTTCTCTAAGGACAACCCAACTTCGCAGATTGTCTCAGATCCTTCTCAAGGAGTTCAAACAAGATCAGAAGCAAGCAAGTCCCAGAGTGCGAATTTAGCTTTTTGTGCTTTCAATGCCTTTGTCTCTATGGTGGAACCTAAGAACATCAAAGAAGCACTCCAGGACGCTGACTGGATTCAAGCAATGCAAGAAGAACTCAACCAGTTTAAAAGGAACAAAGTTTGGACCCTTGTCCCTCGTCCCAAAGGCAAAAACATCATTGAGACGCACTGGGTGTTCAGAAATAAACATGATGAGAGTGGACGTGTGTCAAGGAACAAGGCAAGACTGATGGCTCAAGGATTCAAGCAAGAGGAAGGCATAGATTATGATGAGACCTTTGCTCCTGTTGCTAGAATTGAGGCCGTTCGCCTTCTTATTGCTTTTGCCGCCCACAAAGGATTCAAGTTATTTCAGATGTACGTCAAGACTGCCTTCCTCAATGGAAAACTCAAGGAGGAAGTATATGTTGCTCAGCCCCCTGGCTTCGAGGACGCTTCTCACCCAGATCATGTGTACTACTTGGACAAAGCGCTTTATGGACTCAAGCAAGCTCCTCATGCATGGTACGACAGGTTTGCGTCCTTTCTTTTGTCTCATGGGTACACAAGAGGTTCAATTGATAAAACTTTGTTCATTAAGAAAGTTCACAAGGACATTTTAATTGCCCAAGTCTATGTTGATGATATAGTCTTTGGTAGTACTAACATGAAACTTGTAGATGAGTTCAAGTCCTTAATGAGTAGTGAGTTTGAGATGTCCCTCATTGGAGAACTCAATTTCTTCTTGGGACTTCAAATCAACCAACTCAAGGAAGGGACGAGCATCCATCAACAAAAATATGTCCGTGAAATGCTTGAGAAGTACGGGATGAACACGTCCAAGCCTGTTGCTACTTCTGGCTCTCCAAATTCGCGTCTTTACGCAGATGAACAAGGGAAGGATGTTGATCAAAAGCTTTACAGAGGAATAATTGGCTCTTTGCTCTATTTGACCGCAAGCCGTCCCGACATCATGTTTTCCGTTTGCTTGTGTGCACGCTTCCAGGCAAATCCAAAAGAGTCCCACATGCAAGAAGTCAAAAGGATCTTTCGCTACCTCAAAGGACGCGATGATCTTTGTCTTTGGTACCCTAGGAAGACGTCCTTCAAGCTTGTTGGCTACTCGGACGCTGATTATGCTGGTCATGTGATTGATAGAAAAAGCACTTCAGGAATGGCACAGTTCCTTGGTTCATGCTTAGTCTCTTGGGGATCTAAGAAACAGAACTCTGTGGCGCTTTCAACTGCGGAAGCCGAGTACGTTGCTGCTGCTTCGTGCTGTTCACAAGTCATCTGGATCAAATATCAACTTGAGGACTACGGTATCAATCTTGAAACTATTCCCATCCGTTGTGATAACACAAGTGCTATTGAAATTTCTAAGAATCCTGTTTTTCATTCACGCACAAAGCATATTCATATTAGGCATCATTTCTTGCGTGATAATGTTGAACTAGGACTTATTAGTATGGAGCATGTAAGGACTGAAGACCAAATAGCTGATATTTTCACTAAGGCGCTTGATAGACGTCCCTACGAGTATCTAAGGTTGCTCTTGGGGATGATAACTTTTAAGTAGCAAGTCCCGTTCTACTATTTCGTCAATGATTGGCTATGTTTAGTAGATTCTAAGTGTTTAAGGACTGTTATGCATTGAATTCATATTTGCAAGGACGCTAGTCTAAAACTTCATGTGTTTGCTACTTTGGAACGCCATTCAATTTCTCTATTTGTCTTGAAAAGAGTATCCCTGATCACCCAACCCGCATTATAAGCCGAAATGATGGGAACTCTAAGCTTACCCTAGCCGAGAACTCTGCAAAAGCGTCCTATGAGCTTCATATTTTCTTTTACGGGACGTACTTGCTTTGTTCTCAACTGGTTCACAAGGTGATCACAGGGACGGTTAAAATTGGTTATTGGTTTGCTTGAAGAGGTAAATTTTTGCTAAGTTTGAGAGGACGCTCAGTGTTTGTAAGAGAGGACGCCAGTTCAATTTTGAGAAGAATTTGAAGAGGCAGAATTTTGAACTTTTGAAAGTTTGAACAGTGACCGTTGTAATTGCTCAAATCTTAAGGGGGAAGTTATGCCACGTGTCGCACAGGAAATCAGTGTTAATTACAGTTGTGCCACCGCTTCCTCTATATAATGCTGCAACAGTCGCTCTCAGAATTTATTATTCTCAACCACTTCCTTGCTTTCAGAATTTGCTCTGCCCTCTCTCTAAGTTTCCGACAACTTTCTCTCTCTAAACTCATCAGAATTATGTCTCAAAGACAGTGGAACGCTGCCGGATCTTCTGCCGGCGGGAAGAGAAGGAAATTGGTGAAGTCCCACACTATTGAGAAGCCCAAACAGGTCGTTCTCAACGAATCTCTTGTGGACTTCATCAATAAGAAGCCCAAAACCTTGTACATGCTAATCAGGGAACGGATGGACCGTCCAAAAGTCAAGGAGGACGCTGAAAAGACGAGGAATTACGAGAAGTTTATAGAACGCTTCGTCATCCATGGCCTGCACAAAACCAACTATCATGATCTGCCTGGCCGGATGGAGGACGTGCTATTCTTCCAACAGTTTGGAGGTGAGAATCTTGGTCCTTTACTTGACCTTATCCCAGACCTTCATAACCAAGTTCTCCCAGACTTCCCTATGTACCCAAGGGACTCTCCCGCTTACCAAATGTTAAAACACCGTTTGGCGAGTCCCTCTCCCCCATCTCCTCAAATTCCCACCGTCACAACAAAGAAACTTCTGAAGCGTCCAGCCCCATCGTCCCCTCTCTCAAAAACTTCTAAACCCTTCTCCTCCTCAAAACCCACCGAAATCGTGGACAAGTTTCCACCTCACATAAAGGAGGGATGCTCCAAAAAGACCCATGACCCACGGCCCCTTAAAAAGGCCAAGTCCTCAGGCGTCCCCCTTACCAAAAGCTCCACAAAAAGTCCTAGCACCACAAAAAGGCCCTCCAATCTTTCCAAGCAATCCACTCCTCTTAAGATTGTCCAACTCCCAACCCCTCCTCCATCCCCCAAGCCTTCAAAAGCCAACGCTCTTATTCCCTTCCAACCCAATCCTCATTCCTCACCCCTAAATTTTGCAAACTTCCCATCTGCCCCTGCCCACATCTCACCTCCTAAGGACCCCGAGACTCCAAGGTCCCGCCGTCCTTCATCTGAAAGTGGACCAAAGGACGTCGAGAAACGTCCAGCACTTGAGCATACCTTCAAACGCCGCAAAGCCGGTGAATCGCCCAAAGTGCTACTGGTCCAGGCAGCTACAGAGCCGGAGCACATCTCCTCCTCAAGTTCCTCCTCCTCAAGCTCTTCTTCAGAGAGCAAACAAGGAACGCTTGCCGGTGAGTCCTCACCCTTCGTTAATATAACTGGGGACTCCAACGACGAGGCTGAAGGTGTTGAGAATGCCCCTGCTTCAAAAGAGGCAGAAATTATTGAAGTTGTTGAAGACGCTGGCGAGCACCAGGTCTCTCAAAAGGACGCCGAGCCTACTCTTTCTGATGAGCTCGCGCGTGATGCCAATGAGATCCCACCCTATGACCAAACCCTTCTAATCCTCAACCCCCAACCAACTCCACAAGAAAACCCCTCCCCCTCAATCCAAACAGAAAACCAAGTCCTGGCGGACGCTGAGCCCCACACTGAAAATCAAACAGAGGCTCAGGACGCTGAAGAAACGTCCCAAGGTAGAGCGCCCTCAGGAACCGAACAGGCCGCACCTGGTGGCAATATAGAAAATGACCAAGGCACTGAGGACGCCTCTGCTGAAAAGGATACTGAAAAAGAATCTGGGGACGCCGATGATGAGGAAGAAAGCTCTGATGATGACGACTCCGAGTCCCCGAAAGGCAAAAGGAAGCGCAAGGACGATGGAGCCCCTGTCAATGTTCTAGGACCTCTGGTCTAGTCCGAAGAGTGGCTCGCGTCCTTCCGCAAAGACAAAGTCGTCCTGGAATTCCTTGAGCTTTTGAGGTTTCAAGGCTGGTTAACAGTTGGACCTGCTCCTACAGAGGTCGATAAAGAACAGGTCCGGGCAATCTTCAAGATTCTTCGCTGCAAGTCCAAGGACGGCTCTCTGCACTTCAAAATCGAGGACGAGAAAGCCTCCGTAAATGAACGCCAAGTTCGTTCTTTCTTGGGATTGAGCACTTAAAAGCCTCCTGCAAATGCACTAAGCTCCCTCCTAGAGAACGGCTTTGAAATGTCAGAGGATGATGAAATTTCTATGATTGAGAGAGTCTTCCAGGGCAAGCGACCCTATGGGACGGACAGAGTAGCTCATGTCTTGAGCAAAGTTGGCGCAATTGCACACTATTTCATCTGTCGCGCCGTCCTTCCTCGATAAGAAAAGCAGTCCGTCGTCCAAACTCATGACATTATTCTGATCGACGCCTTTCTTGATCGCCGCCCCATCAATCTTGCCAGAATTGCAATGCAACATATGGCTAAGTGTGGGAGGAAGCGACACGCTTTGCCGTACCCAGGGCTAGTCAAGTTGATCCTTCAGTCCTAGAACGCCTATGATGAAAGTGCTTCCACTGAAGAGATAGGACTGAAATGGAATGCAAAGAAGGGACTGGTAGAAATAAGACATAATGAGGAGCTACCTTCCATTCTGAAGCAGTTAGAGGCTGAAGCTGAGGAAGCTAAGAAGAAAGCAGAGCAAGAACGCCTAGCCGCTGAAGCTGAAGAAGAACGTCTTGCCTCTATGACTCAAGAGCCCGTTGACGAGGAAGAGCCTCCAGTTAACTTTGCCGCTCTTGATCAGCTGATGAGGGCATCTTCTCCTCCTTCCTTGCCGCATCTGGACGCTCCCTCTTCTAGCTCAGCTCCAGCGCCTCGTCCTGCCCCAGCAAATCTTGCACAGCATCCCCCTGCAGAACTTATGGGTGCTATTATGGACAATCAGTGCCTAATCTTCTCTGCTCTCAAGGACTTGTCAACGGCCTTCACCTAGTCGGCAGAACTTCATGAACAGCTTCTAAAGTTCTATCAAGACCAAAGCCGTCCTCAGTGATCACCGTCCTCCACCCCTTTATCCCTCAACTGTTTTGCTTTTGCTTCTTTTACTTTTTAAACACTTGGTCTGTAATGACAATGATTCTCAGTTTGTTTGAATGGCAATTCAATGTTTGCTTGCATATATTTGTTTAAGCGTTCCACTGCTTATAGTTGTGTGTTTGTGCTAACGTCCTTATCACTTGTTATCCTTTTCGATGATGCCAAAAGGGGGAAGTGTAGTTTTGCAGAGATGTGCTATAAAATAGTTATCTAGAATAAGCAAGTGTTAAGGGGGAACTATTAAGTGAAAGGTTTAAGGAACGCCATGCTAAAATAAACAAGAGGACGTCTAGAAAATTCTAGGACATTTTTCTCTCCTTAAAATCCAAATGTTAGAGAATCAAAGAATGAAAACTTGTGCTTACTGAAAATTCTCTAAGTGTTAGAGGACGCTTCTAAGTTTTCATGCATGCTAAGTTCCAATGTCAAAACTATTTTGCTGAAGAGTTTGTCATCATCAAAAAGGGGGAAATTGTTGGGACGCTATCAAGGACGCTTGCGTACTTGATAGTGTGTCCACGCAAACCGTCCCTTAGTTTTAATATGACAAACTCACTTTGATTCTAATAAATTTCTCCAAGTGTTCAGGAACGCCAGTGACAAAAGGACAACAAGTGTGTGAAGCGTTCCCTAGGCTTAGGGACGCTAGCTAACAGGAAGTAAGGACCAGTAAGAGACTACTTGAGCAAGGACGGAGTCCCAAATCAAGTAGGAACGCGAAGCCAAGCGTCCTTACTCTCTAGCCGACAGGATGACATCACTCGACAACATTTGATCATCCAAGGACACGTGGAGACCGATCATGTAGCAGAGTCCAACACTACGTGGCGGACGATCCTGTTGCAGAGTTCATCAACACGTGGCGGCCGATCCTGTAGCGGAGTTCATCACACACAGTTGGATTCAGGAAGCTTCCTCATCACCGCCATCATACGTGGAGGAAGATCCTGTAGCCACGTCCACCAAGGGCATGATTGTCCCAGGAGAATGACGCCCTTCCCCAAGTCCTATAAATACCCCAAGGCATTTATTGTGACGTTAACACTTTCAGAGAATATTTAGAGAGAATCAGAGGAAAGCGACTCACTCAAGGACACGAAGAACTAGCTCAAGAACTCAAGAACAGTGCTAAGACTTGTGCTAGATCGAGTGAGAACTGTAACCCATACCACAAAACTGTTTGTATTCAGAAAAACCAAAAAGAGAAAGAGAGTCCTACGAAGTACTGTAGGACGTAGGGATAGAGTCCTTTATAAGATTGAACTCGCTTAAGTTATAGGCTTAGAGGAGTCCTTTACTAGTGGACTTAGGAAGAAAAGCTACGTGCCAGAGAACTGTAAAGACTCGCCAGTACAACTGTAAGGACGTTCAATATAAAGGAAAAGCTATTCAAAATCCTCCAAGGAGGTAGAGGTTTACACTCAAGGACTACTTGGTCTTGAGTGGTTCCTCTATAATTCACTGTGTTCATTATTTCCCTGTTTAGTACTTTATTCCGCTGCATTACTTAAGGACGCCCCTACTCCTCGTAGGGACGCCTGACCAAAGGACGCCTTTACCAAAGTAAAGGTCGTCCCTCAGTTACTAACGATCCAACAAGAGAAACAATCAACATTCATATAATGAAGCACAAGACAATTAATATTAACCAAAGGATATAAATCAATTACCAAAATCTCACGAGTTCATACATCAAAGCTTCTTCTTTGAACAAACCCAAGGAGACTAGCTCTCTATAACTAAACTAAACTAAACTAAAGAATTAGTTTGATGAAGAAGGTAGAAGGTAGAAGGTAGAAGGTACAAAAAACCTAAGGCAAGCTCCTCCTTATATAGACCTAGGAAACATTCTCCCCTAATCTAATTAGAAAAAGAGAAAAGATAAGAAAAAGGAAAGAACATAGAAATCTCGCCTCGCTCGGATCCGGCATGCACCGCGCCCGCGTCGACTCTACCACACCCGCGCTTTCGCAACAGAATAGGACAAGTCATCTCGGGCAGCCACTGCGGGCGTGGATCATCCGCTGCGGTCACGGATTCTGGACAAAATCAATGACATCACTTCGGACGCTGTTTTGACCCTCTTCTGCTTGGAATATGACTTCGGTGTAAAACGGTGAATTGAGTCTCTTCGACTTAGCTTTCCAATGGCACCGGAATCAGCTCAATCTGACCATTGTAGCTCCAAATATAGCCTTTGCAAGCAAGAGGTGTTGCGTAGACAGCTCAAAACGTCTTGAAAACTCTTGAAACTTGAATCCTTGTGTCTTCGGCCTAGATATTACAATTACGCACAAAGTCTAACCTAAACACACTCAATATAGCCCTAAAATACAAGACTTAACATATACTAATGAGAGCATATCAGGCGCGGTCAACAATGATCAACTCTGGTCAACACTACGCGCAGTTCGCTAATCGCCTTCTACCACGCACGCCTTTCGAGATCCGCATGCACGGTTTTCTTTGGTGTAAAGTAGACTTCCTTGGGATGAGTCTGTGCCCATGGCGATACCACCGCGCTTGCAGTTTGAGTACATAATCATCTTCTTCTTCATTAGAACGTCATGAATACTCTCGAATCTTGAATCCTTGTGTTTTCGGTCTTGATATTATAATTAACCAAAGGATAGAAATCAATTACTAAAATATCACGAGTTCATACATCAGGGTTTCACCTTTGAAAACCCTAGGAGACTAGCTCTCCATAATACAAAAGAAATCTAAACAAAAAAAAAAGAATTAATTTGATGTGAATTGGATGAATAAAGGATGTCAATTGGATACAAATTGGATGTCTAAAACCTAAGGCAAGCCTCTATATATATAGTAGTTGAGAGACATGCCAATCGGACTACTAAAGATAGAGGAAAGATAAGAAAAAGGAAAGAAGATAGAAATTCGGCTTTTGGGATCTGGCACCAAACCGCGCCCGCGTCACTGGCTCCGCGCTCGCGGTCAATGTCGGGTCAAAGATATATCAATTAGGTGCTACCGCGCTCACGCTATGTTACCCGCGCTCGCGGCCTTTAAATATAGAAATTTTTTGCTCTGGGCTGAAATGGCGGTCGTGGGTCACCCACTCGTGGTCGCGGGTCTGGTCAACTTTGGTCAACTTCTGCACGAAAAATCTGCACGCACTTCGCTAATCGCCGTCTAACGCACACGTCTTTGGAGATCCGTGCATGCGGTTTTCTCAGATATAAATTAAACTTCCTTGGGATGCTTCCGCACCCGTGGTATTTCCACTACGCTCGTGGTTTATGTATAGAATCGACTCTTCTTCTTCTTCACTGGAACGCCATGAAAACTCTTGAATCTCAAGTCCTTGTGTATTTGGTCTTGATACTATAATTCAGCACAAAATCTAACCTAGAACCCTCAATATAGCCCTAAAATACAAGAGTTAACACATCCTAAATAGAGTATTTCATTCATCCTATTGCGTATCTTTTTCCAGTTGTGTGTAAAGGTTGAACTTGATATAATCCTTTTGCGCACCTTTTGCCAGTTGTGTGTAAAGGTTGAACTCTTCCTCTTTTTCCTCTTGAGGAACTTAAGACAGAATGGCGTCCTCATTATGTCGTGCGATGGCCTCTGTCTTTAGGCTCATCCACTTGTATTCAATCACTCTCCACTTCCATGGGAGAGGAATGAGGAACTTCGTCATGTTGTTCAGACGGCGTCCCCTGAGACTTGCTAGGTGTTTTCTCAAGGGACATGGTCAGGGAAGCAATAGTCTTGACTGGGGACTCCTCCACGTCGATGACTGGAGCGTCGCTTTAGTGTTACACTTAGCTACTTTGTTGAACCTCTTGCAGCTTTCCCCTTGTTGCCGCTAGCAACGTCCCTTTGTAGCTCTGGACGCTCTGTCGACGGTACCCTAGACTTACGTTGTTCAGGAAGCTTGGGGAGGTCGATCTGGGATGGGACGGTTGGGAATTTTGAGAGCTCAAGGGGGGAGGAGGTGTTTTGTGGAGATGGGTTGGGTTTGATGATGATGGCTTTGGTTTGTGAGGGGGGAGGAGTTGAGGACGACACCGTTCTCTTTGTGGACGGTGTCTCATTTAACTTTTTGGGTGGAGGGGAAGTTGTGGTCTTCATCTTCTTAGCATGGGGGTCATGCTTCCCCTTCTTTCTCACTTTGTCGGGAAGGTGTCTATGATTTCTGTAGGTTTAGAAGATTTGGGTTTGGGAGGAGGTTGGGACGGCGGTTTTGTAGGAGTAGGTTTAGAGGGAGCGGGGCGTTTGGCGGGAGTTATGGAGAGATTTTGTTGAGGGGGAGGAGAGGATAGGCGAGGCATATTTTTTGGGTAGTTTAATGTTTGGGAGGATGGCGGATGACAAGTCTGGGATAGCCTCCGTGAGGGACGGTATCACAGATGTCCCAAAGGCTTCCAGAAATAAGTTCCCTCCGTGGAACGACATATCTTGCATCTTCAGCTGATACAGCCTTAGCATGACAAAACGTTGAAGGAACGTGTCTAGATTCCTGAATTGGCCGTCTGAACAGGTTTCCATGGCTTGCTTGACATAGTCATAGAGCGTCCTTGGTTGTTTGTCAATAACGTCTGCCAACATCTCATCAAGGACTATAGGCTACTTCTTTTCTATTGTTGATTTCTTCCGTTTACTCTTACTTCAGGCCATTTTACCCTTGTCGGTTGTGGTAGATTGACGGCAAGGCATATTTTTAGAGGCAGAGAGAAATGAGGGGTTTTTATAGAGAAAGGTGAGAGCATTTGAGATTTGGGAGGTTTTGAGCGATGATAAAAGTGGCAAACGGAAGTCTTAGGGGAGATATGTATAGGTTAATAAAAGGGAAAGGCTAGGGGTACGCTGGTCTTTTGCACCCCTTCCCGAAGAGAGACACGTTGGTCCTTCCACATGAAGCAACGAACTATTACCCGCTATAGTTCCCAAGACACTGAACTCTCTTCCATTTCAAATTTCAAACTCAAAACTCGTGCTCACGACCTTTCAACTTCCTTCAACTTTTTGAGCAAACACTGAGAATGGCTTCCCTGTCAAAACCTATGAGGAGGACAATTCTGACCTGATAACTTGCATCCTTACTTGACTTGACTTGATTTTCTCTCAACAATCTCAGAACACCCTGAGCAAAGTCCTTGTGATCACCTTAGACCCACTTTGAGAACCAAGCAAGTACGTCCTGTAGAAGAAAATATGATGAAGGTTCATATGATGCTTTTACCTAGCTCTTGGCTAGGTTAAGCTTAGAGTTCCCATCATTTCGGCTTATGATGTGGGTTGGGTAATTAGAGATACTCTTTAGACAAATAGAGAAAATAAATGAAGATCTAATGAAATGAAGATCCCTAACACTTGCTCTCTACTAAACATAGCCAAGTATTGAGGGAATAATATAACGGGACTTCTATTTAAAAGTTATCATCCTCAAGAGCAACCTGAGATGCTTATAAGGACGTCTATCAAGTGCTTTAGTAAAAATGTCAGCTACTTGTCCTCCGTCTTAACATGCTCAACACTTATTAATCCTAGTTCTACATTATCACGCAAGAAATGATGCCTATGTGAATATGCTTGGTGCGTGAATGATGAACATGATTCCTAGCAATGTTTATAGCACTAGTATTATCACCCAAGATGGGGACAGTGCCAAGGGACGTACCATAGTCCTCAAGTTGGTACTTGATCTAGAAAATTTGTGAGCGGCACGAGGCAATAACAACTTACTTGGCTTCAGCAGTTGAAAGCGCCACGAAGTTCTGCTTCTTGGATCCCCACGAGACAATGTAAGAGCCTAGGAACTGAGCCATTCCTGAGGTACTCTTCCTGTCAACAACATGACCGGCATAGTCTGTTAGGGTTGCAATTGTGCTTCCCACATCGAGAATTGGTGGGAAATCAAGCTCGCTTATAAGTACATGGGTTACTCCTCCTATTGCCAATTGGTTAGGGATGGAACCCCATGGGCTTGTAAGTTGGGCTTGGCAATTGGGCCCGCCTCCACTCTAACATAGTCCTCATCTTAGTACCATACAAGCTTCAGGGACGTCTTCCTTGGCTATCATAAGCACAGATCATCGCGTCCCTTAAGGTACTTGAAAATCCTTTTCACTTCTTCACGTGGGACTCTTTTGGGATAGCTTGAAAACGAGCACATAAGCATACAACAAATATAATGTCAGGCTTGCTCGCAGTCAAGTATAGAAGTGAGCCTATCATATCTCGATAGAGCTTTTGAACAACACACTTACCGTCCTCATTACCATAGAGGCGTGTGTTGGGAGAGATTGGAGAAGAATTGGTTTGGACGTGTTCATACCATACTTAGACGAGGCATCCTCGGCCAAGTACTTAGCCTCGAGCGCCTCCCACAGGATCCGAGAGGACTCGTAATTGTGATAAACATCAAACAAGGAGTCCGCCATCCCATTAAGGATGTGCCCACGATAAATATAATCGTCGTTCTCCCACTTTGCAAAACGCCTATGTTGGAGCGTAATTGCATTCCTCTCCACGGTTTCCTCCCCGGTCTCCCCCTCTACCACATCGGGTATGGGCGGTGGGACCTCAAGACAAGGTGTAGATATCACATACGCCACCTTGAGAGAAGTAAGCATGAAATGCATCTTCTTTTGCCACCTACGGAAATCTTGCCCCTCAAACTTTTCAAGTTTCATAAACTTAGAGGCCATTTCCGATATGGAGGCTTCTTTTGCTTTAGCCATGACTTAAACCTTGTCAAACACAAGTCAACAAAACAAACAAATAAATAAATAACCGTTGAAGATTGTTAGTTTTGTTGATTTCTTTTAAGCAAGTTGAAGGACATCGGCCCTTGTAGACCCACGCGGGTAATCAAGGCTTGGTGAGTAGACCCCGAAGGGTAATCTCGTGAGTAGACCCTAAAAGGGTAATCTCGTGGGTAGACCCTAAATAGGGTAATCCCGGGTGTAGACCCTAAAAAGGGTAGTCACCACCGACTTATTTAATCCTTTATAGCCTAACCTGGATAATGAATACGAGTCGTGCACATGGAACTTTCCTTCAACGCTTATTGCCCCGATATTTGCCAAGGGTATTCTGCAACAAGGTTGTGGGATAAAATGTCTTAACCAATGATTAAGTGGCAATCAAAACCATAGATACACATACATACCTCGTTCTCTTTGAAGTGCCCGTTTGATTTCCCAATCAAACTTCTTGAATTGATCTTCAATTCTCTCCACCGAATACTCTTGAATTTCGTGTGGATTTACCTTGTGATTTTCACACAAATTGATACCCTTTTCCTTGCACCCTTGGCCCTCTATTTATAGAGAAAATCCTAGGCCAAATGGGGCAGTTATGGGCTTTCAAATGGAGTTTACAAGCGGTTACCAAGAGGGCTAACAAACCTCCTAAAATTAAGGAAGTAACCGCCACTCTCTCTCTCTCTCTCTCTCTCTCTCTCTAATCCACTTTATAAATCCTGGATTGGGGGCCCATTTATGTTTCATTTAAACATTAATATGGGCCTGATTTTTAACCCAAGGATAAGGCCCAAGTGTGCCCTCATGTGGCCCACATGGCCGGCCCAACATCAATCCAAAGCAAGGCCCCAAGGCCCAGCCCAAGGTAGGTCCACCTAGGTGCCAAGCTAGCATACCAAGCTAGCTTACCTAGCTAGGTCCCAAGCTAGCAAGGAGCTAGCCACCCCAACTAACTTTAGCTAGGTTGGAGCGTGCTCCCGAGCTAGCTCGAAGCTAGCTTCCCGAGCACGTTTTTCCTCCCAAAACGTAAAATGTCTAGGACATATACATCTTGCCTAGGAAAGCTTCAACCAAGCTAAAGCACCTCACGTAAGTGCTCTAGGCGTCGCGCAAGGGGCGTGCCCAAACCTGCGGCTGCGCTTAGGCATGCCCGCACACGAGCGCACTCACGTATGAGCACCCGAGTGCCGAGTATCGGGCTATGCCCTTAGTCGGAACTCTTGGCACTCTACCTCCCTTTACACTTCTTTGTTGTCTACCTCCATAGACATCTTAGGCATGCCTCTGGTCCCTCACTTAGGCCGTGCCTCCCGCACACCCAAAACCATGTGATACCCTCTAGGCAAGTCTCGCACTTCCCATTCATAACAAGCACAACATGGTCCAGTCACTTACGCAAATCACCAACAGTACACATCATCTGGGTACTTCTCGTTCTCAAAACCTGGAGGTTAAGCAATGTACACTTCTTCCTTCGATTTGCCGTTGAGGAAGCCAGTCTTGACGTCCATTTGAAACAATTTGAATCCCTTGTGAGCGGAAAAGCCTATGAGAAGACAGATGGCCTCAAATCTGGCTACAAGAGCGAACGTCTCATCATAGTCGATCCCTTCCTCTTACCTGAATCCTTGTGCCACGTCTCTTGCCTTGTTCCTTGAAACTCTTACACTCTCATCAAGCTTGTTTCGGAAGACCCAGCGTTTCCCTATAACATTTTTCTTTTGAGGTCTAGGGACAAGCTTCCAAACTATGTTTCTTTCAAACGGATTGAGCTCTTCTGACATAGCTTAAATTCAGTCATCGTCCTGAAATGCTTCCTTGATGTTCTTAGGTTCAACTAAGGACACAAAGGCGTTGAATGCACAGAACACAAGATTTGCACTTTGGGACTTACTTGCAGCTGACCTGGTCTGGACTCCGTTAGATATATCTATCCGAGATAATCTGCTCAACTGGATGATTCCTCATAAACTGGGGCTCCCTTTTCCTGGCATTCCTTTCTGGATTGCAGCAATGATCTGTACAATCACCATCAGAGTCCTCATCTTCATCCTCATTGTCAGTGTGTTCCCCCTCAGTGTGAGAGTCCACACTTTGCCTTTCTTCACCTTGCTGACTTGTTTCTGTGGCATCTTGTTGATTGAGCGATCAAGTTTGAGAAGGCTCTTGATCACCACTAGGAACTTCCACTAAAACCTCAATTATATTTCCAGAAGCGTTCTCAGAGTTCTCATTTGCACCAGGGGTGTAATACTTTCCTAATACCCATTTTTCCTCATCATCATCATCATCGTCCTTTGGTGAAGACTGAGGGCGTCCCTGACTTGGTTCTTTCTTGAAGGTTGAATTCTCTTTGAACACCACATGGATACTTTCCTCCAACTTCATAGTTCTTTTGTTGAGAACTCTATAAGCTTTGCTTTGAAGGGAGTACCCAAGGAATAGACCTTCAACACCTACACCCAAAAGTCCTAACATGTGCAATATTTGACTTTCTTCCATGTAGCAGCTCATAGGACGTCTTCTTGAGCAGACAACGGATCATGGCACGATTAATGATATATGTAGTTGTGGAAACGGCTTCAGCCCAAAGTTCTTGGGGATGCCGCTTGCCAACATCATACTTCTTGCCATATCCTCTAGCAACCTATTCTTTCTTTCCACAACACCATTTCGCTGAGGAGTTCTAGGGGTTGAGAAGTTGTCGGAGACACCTCGTTGGTCACAAAAGGCCAAGAACTCTGAGTTCTCGAACTCCGTCCCATGGTCTGACCTTATAGCTTTCAAATTCGTCCCCAGGGCAACTTCTACTTGCTTGATGAAACTCTTGAACAACATAAATGCATCTGCTTTGCTAGCCAAGAAAAGAACCCAAGTGAATCGAGAAAAATCATCTACAAGAACGTACATGTACCTCTTTCCACCGAAGCTCTTCGTCCTCATAGGTCCACATAGGTCCATGTGAAGTAGTTCTAAAGGCTTCTTTGTACTCACATCATTCATGGACTTGTAGGACGTTCTTGTTTGCTTCCCTTTAATGCACGCTCCACATGCTTCAGCTTGATCATGATCAATTCAGGGAAGTCCTCTAACAAGATCTTGTTGGTGAAGTTTGAGAATTGTGCTAAGTCCGGCATGACCAAGACGGGAATGTCAAATCTTAGTGTCCTCAGAAGAAACAGATAAACACAACTTTGAAGGAGGTTCGAACTCTTTGTTGAAGACGTACACGTTATTTTCTCGAACTCCTTTGAGAATGACTTTGTTCGTTTTCTTTTTGATGACCAGACACTCTTGCGAGTCAAATATGACTAAGTTATTTCCGTCGTCAGACATTTGAGAGACGCTTAGGAGATTGAAGCCCAAGTCCTCAACTAGATTAACATTTGTAACTCTTGTGGATTTGTTCAATGTTGAGTTGCCAGTTCCCTTAATGTTGCCCTTGCCCTTATTTCCAAAAGAGACAATCCCTCCCTTGGTATTTGCCTTGATATAAGTGAGATGGATCTTGCTCCAGTCATGTGTTTTGAAGCGCCACTATCGATGATCCATGGGCAGCTCCTCACTCCTACCTACAAGAGAACGTCAGTTCTTTGCGACCCATGCAAGGTGCCCCTTACCTGGTTCGTGACAATAAAACAGTTCTCTCCTAGGCAAATAATCATGCAAGTTCACATCATTTGAAGTTTTAACATGCTTCCTTGCAGAGTTCTTAGCAACACGAGGCACACTAGCATGCATCCTAGGAACAGACTTAGACTTAGCATTTTTCTTGTTTTTATTCCAAGCCGTTCTACTCTTTTGAACACCGTCCTTGAGTTTAGAACATTCGTATTGATAGTGACCATGCTTTCCACAATGCCAACAAGTCCTATAGTATTCACCAAGATAGTATTTCTTGTTAGGCCTTTGAATCTTGTTTTCCTTCATTTTCTCAAGGTTACAGACTTTGGATCCTTCACCCTTTACAATTTTCACATAAATCTTGTGGCGTAGCATTACAACTCTCTAGAGCACGAATCCTCTCCTCAAGATTCCTAGTCTTTTCTCTTTCGCGTTCAAGTTCAGTTGTTTTACTAGCCTGGAAATCACTTGGTAAAGAGTCCTTAACACTTGATGAAGAAACGAACAAGACTGGCTTGACTGGTTTAGTAGAGAGAGTCTTGCCTAGAACCTTTATCTCGTCCCTAAGCTTTGCATTTTTCAGATTTTAGACACGCTAGTTCTGATTTTAGGGACTTAGTCAGATCTTGTGAGGAATCTAGTTCAGTTAAGGACTTAGAGCAATTTTCACAATCATTATTAGCGTTCTCAAACTCTTCTTCTTGTGTTTCCAATTTCTCTTTCATTATAAAACTTTCATGAAGGAATTTAGCAAGCAATTTGATAAGATTAGGCTTAGAATACTTATCAAGGGACTTTAAAACAGTTTCTTGAGTTACCTGTTCTTCAGGATCAAAGGCCTCATTTGAACTGTCCACAATAGCCATAAGGCAGGTGGTCGGGGAACTCCAGTCTTCATCGCTCTCGATGTCGTCCCAAGTAGCATAGTGTGCTAGCTTCTTCTTCTCCTTTCCACTCAAAACAGAGAAGTAGTTCTTTGCAAAGTGACCTTTCTTGTTGCATTTGTAGCACACTAAGTCCTTCATCAATTGCTCAGTTGGTTTAGAACTCTTGTCTTTGGAGCTGGAATGTTTCTTGAACTTTCCTTTCTTCATCTAAGCACGAAACATATTGTGCATGTGGGCTAGCTCATCGTCCTCACCACCTTCAGTTTCATCTTCCTCAGTCACAGGAATGTAGAACTGACGCCTATCTACATGCTCTTTTCGAGTAGCCTCTAACCTTAAAGTGAGTCCCTTCTGTTCTAAATCGAACTTGTCCTTTTCCTTTCTTCTCTCATAGTTCATGAGCTTCCCGTAGATTTCATTCATGGAGAGTCCCTTGTTTACATGATTCTCTTTTGAAGGTCGTCTTGTCAAAATTCCACTCTTGTCAACCCATCAATCAAAACTTGGATTTTCATCCTTTGTGTGATTTCAGTTTCAGGGATTCCTAAGTTCTTTATCTTGACATTTAAGCTCTCAAAGAAATAGGCATAATCAGTGACAGACTCTTTTGGCAACATTTGAAAATAGAAGAATCTCTCTTGGCAAGCATATAAGAGTCCTCCTTCATGTCGGCAGTCCCAACATGAAACTTTTCAATGGCTTCCCATTATTCTTTGGCGGTTTTGAAGTTGCTCACTCGAGTGGCGTACGTCTCGCACAAGGCATTTTGCAGGAAGCAAATAGCCTTTGCGTTAGTCTCCATTAGCTTAAATTGGTCAGGTCCCCATGACTTCTCATCGTTCCTCTTTGGCTTAGGAACTTGGAAGTCACCATCCCTGATTACTTGCCAGCATTGATAGTTCTGACCTCTGAGAAAGTTCTCCATTCTGTCCTTCCACCGGTTGTAGTTCCCATTAGTCAATCATGGAGGTTTGCTGTGGCTAATCCAAATAGGCTCCATGTCAGTCATCTTAACCTACTACTAAGAATCTAGAGCACCTACTCTGATACTAATTGTTGGATCGAGATTAGTAGTTAAGAGTCAAGGGCATTCTTAGGGAGCGTCCTTGTGCAGCGGAATTAAAAGATTTAAGCAGTTATGAAACAGTATGATAAGGACGCAGGTATTTATAGAGGAACCCCACAAGACCACGTAGTCCTTATGGGTAAATCTCTAACTCCTTGGAGGATTTTCGAATAGCTTTTTCCGTATCTTATTGAGAGAGTCCTTACAGTTTACAAAGGCGAGCTTTACACTTCTCTGAACTTAAGAGTTCGTCCTTAACATCACTAATAAACACTCCTTTTAGCCTAAAACTTGTAACCTAGCTAACTCTCGCTCTATAAGAACGCTAGACACACACGTCCTTCACAGTTCTTCATGAGAGACAAACTTATTTCTTTGTTACAAATACTACATGATGGTTTTGTGAACTTCTTTAACGATTTAAAACACCAGTTTGTCACTGTTCTTGAGTGCTTTTGGTGTTCTTGGTAATAGGTCATTTTCACTCTGAAAATTCTCTGAGAATTCACATCACAATAAATACCCCCAAGACAACTTTCTTCTGCCCATCATTCCCTTGGGAGTCCCTTGCTACAGGTTTTGCTTCCACGTGTCCTTGTAGATGATGGAGGAAGTTTCCTAGCAATTTCCGCAGTTCCTTGCTAAAGGATCTGTTTCCACGTGTCCTCTATAATCAACGAAGCTTCCTGGCAATTTTCGCCTGTCTGCTGATGTCATCATGGTCACGACCTAGTAAGGACTCTGGCAATTTTAGCTCGTGTTCCTACTTACTGGGGACTACGTCCTCTTCTCGTAGAAACTCATTTTTGTCCATCCTTCTGAGTGTTAGCGTCCCTACTCCTTAGGAACGGCTTCACACTTGTTGTCCTTTTATCATCACATGTCTTCCTGAGACATAGCTTGGACAACTTATTAGATCAAAGAGAGTTTGTCAGACCTAGGGCGAAAGAGGCCAGATAAAATTTATCAACATCCTAGGGACGATTGTTATACGTACGATGTATAAGTACTTGGAGTCCTTAACATCTTCCCAATAGCTTTCAAGTGCATCCTAAGAGCAACATCTACTTGCTTGATGAAGATCTTGAACATCCTATAAGCAACTACATTGCCAACCAAGAAAAGAACCCATGTGAATCGAGAAAAATCATCCATAATAATGTACATGCACCTCTTTCCACCATAGATCTTCGTCCTCATGGGTCCACACAAGTCCATGTGAGGGAGTTCCAATGGCTTCTTTGAACTCACTTCATTCTTTGATTTGAAGGACCTTCTTGTTTGCTTCCCTTGAATGCATGCTTCACACGCTTTAACTTGGTCAGGATCGATTCGGGGAAGTCCTCTAACAAGATCTTGTTGGTGCAGTCTAAGGATTGTCCTAAGTCCAGCATGACCAAGGCGTCGATGCCAAAGCTCAACGTCCTCAGAGGAAACAGATAAGCATAGCTTCGAAGGTGGATCGAACTCTTTGTTGAGGACGTACACATTGTTTTCCCTAACACCGTTCAACAAAATTTTATTTGTCTTGTTGTTGATGACTAGGTACTCTTGAGAGTCAAATGTGACTAATTTGTTCCCTTGGTCACACATTTGGGAGGCACTCAAGAGGTGGAAACCCAAGTCCTCAACAAGAATGACATTTGAAACTTTGGTGGACTTGTTGATCTTTGCAATGCTAATCCTTTTGGTGTTGCCATTGTCCTTGTTCCCAAAGGAGACAGTCCCTCCTTGGGTATTTGCCTTGATAGAAGTGAGATGGATCTTGCTTCCAGTCATATGATTTGAAGCTCCACTGTCGATGATCCATGAGCAGCTCCTCACTCCTATCTGCAAGAGAACGTTAGTTCGTTGCGTCCTAGGCAAGGTGTTCCTTACCTTGTTCATGACAGTAGAACAGTTCTCTGTTTGGCAAATGATCACACAAGTCCACATCATTCGAAGATCTAGCATGCTTTTTCACAGTGTTTCTAGTATAATAAGGCACACTAGCACTTGTCCTGACTCGGGCAAAGTCGTTGTCCCCAAATCAAAGATAAAACCCAATAAAGACAAGCAAAGTATAGCAAGTAAGTAAGGGGTCGAACCCAAGAGAATCAGTTTCTTATGTTGATTTCAGTTCGATCATCAATTCATCCACTTCTTTATGTTCCTAGGTCAATTCCAATCCTTATCATAATTATTCGCTAGTCCACGGTCCTAGCAAAACTATAATTATGAACATGGACGCTTAATTCAAATCATGCAATGAACACAAGGATAATAGGAAATTGAATCATGCAATCAAGCTACGAGTCTCATGCACAAAACAACCATTGAATACTCTTCCCTAATCTAGTCCACGGTCCTAGAATAGAGTTGTTTCAAGAATAGGAAAGATGCATAGACAACAATCAATCCTAATTCAAAAGATAGATCTAAGCCAATTAGACAGATTAATCAGGCTCATATAATCAAACAAAGATCATGGGATGAAGCACAAGAGTATCAATAAAGACCTATGGATAAAGAAGTTACCAGAATTTCACGATTTCGTAATAAAGCTTCCTTGATTGAATAAACTCCAAGGGAGATTAGTTCTCCATTACAAAGAAAGCTAAGAGTTTTATTTAATATGAATTGGGATAATAATGCATACCTAAAACCTAAGGTAGACTCCTCCTTATGTAGACCCAAGGAACAGGCTCCCCGAGATATATAAGGAACAAGGCAAAAGATAGAAAAGGAAACAAGATAGAAGAAAAACACTCGGCTCCGGATCGGACACCACAGTGCCCGCGGCACAGCCACCGCGCCCGCGGCGGATCGGTCTTAAGGTTCTCTAAGTCTGCTTCTACCACGGCTGCGGCCAAGGCAGCACACCTATGGCCTTCTCGGGAATGGATTGTCGTCACCTCTACTTCACCGCGGCCGCAGCTCGGACATTGCACCTGCGGATCTAGGACAGTGGCGAACGTCTCTTGAAACTTAGCCCGAAAAACTCTCGTATCTTCAAATCTTGTGTCTTCGGTCTTCATATTACAATAAGGCTCAAACTCTAACCTAAACACACTCACTAAACCCCTAAAATATAAGAGTTAGCACATACTAAAAAGAGCATATCAAATTCTCCCATACTTAGATCTTGCTCGTCCTCGAGTAAGCTCAAACAAAATATAACAAGGAAGATCTCAGGAAATACAAGGGAAGACAAAAACATTCAACTCTCAACCCGAACCCAAAATATAGAGGAATCATGAGCATAAACAATAAAGCTCAAACACACACCTCACAACATGATAAAACACTCAAGCTCTAAAAAGTGTAGGGCGAACTAGGATTTACCCAAATCTACGATGTAAGCCCCAAAGTCCTCAAGCATGAATGATCCTAATCACTCGAATTTTTCCTCTCAATTCTGCTTAGGCATCTTTTCGGATTTTTACCTAACCGTTCCTTTCATTTTTCTCAAGGTGTGCTCACAAATACTTACAATCACTCATGGACCTCATATTACCCCAGCCTAATGCTGGTCTTGGTTACCTGCTACCTGAGCCGCCCTTTCGGGTTTTTGACTCATCCCATGATTTCATATGCCTTTTTCAATCTTTATGGCTTTTCTATCTTTTTTCTTTTTCTTTTCTTTTTTTATTATGCAAAAAGTATGGTGCAAGTGCTCCATGAAAAGAAGAAAATAAAAAATCTGAAGCAAATCTCTAACTACACAAACTAGGATAAGCGAACCCCCCCCCATACTTAAATCCTTCATTGTCCTCAATGAAGCAAAGAGAAAGGATAGAAGCAAGGAAGAAGGAAATCAGAAGACTCAGAAACGAAGAAGAGGGGTGGAATGGAAGAACTCTTCAAAGGTGTAGAAAGAATGGAAAAAAGGAACTTTGGAATACTGTTCTGATGGCGAACCGCAACTGCATTGTTGATGGTGCAGGCGCGGAAACAAGCCAAAGAGCAGAAGTCAACATAGGGTGAACCACCACGGGCGCGGCCGGTAGGGCGCGAGCGTGGAATTCGAGCAGTAAGGAGCTCGTGACTTCGTCTCGAGCAAAGTGCAAGCTACCGTCGGTCTTTAGGCTCGTCTCTCGGGATATGTATCAATGCTTGAACTTGAGCCATGATGATGATAACTTGGGGGAACAGAGCTCCCCTATACTTAGGTTTTTCACATAGCCAAAAGAATGGAATTCTAAAGGTGAATGGAAAGAAAATAAATAGAAGGGGTGGAAAGATAGAAGATGGAAGTGAATGAGATAGATGGATGAAAGATATAGAGATAGAATGGGACCAAATAGTCCTTTTTTTTTTCCTTTTTTCTTCTTTTTTTTCATATAAACTAACGAGCAAAAACCGAGACGCAGTATGGTTGCCGCGAGCACGGGCTAGTACCTGTTCGTCGGGGCGTCACTGGTGGTCCACCACGGGCGCAACCGAGGCGGCGCGGGCGCGGTTTCACACCGGGATATCCTTTCGGACCTAGTACTTGTATGTTAGCTCGAAAACGAATCATATCCTAAGCTAAGAATGGGAAAAATAAGCTATCTAATCCTTGGGCTGCCTCCCAAGCAGCACCTTTGGTTAATGTCGACGGCTCGATGGTCTTTAGCTCAAAATGGATCCTCATCAACGTGAAATCGGACCTCATTGCCACCATGAGATATGGAAAGTAAACCACTGGCAACATAAATAACCGTCCTGGCAGTTTTCATGGACGGACGACCAAGTAAGAGAACCGGGTCGTAGCACCCTTCACCTATTTCCATCACATAAAAATCTGTAGGGAAAATGAAACCATCGACCTGCACTAGAACATCCTCCACTAACCCTTTCGGGTGCACATTATTGTGGTCAACCAACTCAATAGTAATATCGGTGTCTTTGAATGGACCTAGGCCTAACTTCTCATATATGCAAGTGGGAAGGACATTAATAGAAGCACCTAAATCTAGCAGAACATGCTCAATTTTATTATCTCTTATAGTGACAGGAACGGTGAATCTACTTGGATCTCCACATTTTTTAGGCAATTGTTTTTGGAGAAGTGCTTTAACGGTTTCGGTGTTGCTATCCTGAGTTTTCTCAACTAGAGCTACCTTTTCAGGTTTAGATTTAGATCTTTGTTTTCTTTTAATGGTACATAGCTCTTTCATGAATTTAGCAAACCGAGGAATTCCCTTAATGAGATTGAGAAGAGGAACATTAACCTGGCAATTGGCGAAGGTCTCGAAGACTTCCTTATCATGGGCAGGCTTCCTCGTATCTTGAAGTGCATCCGGGAAAGGAGGAGATGGCTTGATAGAGCTGAGAGGTGGGAGCTTCGGTGGAACATACCCGTCGTCCTCCTTTGGGGTGGTTCCACGGCGCGGTCAGGGGAACGCGGTCGCGGCTCGTATGCTCGGTAGCTCTTGAAGGCATGGTCGAGCAACGCCTCGAAATTCACCCCTGGACAATTACTGCGGGTGCGGTTCTTCCTTCGAAGACAGCTCTGTAGGTTCTGTCGAGTTTCCACAGGCGCGGATGGGTGAGCGTGGGCGTGGCTCTTTGACAGAGACCTGCTCCTCGTGGTCTACATGATTTCCGCGGGCGCGGCTGGTGGAGCGCGGGCGAGGAATTGCGTCAGATGGCGGCTCTTGACTTACAATGGCTCTACCGCTCCTCAATTACATGGAACTCACATTCTTTTTGTGATTAAGAGTTGAGAAGGGAGTTTCCTGAAGTCCCTAGACTCAAGCTTGTTTATCATAGTAGCAAGCTGACTTAGCTGAGTCTCAAGATTCTTCACAGCAGCTCTCGTCTCTTGATTCTCCTTGATGGGAGCATTGATGGCATTGTCGTACTGAGACTGTGCAGGGGCTCTCGGGGCATAATTATTGAACCGGAATTGTTGTTGCTGGCCCTGAGGAGCATACTGTTGCTGTTGTTGTGGTGGATCTTGTTGCTGCTGGTTGCTCTACCAAAAGATAGGATGGTTCACCCACCCCGGATTGTAGGTGTTGGAATAGGGATCATTCCGGGGGCGGGGCGCACCATAGTTCTCGACGGCGTTCACTGATGCCTCGGGCTCTTGAATCGTGGGGCATTGGTCGGTGTGGTGGCTCGCATCATAACATAGCCCACAAGCATTCACCTGTTGCGCACCTTTCTTCACGAGCAGCTGCTTCATAAGATCTTTGAGCTCCCTTACTTCAGCATTCAGGGACTCGTTCAGCACATTCACGGACCTCACACTAGTCCACCCTCGCTGATTGCGAGCCTGCTCAGAGTCATGTTCTCGTAACTACCTCCACAAGATGCATTCACAAGGCGTTTATCAACGTCGTAGAGTCCCTCAAGAATATAGAATATGAGGTCTTTGGCATGATAGCCATGGTAGGGACAACTAGCGGTGACCCTCTTATAGCGCTCATAATAGTCATAGAGATTTTCGTCCTCCGTTGAAACTGCTGAGCTGCTTCTTGATAGATGTTTATTTGGAAGCAGGGAAGTACTTCTCTAGAAAGGCCTTCTTCATCTCGGCCCAAGTAGTAATCGAGCCAGACACCAAATAAAGGAGCCATTCTTTTGCGGAGTCCGCCAATGAGAAAGGAAAAGCTCAAAACTTTATTCGATCCTCCGTGACATCGGTTGGCTTCATGCTTACACACACGGCATGGAACTCCGTAAGATGCTTGTTCGGGTCTTCACCACACAACTCGTGGAAGGTGGGTAAGTGGTGGATAAGCCCGGACTTGAGCTCGAACTTCACGCAAACACAAGCAAAGGGGGTTGTGAAGGAGGTTTTCAATAAATATTAGCAAACAGAGTTCATCCAATCAATTCCACTTTATTAATTCATTGATCATCAGTTCATCCACTTCTTTATGTTCCTAGGTCAATTCCAATCCTTATCTTAATTATCCGCTAGTCCACAGTCCTAGCAAAACTATGATTATGAACAAGGATGCTTAATTCAAATCATACAATGAACACAAGGATAATAGGAAATTGAATTATGCAATCAAGCTAAGAGTCTCATGCACAAAACAACCATTGAATACTCTTCCCTAATCTAGTCCACGGTCCTAGAATAGAGTTGTTTCAAGAATAGGAAAGATGCATAGACAACAACCAATCCTAATTCAAACGATAGATCTAAGCCAATTAGACAAGTTGATCAAGCTCATATAATCAAACAAAGATCATGGGATGAAGCACAAGAGTATCAACAAAGACCTAAGGATAAAGAAGTTACCAGAATTTCACGATTTCATAATAAAGCTTTCTTGATTGAATAAACTCCAAGGGAGATTAGTTCTCCATTACAAAGAAAGCTAAGAGTTTTATTTGATATGAATTGGGATAACAATGGATACCTAAAACCTAAGGCAGACTCCTCCTTATATAGACCCAAGGAACATGCTCCCCGAGATATACAAGGAAAGAGGCAAAAGATAGAAAAGAAAACAAGATAAAAGAAACCATGCTCGGCTCCGGATCGGACACCACCGCGCCCGCGGCACAGCCACTGCACCCGCGGCGGATCGGTCTTCGGGTTCTCTAAGTCGGCTTGTACCGCAGCTGCGCCCAAGGCAGCTCACCTGCGGCCTTGTCGGGAATGGATCGTCGTCACCTCTACTTCACCGCGACCACGGCTCGAACACCGCACCTGCGGATCTGGGACAGTGGCGAACCTCTCTTGAAACTTATCCCGGAAAACTCTCGTATCTTCAAATCTTGTGTCTTCGGTCTTCATATTACAATAAGGCTCAAACTCTAACCTAAACACACTCAGTAAAGCCCTAAAGTATAAGTGTTAACACATACTAAAGAGAGCATATCATGTACTAACAAAAGACTTGAAGTTCTTAGAGTTAGGATTTTTCTTCTTTCCATTCCAAGCCTTTCTACAATTTTGGACGTCATCCTGAAGCTTAGAACATTCAACGATGTCCATGTTTCTCACAATGCCAGCATGTTCTATAATACTCACCAAGGTAGTACTTAGGTTTAGGCCTTTGAATTTTGTTTGTCTTCATTTGCTCAGGGTTGTAGACTTTTGATTCTTCACCCTTAGCAATCTTGACATAGATCTTGTGACTTTAGAATTTGTGTAGTAGTCCTTATTACTAGACTGCCACTCTATAGCAGACGAATTCTTTCTTCAAGATTTTTAGTCTTTTGTCTTTCAATTTGCAACTCAGTGGGCCAGCTTGAATATCACCAGGCATGGAGTCCTTAACACTCGAGAATGGGTCATAACCAAATCCGTTTCTAGCAGGAACGAACAAGACTAGCTTGATCGCTTCTATAGAAGGATGCTTGCCTTGATCCTTCATCTCTTCCCTAAGCTTTGTAGTTTCAGATTTTAAACATGTAAGTTCAGATTTTAAGGACTTAATTAGATTATGTGAGGACTCCAGTTCAGATGATAATTTAGAGCAATTTTCACACTCTTTGTTAACATTTTCAGATTCTTCATCTAGATTTTTTATCTTTCCTTCATTTCAACATTTACATTTAGGACTCTAGACAACAGCTTAATGAGATGAGGCTTAGTGTACCCGGAAAGGGACTTTAAGATAGTTTCCTTAGTTACCTCTTCATCGGCGTACTCTGAACCGTCCTATGAGGCGTCCATAATGGCCATAAGATAGGTGTTTAGGGAGCTCCAATCTTCAGGGTTGTCTTTATCGTCCCAAGCTTCCACATAAGCTTTCTCCTTTCCTTTGTCCTTAGAACTTCCTCCATAAAGGAAGTTCTTAGCAAAGTGCCCTTTCTTGTTACACTTGAAACAAGTCACATCTTTCATTTCTTAGTTCATCAGTCGGTTGGAACTCTTCTCCTTGGAGGATGAGAAATTCTTCTTTAGCTTTCCTCTCCTTATATCATTGAACGAAAGGCTTTGGTATTAAGGACCAGATCATCGTCCTCTATACCTTCATCATCTGAAGTAGGAACTTGTAGCCTGGTCTCCTTATCCTTTAGACAAGCTTCTATCTTCAGAGTGATGCCCTTTTCCTTAATATCAGCTTTGTCCTTCACCCTCCTAACTTCATAGGCTTTCAACTTCCCAAAGATTTCACTTATGGACAGTCCCTTGTTGGTGGATTTTGTTTTCAAAGTTCCATTCTCTTGTTAAACCGTCTATTATAACTTGAATCTTCATCCTTTGTGTGATTTCTGTTTCTGGAATCCCTAGTTGGTTCAGCTTGTTGCAAAGGGCTTCAAAATGGTACCTATACTCATTTATGGACTCATCTGACAGCATCTGAAAACAGAAGAGCTCCCTTTTTTGCAATGAACGGGGCGTCCTCCTTCATGTCAAAAGTCCCTACATAAAACTTCTCAATTGCTTCCCACATTTCTTTAGCGGTCTTGAGGTTGCTCACGCGGGTAGCGTCCCTCTCACACATGGCGTTCTGTAGGTAGCAAATAGCTTTGGCGTTCGTTTCCATCAGTTTATACTCATCCGGTCCCCATAACTTCTCGTTATTCGTCTTCTCAGTTGGGACCTCAATATCACCATCACGAATTACTTGCTAGCATTGATAGTTTTGCACTCTGAATCAGTTCTCCATCCTGTGCCTCCAACGAGAGTAGTTCCCATCTGTTAGCCTAGGAGGCTTGTTGTTGTTGATTCCAATCGGTTCCATTTCTTCCATTGTACCTGCAACGACTAAGAATCTAGGGCGTCTACTCTGATACCAATTATTGGATCGCGTTAGTAGTAAGAGTATAAGGACGTCCTTAGAGAGGCGTCCTTATGCAGCGTAACTTAGCAGGAATAAGGCAGAAATAAGATAAGGACGGGCACACAGTATTTATCGAGGAACCCCACTAAGACCAACTAGTCCTTATGGGTAAACCTCTACCTCCGAGGAGGATTTTCGAATGAGTTCCTCATCTTATTATGAGTGACTCCTTACAGCTTACAACGCGATTTCACACCTCTCTGAACTAAAAAGTCCATCCCTAAGATCAATAATGAAAGTCCTCTCTGCATAAGTTAGTATTTCTAACACTCAAGTTATAAGGAATTCAAACACACGTATCTCATAGTCCTTCGGAGACACAATATCCTTCACAAACAGTTTTTAGTTTTTGTTCTGGCCTTCTTCTCGATTGACACACTTAGTTCACTCTATTCTTGAGTTGTTCTTCAAAATCTCTCGAGAATATGTCTGAGAATTCACATCACTATAAATGCAAATTAATGTATTTATAGTGCTTCGAGAAGGGATCTTTTCTTTGGACCCTTTTGACCTCAGCAGTCCTTAGCAACACAATCAGATCGGGAGTCCGCACAATGTTGTCTTCTTCCCAAGGTTGGCTCTAAGGTTTCTTGGGAAGATTACACATGTCCTAGTCCCCGACATACGAAGGTTTTGAGAACTTGTGGCTTGTTTGGTGATGTCATCTTTGTCATCAACCTGTCTTGAACATTTAAACTTTAATGCGCGTTCCTGGTCGCTAAGGACTGCGTCCTTATCTTCACGGAAACTCATTCTTGTACTTTCTTCTAAGTCTTTGTGTCCCTACTTCTTAGGGAATGTTGTTCATTTGTTGTCCTTTTTGCATGATGAGCGTCCTTGTAAGTTCCTGGGACATAACTTGGACAAACACATTAAATCAAACTTGAGTTTGTCATTATCAAAAGTTAGGAACGATTATTATTTATACGATTCTAAGTACTGGCGTCCTTCACATCGTCCCAACATGTCTTGATAGCGAAGGCCAAGCTCGAGGAGAAAGGGAACACATACGAAGAGGTGAAACGAAAGCTGTAGGTGCCTCGGTACCAACCCCTTGCGCCTCGATACTGACCCCTTGCACTCCACAATTTCGAGCCACTTAAGGTAAGTTTTGTTTTCGTTCTTCACTTATCACCCAAACCTAAAAAACAGTCCCTTCCTCTATCCTAACACCACGCAATCATTGCCCCTTCCTCACTCTCTCTCGTTAGAAATCAACACACCACGCCACCGCATCTTGTTCACTGCACCAGTAATGCTTTTTTCGCACCATGCAGACCATAACCGACCCCCCCCACCGATCCCCTTTCGACCCACAAACGATCCACATCATTTTCGTTTGTTAACGACCACAAATCCTTCTTGTTCATTGCTTTCTTTAGCAATTTGGTATGATTTTTTAACCCTAAACTCTTAATTTCAATTGCCTATGATTAATTATGGATTCTTTTGGTAGATTTCAAAAGCCCAGTGACTCGCCGTAGAGGTCGTTATGCAACAATCGAATTAATAACCCTAACTAGACATACGAGTAAAATGTGCAAGTAAGGCCGTAAGGGGTCAAATCCAAAGGAATCAGATGCTCTCAGAAAACCTGTTCAATCAAAAAGAAGACAAGGGCTTGAGAAGATTTAAGTAAAACACACAGAACACAAACATTGATATCAATACAAGGGAAGCAGAGGTTATTCAATCAGATACACACAAAGAATCATTCGATCATTAGTTTATCCAATTTCTTAGAATTCCTTGATTAATTCTAATTCCGATCTTACATAATCACCTGTCCATGGTCCCAAAAATAAGTAAACTCCTTAACCTAGATCTAGCAATGAAAGAAGGAATATATAAGATATCAAATCAAACAATCAAGCTACGAGTCAATTGCAAGATAATATATACAATCTAATCTCTTTCTTAAATCTAGTCCACGGTCCTAGAAATTAAGTTGTTTTCATAGAAAAAATAAGATCGCATAGACATGAATCAAATCAATTCAAACTATAGAACAAAGATAACTCAATTAGTTGATCAGGCTCAAAGAATCATACAATATTCATGAAACTAAGCACAAAGAGAAGAGATATTAATCAAGGTAAGAAACTATACCAAAACTTCACGAATTCATCAATATGCTTCATTTCATAAGTAATCCTCCAAAGGGATTTAGCTCTACATAACAACAATGAATAAAATCTATGAATAAAATAAAGCTAACTATAACTGTTGAATACCGAAAACCTAGGAAATCCTTCACTTAAATAGTGTTCGGAAGGGAAGACTTCCCGAAAACAAAAGATAAGAAAAAGAAAAGAAGATAGAAAAATAAAGCCGTCTCGGATCTCTAGTCCACCGCGCACGCACCTAGGCAGCCGCGCTCACGCTTCTGGTCATCGAGAAATCCCTCACTCTTTGCAAATCGCCTCGCACCCTGCACGCGCTATGGAAACCGTGCATGCGGCCTAGCCACCGCGCCCACGGCCTAGCCACTACACTCGCGGTTCATCTACAAAAGCAGCTCTTTGCTTGCGAACTTGTCTTGAAAACTCTTGTAACTTGAATACTTGTGTCTTCAGTCTTGATATTACAACTAAGCACAAACTCTAACCTAAACACATTCAATATTGTCCTAAAATACAAGAGTTAACATATCCTATATAGAGTATATCACCTAGATTTGGTTTAGGCTTAGAATGTTGGATTTTTTTGTTGATTGGGGTCGAAACTGGGTAGATCTACTAGTTGGGATGATGATAAGTTCATGTTTGTTAGTTAAAATTGTAGGGAAGCGACATTGACTCCATATGGGTCTTTACCAAAGAGGATGTTGCTCGCCCACCCAAGAAATCAAACATCATCAAGCGAGTTGTTGTTGCGTCCCCTACTCCGTCCATCCCTCCTTCGGCCCCAATGATGCTTATTACAATGATAGTGGTGCCTGCGTATGTTGAACCAGAGGTGGTCACCCAAGAGATGGTGGATGCCCAGAACAAAGAGACACCCTCCGCCATCACGTCTTTCATGGAGTCTGTCATCACCCCCAAAAGAGTCCCCTCTCGACCAAAGGAAGGATATAAGGACGTCAAGCTCTTGGCAAAGATTGAAGAAGATTTGGCCAAGGAGCCTCCTTTCCCAATTCAGCCATAGGGGACTACTTGTTGAAGGGTTTCTTGAACAAATAAATTTGTATTCAAGACCCCGCTGAGTATAGCGAAGTCAGGATCGTCCACGGGAGTGAGAGTAGTGCTAAGTTTAATCGATAAACTATGAAAAGCAACGAAAACAAGGGCAGAACAACTCAGGCTCGACCCAAAGAGGGTCGATCTCGACCCTAGAGAGGTCGATCTTGAGAGCAGAACACACGAAACACACACAATCACACAAGCAATGGCTCGAACACGACGAAGGGAGTCGGGATCAAAGCAGAAACACGAATTTCAATCAATAAAAAGGGCAAATCCTAGGGCTAGGGCTACCACAACAACAACCATACATGCTTTCAACAAGAATTCACAACTATCATGCCATCTAGATCATAGAAAAGTTAACTTTCGCAAACAATTCAAGTTATTCAATCAACTTTCGCAAATCAAACAACTTTCCACCTATCCTTCAACCTAGGAATATCAACTTTCGCAAATAATCCTATTAGATGTAATCAAGCAACTAACTTTTCACTTTCGCTATAGTCAATTACAAGACATGCCTCAATTTTCACCAAGGATTAAGCATAAGATAGGTTAGATATGATCCTTAAGCATTAAAGTCATGAATTCAAGTTTCAAACATGCATGATTGTGTTGGGTTTTTGCCCAACCCTAGAACTTAAGAAGACTACTCACACATAGCAAAGAGAAACAGGAAGAAGAAGGAGAAGACATGATCAAACCAAACTAAAATTCAAATAAAAACCAAAGATCAATCTTACAAACCTCAAACTTGTTCTCCAAGTCTTCTTCCCAACTCTCCAAGTCTTGATGATTAATTGATTGATTATAAAAACTATAGGTTCCACCTCCTTTTATAGACAAAAAGGAGTCCTAATCTAACTAGGAAACACAAAGAAAACACCTTCCTAAAATACAGATTTGGAAACTTCAACATGTAAATCCGGATAGGAGGAAATCGGTCACGAGGTTCGACCCTCTTAGGGTCGATATCGACCCCTTCAGGGTCGATCCTGAGTCTTGTTTTCCTTGCGCTCCAAGTTTGGTAAAGTGGCTCGAGCTCGACCTCCTTGGGCTCGATCTTGGGACTTTTTCCTTGACTTTTCTTCTTGCTTTGGCTTCTCTTTAGCTCTTCTTCTTGACTCTTCCACTTGAAATCTTCCTCCTAGCTCATCCATCCTCTCCTAGCCTCGCTCCAAACTCGTCTTCAAGCTTCAAAATACCTACAAAACGACACAAAAGCGCGTAGTTTCCGAATCTCAAGGAAATACGAAAACTCATGCAAAAAGACTCAAAAACACAAGACTCAACTACGAAAAACAACTTAAACTAACCAATCTAGACCCTAAAAATCTACCTAAAAACGCGGACATCACTACTCAAGCGCCAATGAATGTGGATGTTGATGATGATGAAATCCAAATCCTAGAACGGCCGTCCACAGCTCGGGACGTGTCAATGACTAAGGCCAAGGCTCTTCTAGAGGAGCCAGCAAGGCTGGTAGCTCCGTCATATCTCCCTCAAAATCAGTCCAAGTCCAAGGAATGATCCTTGTAGAGGTCTCTCAACCCACAAGTCACCGGCCCTCTCCTACAGACCAAGTGAAGGAAATTCATGAAGAGGGTGGGGACGCTCTTGATTAGTCCCAAGAGGCTCTAGGCAAAGAGGACTCCTAGGCTCAGAGACGCAATGAAAGGGATCAAGGCCACAAAGTGGGAAATGAGGAAGAGGAGGACGATGAGGCTCGACGTCGTAGAGTTGCCAAGGGCAAAGGAAAGAGGCAACAAAAGGCCTCCGAAGAGAAAAAGTTTCTTGGCCCCCTCATCTACTCTCCAGAGCCCCTCGTCGAGAACGGAGTCTCAATGTTCCTAGAGTTGCTAACTTTCCAAGTATGGGAAAACCTTGGGATAGATGGAGTTCGCTAAAGTGGATCTAGAGGAGATTCTAGGTATCCAAACTGGCCAAGGAGATGTTGCAAGGGACATTCAGTACAGGTGGGGACACCTTCTGTTGGATCAAAGTTACGACGTCCTTGGGCAGCGGAATAATAAGATGGAAACAAATGTAGGAATATAAGCAGACTAAGGATGCAGGTATTTATAGAGGAATGTACCCCACTTAGACCAACTAGTCTAGATGGGTAAACCTATACCTCCGTGGAGGAATTTGAATGAGTTCTTTTACTTGTACTACGCGAGAGTCTTTATAGCTACTACATAGGCGAAATACACACTTCTCTAAACTATAAGAGTCAACATTTTATGTCGAGATGTAGTAAAGGTAAAGCTTGAAAATCGCCAAGTAAAACCATGGGAGCCAACAATCTAGAGCCAAAACTAGGGAGGCAATCACATCCTTTGTTAGGATACAAAGAGCGGTCGCGATTCGGGGACTAGCCCTCGCTTTGGCCCACATGGCCGCCAATTCCGACTTGGTCCCCCTTGTGTCCGACCTCCTTGGCCACATGGGGCTTCTTGTCTATATTTTGCAAAACTCCTTACACACTTATCCAATCTTGCCCAAACTGTTATGGGAGATACTAGGCTCTCAAACCTACCTCTACACTTTGGAATCACTCAATTCAGAGCTGAAACAAAGGTTGTGCAAATGAGTGAAGTTTTTGGTCCCGTTGGCATTATTCAAATTAACTCGGGCATTCGGTTGGCCTTGCCCTATTCTTTTGACATTCCACGCACAACTTAAAGCAACTAAGACAAGTCAATTGCCATAGTTGATCATATTCATAAAACTTGTGGATATTACAATTTATTAAAGAAGTACCATGACCGCAAGTTACAAGTCGCGATTGCGGGTGCATTAAAGAAGCCGACCAGGACAACCAAAGTTAAGGTCGCAACTACGGGTACCTAGGTTGCGGTCGATGTAGAAGCTGCAAAGAAAATCCAAGTCGGTTCGAACCTCGATCACATCTCATGAGCCGCGATCGTGGTTCTTAACGGAGTGTTTCCGTGTTTGTTTTCTGTTGTTGTTTTATTTTTAATATTTTATTTTGAGAATAATTTTAGATTTTTTCTTAGGAGCTACTTAAGGTTTAGAACTTATTGTTTTGGCATCATTCATTTGTTTTTTAACCTACAGAGACCTTTTCAAGTTTGTGGAGAACTAAACTCCTTTTGATTCATTTGCAAGTGAAAGCCTTTTGGTTGTAAGTGTGTGAGACCTTGGTCTTATTTCTATCATTTGATTATTTTAATTCTTTTTTATTTGCATACTTAAGATTGTTATTGATTTCTTCTTGATTGATCACTTAGTTGAAATTAATAACTTTCTATGGATAAAATGTGTAATTTGAATGAAAGAACTAATTCAAAATAGAATAATTGATTATCTAGGGATGGTTGAAGTATATTTCTGTAAGAAAACAGATTGATTAATTGCATGTTTAATATTAAGGGCTTGTTCTTATTGCATGTATCATGTTGAATCCTAATGCTTAATGGTATTATTAATTGAGTTTTTGACTGTTTCATTGATTTAACTCATAATTGGAATTAATTGATTGGTTAAGTCTTAATTCGAATAAGACCGGGATAAGAATAATCATAGGAATACAAAGAATTTAGTAAGAGATCGATGACCGAACAAACCAATTGAAAGGTTAAAATTAGTGAACGAATCTGTTTTTCCAATATTGAGTTCAAACCAATTTGTTTACTTATTTTGCATGTTTATGTCTTTTTAATGTTACTCTAAAAACTCATACAAACCCCCCTTTATAATCTGTTAGTCGGTAAAAATATCATTCTTAGAAGCTTTGATTCCCTTGTCTTTGACCTTGACTTACTAATGATACTGGTTTAGTAGTTAGGGATTATTTTTGATTTACAATAACAATCTTAGGCTAGTCAGAGAGTGTTTCTTTATATAAATAAAATTTATGCAGTTTTCTTATCTTATATTTAGGGATAGATTATCTAAGCTATAAGTATAAATAAGATAAAGAATTTTCAATATTTTTCTAAGTGCTTCATCGGAGAACTTGTCAGTTTTGTGCGTATCAAGTGATAGAGTGAATACACGGTTAGTTTTGGTTGAGTTTGTGCAAGCTAAGTTAGATAGAAGACATTCGACGCTCCGGGATCGAGTTAGTTCATCTAGGAGTTCTGTAAACCAAGAACTGAGATTTGCGTTTGTAAGTTCGTTTGTATCTAATAAGAGTCGTCAAATTAAGGGTTCGTTCGGCAAGCATGGATTATAGTGCTTATCATGCTTATCGTGTTTATCGTAAGTACAATAAGTAACATAAGCACTGTTCGGATAATTTTATTTTTTTAAATGATAAGTACCTTATCGTACTTATGATAGATAAGTAACATAAGGTCCTTCCCCCCAACTTATCGTACTTATCACAAATCGTAAGTACCGGATCCACTTTGTTTTTCTCCAATTCCCCCTTCTACCCGTCTAGTCCTCTACCACACCCTTTTCCTCGTTCTCAAATCTACGCACGACCTATTCCCGACTTCCTTCAACTTCGTCGCCAGATCTGCTCGTCGCCGGCCACCACTCGCCTAGGCAAAGCCGCCGCTTGACACCGCTCGTCCCCTACCCTTCGTCGGTGTTCGCAAGTCTCCTTCATCTTCGTTGCCCTCCGACTACGTACGTCGTTCTTCGCCATCCTCCGACCTGCTCAGTCACGGTGCAATGTCTTCCGCCGCCCTGCTCCCTTTCGATCCGACAACGTCGTTCTCCGCTGCCCTCCGACCTGCTCAGTCGCGCTCCGCTGTCTTCCGCCGCCCTCCTCCCTTTCCCCTCTGACAACGTCATTCTCCGTCGCCGAGGTTGACGCCGAAGAAGAGAGAACCATCGGAGGAAGAGGGAGTCGGCACAGATCGGAAAGGCAGAGGTCGGGACGGGGGTGTGACGCGGGTGTGGCAGCGACCAGGAAGACCGGAAGGGACGCCTCCGAACTTGGCGTCGTTTGCAGCGGCCATTTTTTATTTTTGTGATGAATTTGTATTGATAATTGTATTTTTGTGATGAATTTGTTTTGATTTTTGTTTTTTTTTTAAGATTACCCTTTTGGTAATTTTACAATCGTCTATAATTCCTTAATCAACCCAAGTTCCCGAACATATGTTTTCTTATGTATCTAATAAATGTTCAGTATCAGCACTATTAAAAGCATCTAATATCAGCATCAGCACCGTCAGTTATAAGTCTCAGCTTCAGTATTAGTGTCAGTACCAAATTGCCGAACGGACCCTAATTCTTTGATCCTAGGATCAGATTCTGTTTTCTATAAGGTACATGGATTTAACATTCACTTATCAAAGGGATTTGAACTTCTAAAGTTACCAATTCACAATGGCGCAGCATTATACATATGTTAAGACTCGCTTATGAACGGAAGAGCGACTAAAGATTTGACGAGGAGTTAAAGTAAGTAAGCAGTCGCTGTCGGTACAAAGAAAAGGTCGTTAGGCGCGCGTTTCCGGCCAAACAACCGACCCCAGCTTGTATTTATTTTATTGCTTATATTCTCTCTATAGCCCGGTCCTGCACGTTCTCTCTCAACGAATCCATTGAAAATTTTCTCAAAGCATTAATTAATTCAAGTTTTAATAACGTTTATGATTGTTAAAATCTCACCTCTCATGGCCTGGACCCCTACAAGTGAATTGAACCAAATCCATATTCAAGATTCCTCTCTATAACCATAGATTGATTGGGTGGGAATTTTAATCAGTTTTCTCTTCTCCCTTTAGCCTGCCCCGGCCTTTTTATTTTCAGTTTATCTTAATTTGTGATTTACTCCATTCTTCTTGAATTTTTTTTTTTGTTTTGTCGAATCTATCGGCATCAATTAATACATCAACCCCGTAATCTAGAGTTAGATTATAGAATATTTTTTTATAAAATTTGCAAGAATTTGCACATTTCTTGATTATTTAAAGAAAAAAATTAGACCCTCTCAACCGGAACAAGTTTTTTTTGCTTTCTTGAAAATTTCTCTCCTCCACCTACTACTCTCTTTCCTTTTTATCCTCCATTTATTTGGATGCATACGTATACACTTGTTCTTCCTTGAGAGTTAGCTTCTAGAAAAAGAAAGCAAAAAGATATACGATAGTCTTGATCGATGGAGGGGTCAATGATTTCATCTCCAAACAAGTCTGGCGTATCGGAACCCACCCAACGACGTTCGAGCACTCATCTCGATCCCGAGGAGGAGGTAGAAGAGACGGATGATGAGGAGAGCAGCTGGACCCAAATCCTTGCCGACTTCTCGGACCTCCGAAGAGAAGAGGAAGCGGAGGAGATGAGCCTGAGTAGTGGTTCCATGGTGTCGGACGCCGGCTCTGGTCCTGAATGGAAACCCAGGAACTACCCTAACAAAAACACGATGCCGATGAAGAAGTTGAATTTCAACAAATCAAAGAAGGAGTCCTACTCCTATGATGAGTCCTTAGAGGACACCGCTAGTTCTCCGGCTAATAGTCCCAAGGTTAGTTTTTTTGATCAAAGATTAAACATTTTGAATTGGACACGTACGTACATGGTAAATCAACTTTTTTTTTTTTTTTTTTATCATACATACATATCTATATGCATATGAGTGTACAGATTGCGATGGGTTTCAAGGGGATGGATATCAACTGCAAGAGTCCAGATGAGAATTTTGAGATTTACCATGTGAGTCCTACCTATCTATCTAGTTACTTTCTAATTAATCCAATACAATTCATAGGGTCCATGGGTTGTTGCTTTAGTTTTCAAAGATTTAAACCAGCCCTATATATACGGCTTGTTAATTTTTTCCTAATTGTCATGTTTACTAAGTACATATTTGCACGAGGAATAAATAACTTAACCCAACAAATTATTCCATTCTTTAGTATTTTGAAATCTAGCTAGTACTCTAGAAAATGAAATTGATAGCTGATCGAAAATTAACGACCATAGAGTGGATCAATTCGTTATATGTATATATTCATGGACCGATGAATTTGACCTTAACTAACTATGTATGTTGCAGGGGAAAGGAAGGGCAATTAATGTTGCTGGCCGACACGACCAAGCTATCAATCAGACGGCTTCTGCTGTTGATGGTCAAGACAAGGTCAAGTTTGGAGAAGAAATGGGGTATTGCTTAGTGCCCGTCGCCATGATCATGAACTTCCACGATTATTACTACTGATACATACTTAATACATATACATATGCATCCATCTTTGTTAATAGTTTGTACGTATATATCTACGTTCTGTACCCCTAAATTCTCTCTTCTCTTCAATATATATATATGATGATCGGAGTTGCATGTTTGGCATGCCAGCTACCTGGATCATCTATATATGCAAGAGACAGAAGAGCTTTATTATGTTATATTTGCGTTTTGATAATTAATCAATATTGTGTACCTGATTTCAAAAAAAATTGTGCTAAAAAAAACATTTCAATTATCCATGTATTGTATATTTCTTTTTTTTGAACCGGTGAAAATTAGGATCTCACATTAGGGCGGAATTCCTAGGGCATCCTTTCGGATGAGAGCTAAAAGCTCGTAGTGGTTCCAGATGGTTTCCCATGAGAAATTGTGGCCCAAGAAAGCTATTTTATTGGCCACAGAGTTGCATTGCCTACTCCCCTGATAAAAACGGACTGACTCGAAACTCCGAAGAGATTCAAGAATGTCTGTAATAATTCTTTCTATTTCCCATGGACAACGAATTTGTCTTGTGACAGCTTTAATAACTATTATATTATCTCCTTCCACTTCAAGCTTTCGTATATCCATCTGTTTAGCCTTCTTCACTCCATCTCATAATGCTATTGATTCTGCCATTAAAATCGATACGTTTCCATATGTTCTGACTAACCCGTCAATTGGTTTTCCATTCTCATCCCTTATAATCGATCCTCCCGACGCATTACCATTACTAAGCTTAGATTCATAAAAATTTAGTTTTGCATAACTCTAAGACGGTGGTTTCCATCCTCGTGGTTTAACTCGTGCCCGACCACTTGGACGGACGCTCTTATTCAGACTTTCTTCATTCTCCTGCCATTCGTTCGCTTGTTTCCATTGCATCAACTGATTACGAATATAAAGGCTAAGGTCCTGTATGAAGTCGTTAGGAGTTTCTTGGAAAAGTAACTTATTTCTCTCGTGCCACATGCCCCACCATGCCACTGCTAACTCAGTGAACGCTTCTTTCTTTAGTTTGCTATGCAACTCGAATAACACATTTCGAGGGTTCATTTGTGATGGGTTATGTTCTCTAAATACACGTTCTGTATTGACATTTATGCTTTTTATTATTTCCAACATATGTGGGCATTCAAGCAGTAGATGTATTGAGTCCTCATGTGTAGCGTTACACATGAGACACCCTTGAGGCACATCAACTTGTTTTTCAATAAGCCTTTGTTTAGTGGGCAACCCGTTCATGTCCAGAGAAAATTTTTTTACCTTTGGATATATATCCATCTTCCAAATCCATACATTTGGGTTCAAGGGCATACTTTCTTCTTTAGTTATTAGGCTTATCGCTGAGTGTGTGGAGTATCATCTATTCCTGCTTGGGGCCCAGATTAATTTATCATCAATATCATTTTCTGGGATTGGGATTCTTATTATTTTTTCTACCACTTCGTCAAGGATCACCTGTAGGAGTTCTCTTATTTTCCATTTTTTATCTGTAGAGATGAAGTGCTCGACTTTAGTTTCCATGTTAACAACATCATTTGTAACTACCCACTCTACAAGTGGTTCATCTGTGAGCCATTTATCCTTCCAAAAATTGATAACCCGAGCATTTCCTATTTGCCATCTCAAGCCTTTCTCAAATTCTGGCTTCAATTTCATCAATTGCTTCCATTGCCATGAACTGTTAGACTTTATTTTGTAATCCGAGAATGAGCTTCCCCTTAAGTATTTTTCACTAATCACTTGCACCCAAACGTTGTCTTGCTCAGTAAGAATTTTCCAAAGAAGCTTCATTTGGAGCGCCTTATTTATATTCTCCGCTTTCCTAATGCCTAGCCCCCCATATGCCTTTGGTTTGCATATTCGGTCCCATCCGATAAGTGGCTTATGTTGTCTGTCTTTATTCCATAACAATGTTCTATTTATAGCATCAATTTCATCATGTACATGTTTTGTCAGCATGAAACTTTGCATTAGGTAGTTCGGTTTTGTAGATAGGGTCGACCAAATTAATATTGTTCGTCCTTCTTGAGATAGCGTATTAGCTTTCCATTTTGCTAGGTGTCGCTGGGCATTTCCAATTGTGTCATAAAAGCTTTCTTTGTTCACTGTTCCGTTAATGATCGGACATCCCAAATATTTTTCTAAATTTTCCATCGTACTTATTCTGAGAGTCTGCTTAATGCTTTGTTTCTGATGGATAGCCACTTTTTTGGAGGTGTGAAATGCTGATTTATGATAATTTACCTTTTGTCTTGTAGCTGCGCAATATTCTTCGATTATCTTCTTCATTTGATTACATGCGTTCTGATTTCCTTTCGCAAAGATGATAATATCATCCGCAAATTCCATGAACAATACTCTCTTGCCTCCTCTAGCTATCGGAAACCCTAAGAGAGGCTTTGGGCACTCACTAACCCTCTGAAGTTTACGAGCAAGGATTTTTGCTCCAATTACAAAAAGATATGGCGACAATGGATCTCCTTGTCTGATTCCCCGTTCTGGCACGAATGGCGCAATAGGTCCGTTGTTGACAAAGACTGAAAGAGACACGGTACATACACACTCACGAATCCATCCCACAAACTTCTCGTCAAAACCAAATTGGTCAAGGATACAAAAAAGGAATTCCCAGTCTACCCTATCATATGCTTTTTCCATATCCAATTTTACAGCCATCCATCCTTCGTTAGCCTGGCTTCCTCTAAAGGAATGAAAAATTTCATGTGCTATGAGCACGTTATCTTGTATTGCCCTTCCTGCAACAAAGGCTCCTTGAAGTGGATGGATAATTTTAGGCATAACCTTCTTTAGTCTTTCCGTTAAGATCTTAGCTATTATTTTATATATCGTTGTACACAAGCTAATAGGTCTATAGTGTTTAGCCGTCGATGGATTATCATTTTTCGGTAGTAACGAAATGAACGTATGGTTACTTTGTTTCAGGATTTTTCCCGAATGGAAGAGACCTTTTACTGCTTTTATTGTTGTGTGGCCGACAATCTCCCAATACTTCTTATAGAATTCCGATGGCATGCCATCTGGTCTTGGAGATTTGTATACACCAAGTTGAAAAACAACGTTTTTTATTTCTTCATTCGTTACTGGCCTTATCAGGCTAATATTGTCTTTATCTGTTATTTTCTTGTCTATAAGTCAAGTATTCCTCAAGGATAGTGGTATTTATCTATTCCTTTTTGTACCGCCTACAAAAGTCGTTTATGATTTCTCGACAAATGTTTTCTTCTCCCACGATTTGGGTGCCGTCGCTCAACGTGATAGTTCTTATAGTTTTATGGTTTCACCTCCCCGTTGCAATCTTATGGAAGTATCCTGAATTCGAGTCAGTCAATTTTACGTGTTTTGTCTTTGCCCTTTGCTTCGAGTACACTTTGTGGAACTGTAGAATACACTCCTTCTTTCGCAACAACCGTAGTTTTTTTGGGAGGAGTGCTGGTTGCGGGGATTCAACAATTTTTTGTTGCAAATCAAGGAGAGTGTCCTCGATTTCCCGTAATTTTTCAAATGTATTCCCAAACGTTTTCCTTTTCCATTGCTTCGTGTGTGCTTTGAGGAGCTGAGTTTTTTGTTCATGAGCTGGAACATGAAGGACCCCTGGAAACAGGCCCTCCAATCTTGTTTAACCACATTCCGATAATCCTTTCTCAAAAGCCACATCTTCTCCATCTTGAACGGTGCGGCTTTACTTATTCTGTTATTTGTAATGTCAACCGATATTTTACAATGATCAGAAGACGTGAAAGCATGGTTATGAGTTCGAATTCCTGGGAACCATTGTAGTATACTGTCACTAACCAGTACTCTATCTAATTTTTTGTAAATGTTATCAATTTCTATTTTGTTCTTTCTCCAAGTGAACCTATTTCCTGTGGTAGGTATGTCACGTAGGTTACAATCGTCTTTCAAGTGCCGAAGTAGTTCGAATCTACTCGTTATAGGTATACATCCTCCTTTTTTATCGCTGGTTTCTTGAATTTCATTTAGATCTCCTATAATAATCATGGGCTTGTCGATTTCGAGTACACAGTTAATAAACTCTGTCAAATACTATCTTTCTGGGTCTCATTCGGTGGAGCATACAAAAAGCATATCGCAATCACCCAACCCGTGAGTAGATTAACGTGTTTCATAATAATATATCTCGGTTTGTGGATTAGAATTTCTACATTTTCACTGGTAAATTGATGTTCTTTTCACATTACACATATGCCTCCGGCCCTACCTTCAGCCAAGGACCATGCTATATTATCAAATCTGCGCGTCTCCATACTTGATCACTCGGAAGCTTGTCCGTTTTTTGTTTCTACAATAGCCATTATCTGGACTTGTTCAGTTTCACAAAACGAATCAATTTCAGGCCAGAACGATTGTCTTACCATTCCTCTACTACTCCATAAAGCGACTTTCATTTATACCTTGCTTTATAAGAATGACCAACAACTCCAATGAGTTGATTACAGTATGTGCTCATTATGACAAACCATATTCTTATTTAGTTCCTAAATATTAGATTTATCAATTCCTTACGAGATTCTCTCATTGGTGGGCTATGATACGGCAACCACCTAAAATCAATCACATTTTTTGACCAAGGATTCAATCCAATCCAATAGTTTCCGCTCCTGACTAGAAAAGTCAACCAATTAATTCTGCCAACTTTTTTCTTATCCGAATGCAATTTGTACTTGACACCATGTGCAGCAATTATAATGAATACATTTAAACGAGTAACAATTCTATAACTTATACTCAAACCTCCCACTTGTTGGCCAAGAGGCAACTTTAGATACCAATATTGGAGTAGTACTATACAAATGATATGATAACTTGGACAAGTCATATGACAAATAATATGACAACTTTAGATACCAACATAGTCAACCAAGCAACCATGCAAAAGGCTATAGTAGTTCAGATATAATTCCTCAATCGGATTCTTGGACATCTTGAACTTCTCTTGTAGGCCATTAGGTAACAGACAACAACAATATACACCAAACAAGGATAGTCCATAATATTGATTTCTAGTTTTGTGATATTTTTGGAATCATTCAATACAGAGGCATATCGAGGGGTTTCTTTACCATGGTGCATGATTTTCTTGGCCCCCAACCATCCTCCTAGGGGCCCAAGTTTTCCCTCTGTAATATGACCTGTCGCACACAAACCAAACTGGGAAGTTACAAGATCCTTATGTAGTAAATAATTATTGCATATCCACTTAAGATAGTTAAGATGTATCATACCAAGTTTCTGATTTCTCATACACTCACTTAAGCATTCTATCACTTTGCTTTCTTCTAAATCAAAGTTTAGTTTGTCCGTATGCCATAACCACAACAATAGTAAGAAGAAGACCATCAAACCAGGATGCAAGTTTAAGCGCCACTTTTGGTGTAAGACTAAGTCGATCACCATGTTACTAATAAAGCCAACAAACCACTCATGCATTTTGCTAAAACACCACATGATACTGTTATCAAAAAATTGCTTATTTATGCCACCGATTATAACCTTTACTTTGTTCTTTTCCTTTTCTTTCTTAAATTCAGAAATGTCAACCTCCATAAGTTCCTTGAAAGCACTACCCTTTAAGGCCTCAATGGCCATGGTAGAGGTTTCATCAAAGATTTCTTTATTCTTATCCTCAGGAAGTGAGGATTGTTCTTCAGGGACAGAGCAATCAGCACATGGGACCTTCTTAAAGGTGTAGTTATCATTCTCCATAATCTCAGAGTTTAATCGTTTTGACAGACTATCAAGAAGTAATAATAGATTCTGAAACTGGGAGTAAGATGAACAAGAAGCGAAAACTTCGATCCCACATATCGATTTACAGACAAGTTCCGAACGGAGTAAGTTAGAGAAACAGAACCTGATGTCTTGAAGCCGTTTAAAACTCTTTAGAGGAGGAGAGAAGCCCCTCCCGTTTTCTTTAGCAGATGGAAGGCTTTGTGAAACCGCTTGAGATGGAAACCGCTTCACCACCCCCACCCTTCCATGGATGACGCGGTTTGTACAAAGAATGGAAGTTACTGACCCTAGGCTCCGATTTGACTTTGGTTCCTTGATAAATAGCCCAATCTTCCTTATTAGCACTCTTCTAGGCATAGTGGTAAAGAGACCAACCTTCCCAGTCGCCTCTAAAGTTGCGATTTCATACCGGCGTTGTTTGGTGCCTCCTTCGATACCTCGAGGAAATTCGGGGTTTTGTGCGTCACACCACTAAGGTTAATCTGGGCTTGTTCTAGAATTATTAAAGACAGATTGGGGGATCAACAAGCACAAGATTAGGCCAAATTTCTGCGTTGATTGAAACCTAGGGTTTTGAAATTGGGGCTGGGGTCGGGGGGCAAAGAGTTGGGGTTTCATTAGTTGGGAGCGTTTTCTCTTAGTGGCTACAATTCGGCTTTTTTTTTTATCAATGTATTGTATGTAATAGATGGCGCGATGTTCGTTCTTCTAGCTATTCTTTGTACATATATGCATGTATCATGTTGGGCCTCGATCCATCACAATAGACTTGAGGAAGCCCAAGCCCAAGAAAGCCCTTCGGAGATAAACCTCATGTTAAAAATCCGAACCTTGACAGTGTTTTGGTCAAAAATCGTGTATGAAGTAGCGATCTAATAAGTAAAATCAGGGCACTATCAAGGTCGATTCGTGGTAGACTTGGATAATGATGCAGGATTTTGGGTTCTCACCCCGTTTTATATTAGTTTGTATTTTAATTAGTTGGACTCGGTTTCTTGGGTTTGTTATTTCCTTTAATTCACCCCGGTTTGTCCGATTTAGGGTTTATTTCCATTGTACTTAAACTCGTAGCGATAGCTTCTCCAAATTATCCAGTTAATCAATCAAAATTCCAAACCTCTCAATTCTCAATGAATCACATGGAGTTCATGAAATTCCTTAATCTCCAATCCACCAGATTGACTCTACTTCCTCAATAGTCGATCTCTGGATGAGGTTCCTCGGATCCAAGCTAGAATTTAGCTTCATCTGAGTGTTTATCCCGTTTTACTTTTCCGTTTATGGTTTCCAGCATCAATGGTATTAGAGGCGAAACTCCTAGACTCGGGAATGGTGGGCGAAGCTCGCTTCTCAAAGCGTATTGCGAGAGAGAGCATGAACAAGAAGGAGAACAATTGGGGGCTTGACGCCCTTATTCAAGAGATGGGAGAGCTTAAGAAGATAATTGAAGATCTTATAGCTCGCTTCCCCATCCCTACGACGGTACCACAAACCAGAGAGATGGGCAAGTCTTCCAACTCAGTAGGTAAAGCAACGCTAGAACCCGACCCTCCCGATCTCGTCGGATCTGGAAACGTGATGATGAAGGGAGCATCGGTTGTGAGAAAACCTCCTGCTCATGATGCGATTTTGAAGATTGAGGTAATTGAAAGGAAAGAAATCTCTGATGTGAATGCACGCCAAATGCTCGACGAATTGCACAAGCCAGCTAGCGCTCGTAAGGACGAACCAAGGGATGATGATGAGCTAAATGTTCACAAAAAGGTTTCATGCTGTTGTGAACGCCAGGTGTTCGTTAAAATGACCGACCCACAAACTTCGCATGAACATGAGCTATCGGTTGAAGTGTCGAAGGAGCTAGACACAATCAATCATGTTGAATCTAATCCGAAAGCCCCAACTGTGATGGTGGCTCTAGAACAACACAGTTTGAAGGATGACAATTTCGAGGATCATATGGTGGGTGATATGTTAGCTGCCTCGGATAAGGATCAAAACAACTCAAAAGAATTGGTGGTGGGTGTGTTAAATGATACAGCCCCTTGCTGTGACCCCGAAAAAAAATGGCTAAAGCCTGTAGTTGATGAAAATGACCATAACGCTACATTTACAAGCTCAGGTGCAGGGGCTTTTGAGAAGACCAAGCTTCATCCAAATACAACTATGACAAGTGAAGATAAATGTGGTTTTGAGACTCATGAGGTTAGTGCATTGACAGGGGCACGAATGTTTTTATCATTCATCGAGTTTCCTGCACAAGAGGATGTGAAAATTTATCGTGCTCTGATGTTGAGCTTTGATCCTGGAGGAAAATTAATTCCTGAGATGGATAGTGGTGAGATGGAGTACATAGAGGAGGAGTTGATTGGCATGACAAATATATCTAGAGTTGATATATCTAGAAATGGATCAAATCCAGACTCCCAACATCTTACCTTCGATCCAGGTATCACCTCTGACCGCAATTATTTGAAAGATCAAATACTGAAAATGTTTGAGGGAGCAACTAAAAATCCACAACATGACATTGTGTTTTCTAATGGGATAAGAAGTGAGAAGAGTTTCCCAAACATGCTAGAGGTACGGGAAATAAACTCTAAATGTGATCCTGAGATGATATATGGCTTTTTGCAACTTTTCAATCAAGGTGCTATCAAGCCTATAGGATTGCTCAAGTTCTTGCAATTTAAGAGGGGAATGATTTCCAGATTTTTGAAGGGGGGAATTTCCGTTGCTAATCAGCATGCCACTAAATGTGCCTTGAAATTTCTTAGCTCAAAACTAGTGAGGAAAAGCCCACTGAGGAATAGTCATTCTAGATATGAAGAGCTTAATTCATCATTAGAATATAAGTTTTGATCGTGATGTCTTAGTTGAGGTTGTTGATACTCTCTTTAATATTGATGGGCATGGAGGTGCTACTTATAGTGTTGATGCTTCTCTTCCAAGGGCGAGTGGCGGTATTGAAAAGCTTGTGAAGATTGAGCAACAAAACACTCTGATTTGGATCAAGATGGTAACGGAAAATTGCACTTCAATTGAGCTTAGGTGGATAAATGGTAGAGTTGAAGTGTTGACCACAGTAAGGGATTGCACTTTGCAAGCTTTCAATCGTTTACAAGCTTTCAATCAAGGTGTTGCTGAGTTTGGGATTTATATATATGATCCCGGTGGAGAATGCTTAAGGGTTGGTTGTCAAGACGTAATGTTCGATCCTTGAGGTCAAGGATCTTTTGAAGAAGGGAGTAATGATGCAGGATTTTGGGTTGTCACCCCGTTTTATATTAGTTTGCATTTTAATTAGTTGGACCCGGTTTCTTGGGTTTGTTATTTCCTTTAATTTAACCCGGTTTGTTCTGGACGAGGTTCCTCGGATCCAAGCTAGAATTTAGCTTCATCTGAGTGTTTATCCCGTTTTACTTTTCCGTTTACGGTTTCCGGCATCAGATAATGGTAAGAACACAATAAAGTGAAAGAGAATGAGAAGATTGATATTGTATTCAATGATCCATAAGTATTACACCGGCCTTATATTTATACATCTCGTATAACAAGATAATTCTATCCATTAAGATGTTTCTATCTTATTTCCTACTCCTCTATATTGCTCTATCTAGTAAGAAAAACATAACTCTAATGACATTTAGAGAATGCTATATGTTATGGATATTATGTCCAGCAGAATGAGCTAACTACCTCAACGATTGGGCCTTTCTCAGCATGTCGGGCATATTGTTTTGGGTCGGGTCCCACAGTACCCCTGAGTTGAATTTCGAACTTGCAAAATTCAAAAAAGATGGACGGAGTTTGATTCGACGCTTTCACTTTGAGCTCATTTACGAGATCCTCACCCACGAGACAACACCGTCATTATTTACAGAGAAAAGGCTGCTCCTCTACTCATTTCAATAGTCACTTCAATCTCCAATGCACGCTCTCACACCCTTTCTTCTCCAACCTTCTTTTATCATCTTCTTAAGTCTTTTCACTACGGCTAGCCCCTATGGTTTTGTTTCATCCTCCTCCTTGGGCTCTCAAGATCTGTTCAAATGCTTACTCACCCCTGAAGAGGTTGAAGTGATTGTGCCTAGCAAGGGGTTTTTGGTAGGAACTAGAGCAATCTACCCCACCTTGGAATTTTTCAATTGGGTTCGGCAAGGGTTGGTTTGTTTCATAGAATTTTCATTCACCCTGGGGCTTCAATCTCCCTTCTCTTCCTTTATTCGTAGCTTTCTAAAAACCCTCAAAGTCTCGCCTTCCCAAATCCTCCCAACCACCTTTATAATGCTCCGGTGTGTTGAGGAGCTTACGACAACAGAAAAGCTAGAGATTACCATAGGCGAGCTTTTTTTGGCATACAAGGTGATCCATCAAAGATTTTTTTGGTATACAAGGCATATAAGGTGATCCTTGGTGTTTTTATAATGGGAAGATCGCCATTGCAGTTGTGAAAACGGGTCGAAGCATTCTTGATCTTAAAGCCTAGCTTTGCTTGCTTCTGTTTCAGTTATTTCTCGGCCTTATTGACTTCTGCTCTTAGCTTTGCTTTCTTATTGCGTGACTTATACCTTCAACGTCTATTGCTTTTGATCTTGTGCCTATTTTAGGTTGGGTCTCCCCAATTGAGACGCCCCAAGTGTAGAACTCTTTGAGTTCAAAGTGGGTAACCAATCTTTATGTCGATTTAGCTTCCATTCTTTACTAAATTGCATCTTGATTGTGGGTGAAATCGTTTGGATCTATTAGCTTGGTTGATTGATAAGTTCGATTCTCGATTGCAAAACAAAATAATTCGGTCCGATACTTTAAGGTTAATAAGATGATATTTGAGCAACAACTCAACATCACATGAATGTAATGTTGCTATAATAAAATCAGTTTTCCATATTCCACTTCTCTGATCAATAAGATCAAGCATCCTAATAGAAGACTCCGCCCCATTCCAATTACCTAACACCTTAACTGTTAACAGTCTCTTTGTCCACCTACCATCCCACATATTGTTTGAAGCCCCATTACCTTCCTACCTACCAAACAAGCCTAAGATCCAGCACCTCATGACCTCCCATAATACATCTCCTTGCATAACTCAAATTAAGCCCTAGCTTCGCCTTGAGAAAATAACTCATAGGAAAGTATTTTTCCTTATGCATATGAGCTAGCAGAGAGTCAAGGAATTGAAGAAGCCTCCAACCTTGCCTAGCAAGGAGAGCTAGATTGAAACTCTCTAGATCCCTAACCCCTAAATCACTACTGTCTTATAGCAGACACATTCTCTTCCAACTTATCTAATTCAAAGTTTTGCCTCATGTCCCTCCTCCCCAAAACAAATTACACATTAGCTGCTCAATGTCACTACATAAATCACCCAGGAAGAGGAATCAAGACATTGTATGAATGGGAATTGACTACACCACGGATTTGATTAAAACCTCCTTACCAGTCCGTGAAAGAATACCGTCTTCCAACCCTTGAGCTTTTTTCATAATCTCTCCTTAATTTGATTAAAATATCACCTTTTTGGACCTACCAATCATGGTAGGCATGGCCAAGTAGTGCTCATGATTATCTACCTTATGGACTTCCAAGATTCCTTGAATAGCATCTTAGAGTTCTACACCCACATTGTTACTAAATGATAGTTCTGACTTTACACAATTGACCTGTTGTCTTGAAGCTTCTCCAATTGATGGAGAAAATTAACAATTGTTTTTATCCCTATTAACAGGTAGTGATGTGATCTGCAAATCCATACTGCCCCTAATAAGGGCATTTCTCTCTTTCCCGCATTCTCAAATAACCCTTCCGTATTTTGGTTTGTTTTAAGGTTCTGGTAATCAAATTTAGGTTAATGAGGACTCCTTGGAAAGCAAAGAGATATGGCTACAACTTTCATGTTATATGCTTTTGCCAATATAATCCTAAATATTCTCAAAAAAGGTGTTCATTCCAAAAGTATAATTCTGACAAGTCAAGATATCAACATCAGGGAGCAGATTGCAATCAAGTCTCATGGTTCTTTGTTTTTTTTTTGACATCTTTGAAAGTCTTTTGTTCTTTAATATCCCATGAGTTTGTGGTGCTTAAGACTCTTCAAGTCCAAGCTGGAGTTATGTAGAAAAGACCTTTCAAATATTTTTGTATTATGGTCGCGTTTTATGTTATTTTGTATGTGTTTAATATTTCCTATAAATGAGACGCTTAAGTGGATTTTCTTAGGCACATCAATATTGAGATAATGCTTGTGCTGGAGAAGTTCATGTGAGCATTTGGGAGTGATTCCCTTGTTTAGTACGTAATATCCAAACATGTTCGATGAGTTATATCTAAATAAGAATTTGTTTCTTTTAGGTGTGTTATATCCTATAAGATTGAACCCTCTTTCAAATTACCTTGTGTGTCATGTTGTTGGTCTTTTGATTGCTTATCCCTTTTACATCCAAAGTAGACTTCCATATCTATCTCTAGCTCTTGGAATCACTCAAATCGAAGTCCCAACGAAGACCATATATTTTTTCCGAAACTGATAGGGCTATTGGCTCTTCCCAATTTCCCTCGGGCACTCAGGTGATCCCGGTCCTTTTTCCTTGACATTTGAAAGGTGTGACTAAGTCATTTAGATGAGTTTAAAGTCATATAATTTGTGGATATTACAACAAATACGAGCACACGCTGATGTCGATAGCCATGGATTTTAGGTCTCACCAAACTACAAAAACAGACATTGTAAGCGGTGGTTAAACATGTAAGAAGCAAAACAAATCACAAGGAAATCATCTTATGTACAATGTTCCATTCATCACGAAAAATGGCTTTATAGAGTTCGCTCAATTCTCCTAATGATGACCTGCCAACAAAGAAAAAACGAGAATGCCCGTTCGAAGCGTAACCCTTGGCCTTTAGGATCAAGGGATGTTGGGTGTCGTGGGCATGAAGTGTGATACGACCACCAACTCTTTGAGGGATCACCTTGTATGCCAAAAAAAGCTTGCCTATGGTAATCTGTAGCTTTTCTTTTGTCGTAAGCTCTCTCTTTCATAACTAATGGTTTTGTTTCACTTGATTGAGTTCCCAATAATCAAAACAAGAGCTTATATATGAGCTAGCTTATATGCTTAACTCTGAAGATGCTCACAAAACACAACGTTGCACCAAGCTGGATCGACCAGCTCAACACTTGGGCTTCCCCAAGCTTAACCACACACATCAAGCCCAAAAAAGTCCAACTCAAGAGTAAGCGCAATCTCACAAGACTTCAGATAAATGCTATTCAGTTCAGTTTTAGCCAGTTTACTTGAATCAACTTAAATCGGGGTGGCATTTGCCTAAGTCTCATAAAATCGGTTTTCAAACTAAACCAACAACTCAAGTTTTTTCCCAGTCCTATCTAATACACATTATTACATAAATTTATACATGAGAACAAAACATGTGAGGAATATATTACAATAGATTTCATACTAAGCACGGGGACTTCACAATGAAGTTAGCAGATCATGCTCAGTGGAATTGTAGTACTTGTGTTCTTCCCCAACATTTGTGGATAAGTTATTTATTGATAAATATGATTTGAAAAGCTGCTGATGCATAATATGATATGAAATTTAATTGTGAATGTCTCTTATGATGTTAAGTTGTTGAGCATAATATAGTGTAGGACTAATGTTTCAATGCTATATTTTGGATAAGTTAATTATTTGCTGATGAATATGCTTTGAAAAGTTATGAATTCATCGGATATTGTTAATTGAATTAGGAAGGAGAGTTTTTTTTAAAAAAAAGACCCAAAAGGTCAATTGATTCGCATAGTGTTAATCAACCTCTGCAAAGTCCGACACTACTAGAATGCGATGCAACAACTACGAACCCATTCCCTTGAAAATAATTGAGGTTAATTTAGAGGATATCGAGATCGAAACTAGCCTCAAAACTACTTTTCGAGGCTAAATGAGCCAAAATATCTTTCGGGACTATGTTTACGGCAAAATAACCTCAAAGCTAAAATTTGAAGCCATATTAGGTACCCAATAGACGCGAAGAGTATGTAAGGTCATTGTCGAGGAAAATCTTTGAGACCGGTTACCCTTAACTATTCAGCGCTAGAAACGTGGCTATTTAGCCTCAAAATGTTGTTGGAGGGTTAAAATGAGGTTACTAAACAATGACTCTTTTTTCGGGACTATGTTTGAGGCTAATTTTGAAGCCAAGTTACACCTACCTCATCTATTGCATGAACTCATTCTACCAACCATATTTATTGTGATTTTAGGTTATATGCATGAGTCATGCCCATCTTCATCTTTTCAAACGTTTCTCTAGCTCTTACTCTCTCTTGCATTCTCAAATTTTTTGGCACATTTTCAACTTCTCAATCTCTCCCATTTCATAATTGATCAAGTTGATTGGTATGTATCATTCTCTTAAATCTATACCTAATTCATGTTTAATTAGTTTATATGATTATATATAGATATTTATGCAAAAATTAAATTGAATAGTGTGGTTGAATACTTTTTTAGATGTTAAGCTTGATGTGTGTGTGTATATATATATATATATATATAATCAAAGTGTTAAATGTACATTTCATGTGTAGTCAAACAAAAGGTTGCTTACAAATGGTTAGATGGAAATCGGCCAATAGGTAATTAATGGTTCAACAAACATTCAAATAGCCCCAAAAAGATGAACTCGAGTCTAATTTTGTGGCTAATGGCTTCCAATTTGGCATCAAGTTCATTATTTCGAAGCTATTTGAGCTACGAAACATGATATGAGATTGTTTTTAAGGTTAATCTTATCAAATAAGCTCAAGAGTAACATTAACATCATCTATTCATGATTACACTCAGATCAATTCTATTTTTTTTTATGCTCTTTAGTGGCTTAAAAACATTGTATATGGTTTTTGGATCGATAGACCATATATATGTGTATACATTCATGAGTGTCATACATAAAGACTATACTTGCTTTTTTTTAATATAATGTAGTGTTATATTTATCACATGTCATATCAATATGGATAATCGCAATTGGATGTATATCAGACATTTATCAAATGGTGGTGGATGGAATCAACAACTTCTTGATGGATCTGAAGGTTTCATTGAGGTTGCGACTTCACATACAAGTGTATTTGATGGATGGTGAGAAAATAAGATGTCCTTTGTGAAGTGTAAGAATGGGAAACTTCAAGATGTGAAAACCGTTCGAAAGGTTTTGTTGAGAATTATTATCAGTGGATTCCACAAGGAGAGACATCTTTGGTTCACCCATCGTCCATTATGGAAGAATCATCTAGCTCAAGTCTTAAGAACTTGAGCTTTTTTGGGATTGGGATGCATATATTTGATAATTTGAATCCCTATCAAATGATGGTTTTTGATGCGGCTGGACCTAGTTTTGCTCCACCTCATGATTGGAATGTTGAAACTTCAATGACTCCTTCTAATCAACAAAGTGGGTACATAGAAGAGGGCTTGCCAAAAGGCAAATTATGCTGGTAATCTCCATTGGGGCACTCGAACACTTAATACATGGATTAAAGTAGTTGTAAGTATACTTAAACCCAAATTCTATCTACTTTGTAAATGCATTTTTTATTTGACCTTTTTATCATTTGTATAATATTTCACTTGTCTAAATAGTTACTTGTTATTGAATATGTAGGAAAAGGAGATTGGTATAAGGCTAACCATTTCAAACATGGTACGAAAATTATGGTCAAAACCATATGGCATATGGACCGGACCTCATCCTACAACATATGTGATTAGTTTAACGTTTCATAACTCTTTTTTTATGCTTCAAGACAAGTCTGATTTGGATGCACTGACTAGTATAAGTTCTATTCTGATTTGTTCACAATTTCTCTCCTTGCTTTGTGTTTATGTGTATTGAAAAATCAGTTTGGCCACTGTCTAATTATGCCATGTAAGATTTGTTCTGATTTGTTGTCAATTTCTCTAATTTGTATTCAGATTTTTTTCTCTCATTGCTTTGATTTGCTAGGATGAGGCAATTTCTTTCATTCTTCTAATTTATTGTTGAATTCTAGAATTGATGTTCTGATTTTTTTTAGCATCACTACACTTACAAAAAGAACTTGTTCTAATTTATACTAATGTTGTTGAGTTGTCGAGCCAAAATTTAGTGAAATAACTTATTCAGCCATTGACTAATAAAGATGAGACAATTTCTTTCATTGTTGTTGATTTGTTTGGAAGCTAAAGAGGTGTCAGACTCATTCATTAGCATCATTGGAGACATGTATGAGAGGTCGATGACGAGTGTTTGTATGTAAGGAAGAGATATAGAGTATTTCGAAGTGAGGATGGCTCTACACCAAGGATCAGCTGTGAGCCCTTTTTTGTTCACGCTAGTGATAGACGTGTTGACAAGGGATGTTCAGGGAGAGGTTCCGAGGTGTATGTTGTTCGCAAATGACACTATGCTGGTGGAAGGTTCGAGACCTGGAGTTAGTAGCAAGTTGGAAGTGTGGAGGGAAAGACTGGAATCTAAGGGTTTTATGTTGAGTAGGAGCAAGACAGAATACGTGGAGTTCTCATTCGGTCGGGAAAATAAGCCTATGAGTGAAGTTCAGTTGGGAGGGGAGGCCATTGCGTCGAAGGAAAATTTTAAGTATCTGGGATCAGTTTTGCAAAGAGACGGGTGTATTGATGAGGATGTTAGGTCTCGTATTCAGAGATGTTGGCAAAAGTGGAGCGGCTTTAGGGGTTTTGTGCGACAGGAAGGTTCCTCTCAAGCTCAAGGGAAAGTTCTACAGATCTGTTATAAGGCCTGTGATCCTCTATGGTGCGGAATGTTGGCCAACGACTAAGGCTCAGGAGTAGAAACTTGCAATCGCAGAGATGAGGATGCTTTGGTGGATGTGTGGTCACACGAGGATGCACAGGATTAGGAATGGAGAGATCAGAGGCAAGCTTGGGGTGGCTAGCGTAGTAGATAAGTTCCGGGAAACGAGACTACGTTGGTTTGGCCATATCTAGAGGCGGAGCCCAGAGGCGATTGTTAGGAGGTGCGAGCGTTTGGATCTAGGGGCATATCGGAGGGATAGAGGCCGCCCGAAGAAGCGCTGGATGGACAGCATAAGGCAGGATATCGGCATGTTTGGGATTTCCGTGGATTTGGCTCAATGCAGGGAGAGTTGGAGGAAGAGGATCAGCGTGTCAGATAGCTAGTCAGCTTGATGATGGAGCCTAGTGGAGCCCTTTAATCTTGTGTTGGCCGTGGATTTCTTCCTTAGTGGGCTTGCTTCTGTTAAGCTTAGTTTTTTATATTTCTTTTGTTTCCTTTTGTTTTCTTTTCTTTCATTTACCCTTATTAGTAGTTTTTGTTTGTCTGTCGGGTTTATAGGTTTTAGTTTTTTGGTTTGTTGGTAAAGTTTGCTGAGTGATCGGGTCCGTGTCTCTTGGGTTGTAGTGGGCGCATTTCATCTAGGTCTGGAATGCCCCCACCTTGACCCCCCCAAATCTTGCTTGTGCGGGATCTCCCTGGGTATATGTTGTTGTTGTTGTTGTTGTTGTTGTTGTTGTTGTTTGAATGAGAAGATTATGTCATGTTCAGATTTGTTGTTCTTTATACTCATGTTCTGATTCAACCACTAACTAAAATAACTTATTCATTTGTGTCCAAATAAAATAACTTTTGAACACTAATTTGGTTTCAAGTGTAAATTTACTTGTTCATTGACTTTCTTAGGAGAAGTTTGATCAATTAGTTTCCACTTAATCCGCTCCCCCTAGTGCTGAAAATTATGATGATCCATCTCCACTTCCCATGAGTGAGGTAGAGGAGAAAGCATAATGGATCACATCATGTGGTGGACCAAACAACCACCGAGTTTTTGCTATTGGGGAAGAGGGGGCGTCTCTTGTTCGCAATGGGAAGGCTATGGATCCTCTTAGAAAGGGATCAAGTACTCATACTTCTGAAGATGCTCAGATTCAAAAGGAGGTCCGAGAGGAGATAAAGGTGATGCAAACTACAATAATGGAATTTATTCTGCAACAACAACAACGACGACGACGATGACAACAACAAGACTTCATGAAACAACTTCAAACTACTATATATGCTTAAGTAATTCTCTCAACTTCAAGGAGCTCAGAACTTGACATCCAATGCAGATCATTCAAAGTTTAGCCCGGTTTTGACCACAAATTCCTAGTTTTTTATTTCCTATGGTTGTAGGATGTGAAGTTGCATTTTTTGTGATGCTTACAAGATCTGGAAGTCCTTCTCGTGTGCTTGTAGGAGCTGGAAGTTATTTTTTGATATGCTTACAAAGCTAGATTGCATGACCTAAAAGTCATTGTTGAGGTGAACTTACAAAAGCATAGACTTGTGCTTATGTACTAGGTCTTGTATTTTGTGAATGTTTGTCTTAACTAGTGTGGAGACTTAGCATAGCCCACCAACTAATGTTAGTTTAAATTTGTACTTATGTAAGACAATGGGATTAGTATGTGTATGAGTATAATATATATGATATTTTAGGTTTTATATGATTGTACCCTCAATTTCATTATTGTTTCAAATATTTTTGGTAGAATATTGTTCCAAATAAATTAGTTGATTTCAAATTAATCTGAAAACTATTTATTTTCTAGTCATGAAAAAGTTGGAGGCAAATTTCGATCCTATTTAACCGTGGTTATACCCTCAGAACAAATAAAAGCCAAATTTGATCCTAAATAGCTTTTTTAGCCTCCATTTTTGGTATGAATTATATTTTGGACTAATTTAAGGACTAATGGCCTCGAGTATAGCCTCGAAAGTGTGTGTTGCTATGGGCCTCGAAATTAGCATTCAACGTCTTCCCAGCCTAAAGAAATGGGATTTGAGGCTAAAATTTTCAAAGCCAAATTTAGCCACGTCACTTGCTAGCTCGAATATGATGTCGTGGCCAACTTCCTTTCAAAGATCAAGGCTAATGATATTTGAGGCCTTTTTTGAGGCTACATTTGATCCCAACTTCGTAGCTATGCCGTTGTTTTCTAGCAGGGCAATGTGAATTTTTAAATGTGAGTGTAGAGTCGGAAGTTAACTTGACGAATGAGGTTGAGTTTAATGAAGTTGATATTGGCGTTGAGTTTAATGAAGTTGATATTGGCGTCGATCCTGGATTACCTGAGCCTATTGTAGCATTAGCTCGGTTTAAGTTAAACATTATTCTGTCTTCCTTTGAAGTTAAACATTGTTCTTTTGTTAAGTTAAACATTATTCTGTCAAAAGATCTTTGTGGTCAATTCATTGAAGGGTTTTTCATCGAAAAAACAAAGAAAAGTAATTGACTACCAGAAAGCATGTGTAAACTTAGGCTCAGGTTATAGAAGTTGACTTCATTATTCAATCAATCAATCAGAGCAGCAATGTCTCTTACAACAAATGCAACAGCGGATAAAATATATAACTTCACACAGAGTAACTAGCCCGTACGATTATTTGTAATTTGCCCGCTGTAACACTCCACAACAGTCACAGCATACACAAATAGAGATAAGCAAAAACAAGCATTTTAACATACTGCGTGATTTAAAAGCCGGTCGATCTGCTTAAATTTTGAATGCTATATCCTTGAATTGGCGAGCATAACAGTACTGCTACCGTTGCCCATATGATGAGAACCACTCGCCCCTGGCCTTGTCCAAGTCTCTTTGAACTGCTCCTCTGTCACTCCTGCAATGCACCCAAAACAAACTCAACAAACTAAGACCAGAGTAATCATTTGAGAACTCATTCATATCCAAATAAACAACAATTTTGAACATGCCTTTGCCCATTGCAGCGGTGGAGGTGATCCCGCCCTGGACGGTCCTAAGCACTCGGTCGTAGTAGTTGGCACCCGACCACTTCTGGTGCGCCAGCGTGTCCACTCCGTGGCTCCTCTCCTGCCTTTGAATTTTCTCCACGTAGGCCTGCATCCCTCTCACCGCATAGTCTTTGGCAAAAGTGTCGACCACGAGGGCGTTTGAGTGGAACCCGGCTAGCGTTATGAACTGCCAGCAATACCCGAGCTTCCCAATCCTTGGGATGAAGTCCCTCATCTGGCTGTCGCTCATCCCCGACGCATCCCAGTTGAACGAAGGAGACAGGTTGTAGGCGAGCATCGTCTCCGGGTGCTTCACCTTCATTCCATCCGCGAACAAAGTGCACTCTTCGTAGTCAGGGCTCGCCGTCTCCATCCATATGAGATCAGAAAGAGGCGCGAACGCCCACCCTCTTACCACAGCCGCATCCACCGACCCCCGGAAACGGTAGAACCCTTCTCGGGTCCTCGGGAGGTCCCAGTCCCAGAAGAGGTCGGTCAACCCGAGAACTCTCTCGGCGAGCTCACGAGCCTGCTGGTTGGAGAGGCACATTCCGATCCCTGAGTGGTTCTTCCACTCCCTCAACTTGGCTGCCTTTTCCTCTTCCCCTGCATTCATCATGCTGATCTTGTCCACAACTAGCTCGTCGAACGTCATGAGTCTGGCGGACGAGATCCACCCGTCCTCCAGCGCCTGCAATTCCTCGGCTGACTTGCCTGCAGCCATTGCCTCGGAAATCAGGGACGCGAGGCCTTGGCCTTCCACAGTGGGGCTTGTCGCGCCGAGAATGAAACGGTGATCGATTGGGTCGATGTTGGACTGGATGAGAGTGGCGCCCACGGCATCCGTACGAGCGACGAGGAGGGTCTCGACGCCCATGATGTCGAACTGGAGGCGAGCGGCCACGAGGCGATTCAAGTGCTCCGAGGTGGGGACGAGTACCTTCCCGGCCATGTGGCCGCACTTCTTGGTGATGGAGGACTGATCCTCGATGTGGACCCCAGCGGCCCCTCGCTCCACAAAGAGCTTGCACATTTTGACGGTGGCGGTGGCGCCTCCAAAGCCGGTGTCGCCATCTGCGATGATTGGGGTGAGGTAGTCGATGTAGGGAGTCTCCGCACGCTCTTCCCTGGACATGCTCATACGGGCCTCCCTCTGCTTCCTGTCGTGGAATTGCTGGGCCATGAACAGGTGCTCTACCTTGTTCGGGACGGTGTCGTAAGGGTAGTCGGCGAGATCAGGACCAGGCTCGTTGGTGGAAGTGTGAGTAGAGGAGCACTGCCAGCCGGAGACGTAGATGGAGTCCAAGTGCTTGGCCATCATGGTGACCTGGACCGGGTCGAGCGCCCCGAACGTCCTGGAGGCAGTGCCGTTGGCACGGTGGGCCCGCAGCCTCCTCCACAACTTCTTGGCCATCTCGTTGGACGCATAGCCCTGGCGGAGGGTCCCCCGCAGGGCCACCACGTCCCAGGCCGTGTAGGGGCGGCGAGTGAGGCTGAACCGCTCCGTCCCCCACCACGCCTCCACCTCAGCCACCTCCGCTTCGAACCTCGTCTCTTCCTCTGTCATCTAAGGTATATAAATGTGCACATAATTAATTACTTAATGTCTTATATGTACAGAATGTGACAATACATGGAAATCGTAGAACATTTACATACCGTTGCAGGCATAGTGATGGAAGTGGCCATGGGAGCAGGAAAGAGATCGATTAGATTAGATCTGAGGTATCAGGAGATTAGGAAAGATGGAGATCGTAGAAGAAAAGGCAGGTAACGCTGAATGTGGAATGCCTCTACAACAACTCTGGAATTTATATAGGCTCCATCAACGATTGCACTAGTGATCACTGAAAATTGTAGTTCAAAAATCGTGAGACACACTACTACGAACTGGACAAAAGCATCGAAACTCCCACTGAAATTTCCCTCTTACACGTACACGTACAGTTCGTTCAAGTATGTATCTAATTAATTAATTTTATGGTTCTTCCATACAAGGAAGCTTAAGCGCATGGACTTTGTTTTGTTGGGGGGTGAAGAAGAATGAAAACAGGACGTACAGAAGAAGACGTGAAGTTGGCTCAAAGATAGAGCGCCAGGCAGACATGCACACATCCTCAATCCTCCACTTCCCCTGCACCTGCCCATGCTTCTGTTTTTCATGTTTTTGTTTTATTTGGATTTGATCAGGTGTCCGCTTCTTCACTTTTTTTTTTTTTTTTTTAATTTGTAAGGTTTAGGGTCGCCGCAAGTATTACTTAGTTTAGTAAGGTCCCATATTTTATCTAGTTTTATGTAGTTACTAACCGTTTCATCCTCATCCAAAGGAAAGGGGTGATTTTGCTTAGGACTAAGCTTTGCTATAGAAGTCCATGAGTCTTTCCAAAACCGAATAGTTTTCCCATCTCCTACTTGCCAAAACAGACCAGATAGGAAGTGTTCTTTGAGGCTCATGAGTTTAGACCACTGCCAGGAAGTATTACATTGTTTTATATAGTTCCATAGTTTCCTGTTCTTTAGGTATTTTTCGTTCACAAGTTTAACCCATTGGTTTTCAGTTCTGCGATAATTTTCCAAAGCAATTTCATCTGAAGAGCTGGGTTCATCTCTTCAGTTTTGGCGATTCCAAGTCCCCCATGCTGGGTTGGGCGACAGATGGAATTCCAACTGATCAAGGGTTTGTATCCACTGTGTTTATTCCAGTAGAAATTCCTGTTTATCTTGTCTAGGTCATCATGGATAGCTTTTGGGAGGTAAAATGACTGCATTAAGTAGCTTGGTTGTGCTGCCAAAGTTGATTTTATAAGGGTTTTCCTCCCTTCTTGGGATAGAGTATTAGCTTTCCACTTAAAGAGTTGATCTCTTGTCCTTGCTGTTAGTGAACTAAATGTGTTTTTGGTTACTCTTTCATTAATAAGCGGACACCCCAGATACTTGTCTAGCGCCGCTATATTGGTTATGTGTAAGGTTTGTTTGATTTGGTTTTTGATGTGGTAGTTACATTACTACTAGCTAGCTTCTTCACTTGTTCGTAACGATACATTACTACTAGCTAGCTTCTTCATTTTATTTTTTTTAATTAGGAAAGAGTATATCATTCTCACTTTACTTTATTTCCTCTCCCTCTCCTTTTCCGTCTCTTTCCAACTCTCCTCGTTTAAATTCCCTCATCACTTTTAATTAATCTTTTCACTTTGCCATCCAATAAACCTTGTTTATAAGTATCACCACTCTACCATTACTATCACTACCAAAAGCTTGCAATATGTTGGGTCCTAGCTTTATTTAAATAATTATTTGAATTAGGGTTTATTGATTCCAAATTAGTTTAAAAGGTTGAACTGAAATAATAATCTAGAGTAATTTCAAATAGGAAATAATTTACGACAGTCTCAAAGTTCTAATTCCGAATTTGTTAACTATGACAATCGCTTATGAAGAAATTATGGACTAACTATATGTGTCAACCAAAATCCAATGGACAATACCAATTTGGTCCATTAAAGTTGTATGGATGATTATAATTTAGAGGTTTTTGTGGGAAACCATCCGTATAATAGGCCATATTACCCTAAACCACCTGTATAATGGGTTCCGTTAAAAAGACATCATCCGTTGTCAATTTCCGTTAAAAATCCGTTAGAGGCGCGTGACCACATGAAAAATATTTATTTTCATTTTTTAAAATTTGTTTAATAAGTGTAAAAAAATCTAGGGAGATTCTTTTTGCTATACCTCACTTCGTGACAATTACATTTGGTGTCCTAAGAAAAAAGTTTTTCTTTTGGTACCCTTGTAGTTTATACATTTTTCTTTTCATAACCAAAACTATATCTAAAACCAATTTTGATCCAAAAAATATATATTTTCTTCTTAAATTAAAAAAAAAAAATTTAGAAAATACAAATATGGATATTTATTCCACTTGATTTTTATTGAATTCTAAATGTATTGAACAAATTTAGTCATATAGCTTATTCCACTCAATTTTTTTAAAATTTGGTCAAACTTTTTTTTATTGAACAGTTTTTTTTTGCCTAAGTTCTTTTGTTTTTTTTAAAATTTTTTTTTCTAAACTGGTTTTTATTTCAATTTTAAACGAAAATTATATTTTTTTAGAATGGAAAATGGGTTTATATAGAGTTTTGATTACAAAAAAAAAAAACGATAAACCATAAGGGTACCAAAAAGGAAAAACTTTTTTCTTATGACACCAAAAGGAGTTTCCTTTGATTTTTTACACTTATTAAACAAGTTTAAAAAAGGGAAAATTAAAATTTCACGTGTCTATGCGCCTCTAACGGATTTTTAACAGAAAATGACTACGGGTGGTGTTTTGTTAATGGAACCCATTATACAGGTGGTTTAAAATAATTATTGAATATACGAGTAGTTTAGGGTAATATGGCCTATCATATGGGTGGTTTCCGACAAAAACCTCTATAATCTATCCATTCATTTTGTACGAACGATCTCAATTAGTCTATTAAAAATGGATAAACAATATAAACGTGCTATGAACAAATTAATAACTGGAACCTATGCATTGTTTTTCAGTGAATGACCTCAATACATGCATTGATTTTTCATGGACAACTATAAATTGTCCAATAAAAGTAGATGGACAAAAGGATGTATTTTAAAAAGATTAGGCTATATGCATAAAGAGGCCATTTTAAGAAAGGAATAGACGGTCCAACAATACGGGGTCAATCTTGGACATCATGACGGATGAGAATATTAAGTTTTGGGTTATCTATAATGTGTTCAATAGGGTGGTTGTGACCCAAATTTGCAATTTTTTCGGTCATGGAGTTAGCCTTCCTATTCATATGCCGGATGCATACAATCTTAACATGGTGGAGTAACACCCAAATGTCGACAATAATCATATCAATTGCCCACGGGCTTTGTCTAAGTTGACCCTGGTCGCGTTTGTGACTACGAGACTGTCACCCTCAATTTCTATTTTTTGGAAACTGATATTTTTTTGCTTCTAGTATCCCCTCTCTAAGAGTGCAGGCTTCTATTTGAAGGACAGAGCTATGATTGCTTATGATGCGATCTCACTTCCAGGATCGGTCGAATTCGGGTTCGACTGAGCGTTTTGTGGAGGTGTTCGTGCAAGGATTGAGTAAGAAACTCAAACAGAGTTTTTGTATTGAAAATAGATGGCAAAGTGGCGTTACAATCCGTGGGTATAGGCGTTTTTGTGGTACAAGAAAGAAAGGAATGGAAACAAGAAATCAAGCTAGGAGATCGAGAGCTTGTAGCCACGAGATGTGGGTTTCCTCGGCCCGTTCTCCCTTGAGGAGAAGAGACCGAAGAGTAAGGGCTAAAAAGCTCTCTTTACTCAAATTCAATCTACCAAAATATGAGGGCCTCCTTGTGCTTATATAGGGACGAGTAGAGGGGAGGGGAGGCATGCTTTGTGTGGACGCCAAGCTTCAAGAGGAGGTGGAGAGAATTGGCGGCCAAGGCAAGCATCTTGGAGTGGGCGCCAAGTCTTGTGAGGAGGTGGAGAAGAGTGGCGTCCAAGGCAAGAACATTCAGCCGTCTTTATTGTTGTTCCTTGGCGGCCAAGCTAAGGCAAGAACATGCGCCTCGGCTAACAAGGGTCGTTAGGCATGTCTGTGTCGATTCCATGATGTGAGCCAGGCAGAATCACATCATCCTCCCCCAGTTGAGAAGGATTCGACCTCGAATCCCTTTGGCCTATAAGATAAGTACACGAATACCAAAAGAATAATATATGCAATATAAAGGATATAAGCACATCATAATTTCCAAGTTCAAGGTGATATGAAATCCTACATGCATAAGCCCGGCCACTTTTCTTTTTGGGCCTATATTGATTCAGATCAATCAAGTTTTTAGAGTGATAAAACATTGTAATATGATGAGCTATATGCATCCTAGATGAAATATGTTGAGAAAGGGAACTATGATGGATGGATGAATATTTACTCTTTGATGTGACATAGGCATGAAATAATGTGGAATAAGTTTCACGTTTTGCATGTGTCACACCCAATTCATAATCAGTAGTAAAGTAAGAAGGAGTTGAGAAAACTTCTCTAAAGGATGAACTCCCTTCATGGTTGAGAGTTAATGTGATGAGCTCATCGGTTGAAACACTTCCAACGGAAGTGGCACACAGGTTAGACTCCCTAGATATGGTCGGCCCAATGGGGTTTGGCTCATCATCTTTTATAACAAATGATTCCACGGGCCAAGCCGATGCAAGTCTCGGTTGAGCAGCCATCCAAGGAGTGGGCATGGAATTCAAGAAGCTGGGAAGGTTGGCTGGTGGAAGCTCTTTGGTCTTTGGTATGAACTTAATGGTTTTGGGCATTGAGACCACGCCTCCCTTAGTCTTCGAAGTACCAACATGTAGTGACTCACTTGGATGGTCCACTTGGGACTTTAGTTTTGGGCCTACGTCGTTGGTGAATTCGTCGATCTCTCCAACACCTTTTTGGTGAAGCTCTTGGACTTGGTAGGGCTCTATATAGATGTCCTTGGAGGGTGACAGGCCGCCCAATGGAGTGGCCTCCTCCACGAGGTCCTCTTTGTCTCGGCTCATGAGGTCCTCCAACACGACGAAGTCATTCACCTCATTTAGGCCATTCATCTCTTTTGCCTCGATGGTCGCCTCACTCGGACTCCCCACCGTGAGCATGTCTTTACTTGAGCCTTTCTCAAGGCTCGAGGCAATTTCTTCCTCATTGGAAATTTCAGCGACCTCTACTCGCCTTGGTATGCGACACTTAGTGGTGATTTGAGAGGGTTGGGCCAAGGGTGCACCTTGGCTGAAAGGGCTCTTGACCTCGCAAGGGACCTTAGGTCTCACATTCTTAACCCATTCGTCCTTGGCCTTGCTCAAGTCGATCTTCTTCCCATACGGCAACTCAAATATCGTTTCTAAGTTGGGTTAAGTTGCGGGTAGGTGGCCTTGTCCCTCAACCGGCCTTGAATAGTCGACACATGAAGCTGGAGTCGTTGGTTGAACTCTCTTAGACTCACGTCTTGTCTCTTGGATCCTCGACTGTGGCTTTGGTAAGATAGGTTCAAATCTTGAAGGAGCAAGCTTGGTGGAATATTTCCGTTGCTGATACTCGTACTCCTTGTTAACTTCTTGTATGACATACGAGATGGGCATTCTACTCCCAAGCCTATGCCTCTTAGCATATAGACGGAGGTCAGAGTTCAAACCACCAATGAATTTAGTTAAAATACACCTGTCTCTGAAGAGGTGGCTTGAAAAGAACACAAGTTCTGACAACTCTTCGTAGTATGCCAGGGGAGAGCGATCACGTTGCCTACACCTATCCCATCTAACTTCAAGGCGCGATCTATAATCATGAGGGATGAAGGAACTTCTAAGGACGGTTTTGAGTTCCTCCCAAGTGTGGATCGGTGGATACCCAAAGTAGGTACAATCTGCTTCATACTCTATCCACCAATCATATGCATTTTCTTCAAAGCAACCAATGGCAAGAGCCACTTCTTGCTCGGCCGTATATTCATAATAGTTGAAGAAACGCTCAACTTTCCACTCCCAAATCAGGTATTTAACAAAGTCCTTAGTGCCATGGAAGGCCTGGAGAGTGGGTTCTTCTCCTAGATAATGCTCCATTATCTCCTAAACATCACAAAAGAAGAGAAAACACAGAACTAGTAAGGGTTAGATTAATCTAAAGACACACATGTGTTTGACTCGATATTTTGTTTTTTTTTTTTGTACACTCCCTCACAACTCCAAACTCCCTCCGGTAACTTGGAGAAACCGGGTGGTTAACTCCAAGTTTTCCAAACCTCACCCGATGTCTCCCGCTCACACTCGAAAAGCAAATAAAATGGAGGACTGACTCGTGTTTGGACTCGATTTTTATGTGGCGCTCAACCTCACTCGCTCCAATGGGAAGGTTCCTTTAGCCACCAAAATCTCTTATTAAGGAGTTATCCTCCACATGACCATGAGAGCGACACCAAGAAGGAATCAAGGTCAAGCGACCTGAGCTTGTGGGCGAGTATTTACTAGCCCTGCAAGTCGGGCGTTTAGTTGCTCGGGGTTGAGGGAAAAGGACACGTTGGAAGGTAAGGGCAGAAAAGATGTTATAAGCACCTTCGGCTAGACCACTTGATGAACCAAGGCTCGACCTCTTCTTCTTCTTCTCGTTTTTTTTTCGGCTTTAGCAATTTTTTTTTTATGGCTTTAGCAAAGGAGATATACTATATCTCTTTCTCTCTCTTTTTTTTTCTTTGCTTTTGCTAAGAGAAGTACTACTTCTCTTCTTGTTCTTTTCTCTTTTTTTTTGAAGGGTGAGATACTATCTCACTTCCGTTTTTTTTTTGATGCTGAGAGAGGTACTACCTCTCGTTTTTTTTTATAGAAGAAAGGTCGAGCACTTGAGGCTCTTTCCACACCAAGTGATGCTTGAATGAAGGTAGAAGAATGTTTGGGTGAAAGCAAAAAGGGACGAGGCTGAATTTTTTTTTTTTTTAATGTAAAGCAATCGAAACTGGACAAAGTTTTAAGAAGAAAACGAAGTTGGCTTTGAAGAAGCAAGAATTGGCGGCTTTTTTTTTGTAGGAGATTGGATTCGGTCAAGGGATGAAGAGGGAAGAAAAACGAGGCTAGCTTTATCAAAGGCAAGAAAGGGGTTTCGAGCAACCAAAAACCTGATTTGTCGGGTAGTAATTCGTACCCCCACAACTTGAGAGACTCAAGTCGACAGGCTCTGATACCAGATGATGCGATCTCACTTCCAGGATCGGTCGAATTCGGGTTCAACTGAGCGTTTTGTGGAGGTGTTCGTGCAAGGATTGAGTAAGAAACTCAAACAGAGTTTTTGTATTGAAAATAGATGGCAAAGTGGCGTTACAATCCGTGGGTATAGGCGTTTTTGTGGTACAAGAAAGAAAGGAATGGAAACAAGAAATCAAGCTAGGAGATCGAGAGCTTGTAGCCACGAGGTGTGGGTTTCCTCGGCCCGTTCTCCCTTGAGGAGAAGAGACCGAAGAGTAAGGGCTAAAAAGCTCTCTTTACTCAAATTCAATCTACCAAAATATGAGGGCCTCCTTGTGCTTATATAGGGACGAGTAGAGGGGAGGGGAGGCATGCTTTGTGTGGACGCCAAGCTTCAAGAGGAGGTGGAGAGAATTGGCGGCCAAGGCAAGCATCTTGGAGTGGGCGCCAAGTCTTGTGAGGAGGTGGAGAAGAGTGGCGTCCAAGGCAAGAACATTCAGCCGTCTTTATTGTTGTTCCTTGGCGGCCAAGCTAAGGCTTTTAATGCGTTGTAGAGGCTAACTTGGCAGCCAAGGAAGGGAGTTAGTGTGGCAGCCAAGCCTCCTTCAAAATGGGCTTGGATCGTCCCTTTTCATAATGGGTTTCGTGCTTCGAAAAGCTCTTACTTGGGCCGAGCATTTGGAGGCTCAAACATACATCTTCGGGCCGGGCTTGGGACACGCAGAGCGTTGCCAAGTGAGCCCGAAGTTGCTCTTGTAAATCCTTAGCCCATCGCCTCGTCAATGGCCCGATAATGTGGCTCGATTCCTCTCTAGACGAGACCAATCTCGTGGCGGGTCGTGGACGACCAAATGGCGGGTGCCCATGGAAGTGCCTCAAAGGGGCACCGGCGTCATGCGGAGCGCCGCTCGTGGGGTGCCTCGATGTGGCACCGGGCCGCGCCTCGGCATTGCTCGTGGGGTGCCTCGAAGGGGCACCGGGCCTCGCCTTGGCGTCGTTCTTGGGGTGCCTCGAGGGGGCACCGGGTTGCGCCTCGACTAACAAGGGGGCGTTAGGCATGTCTGTGTCGATTCCATGATGTGAGCTAGGCAGAATCACATCAGCTTATAGACAATCCTATTTTCAAGACTTTGATTAGGTGATCCCTAATGACAAATCATGTATAGGTTGAACCTATTTCTTTGTTTGACCTTTAAAAATTCACCTTTACCCATTTGGTCCAAGGTAATAGCTGTTTTGAAAAAACTTGTCAAGTTCTTGAATATAGTCGTTTGGTATACTTTGGAACGCCAACTTGTTTCGTTGTCTCAAGATGGCTGCTATAATTATAGATTCCTAGTTCCTTAGGGTCTGTCATAGTTTAGTTATAGATATAGGTAGGGTGTTTTGTTTCAATGTTCATAGTTCAAAGGGCATTCCCTATAGCGGGGTTAATTTTATCAGTATTTTTATGCATGGGTTGGCATTCATTTCGGCTATTCCACGTTAGACATCCTAAAGGGATTAGGAGGTGTTTTTCTCACATTCTAGCTCTAGTCGGCAGTCCATTAACATCATTTATCAATAGAAAGTTTTTAAATCTGAGGAAAGGTATTAAGTTTTCATATCCAATTGTTTGGTTTGAGACCCACTTGTTGTGTTCTTTCAAGCAATTCAACTACAGAGGTAGTTGAGAACCATCTGTTTTTGCTTTGTGCCTAGTTGAGCGTATCCCTAACACCTCATGACAGTGTGGGTATATCTAGAATGTGTCATACTAGGTCTATTGGAAGGATTCTAGTTAGCTCACTTGTGTTCCATTCATCTTTTGTGAAAATCAGACCACATACTCTCATTTGTTTGTTACATGATGTCGGATATATTTCATACTTAATCAAGGGTTCTTGTAGCACCCACCTTAAGCCCTCTTAGAACTCAAGGTGTAGGCTCAAGGTAATAAAGGGTTCTTACCATCTTAACCGCTCTTAAAAGTCAAGGTGTAGGCTCAAGGTAATCAAGGGTTCTTGCCATCTTAATGATGTCTCTCAAATTGGTGGTGTTTAGTGGTTAAATTCCCTTGTAAATAGGTGTCTTTTGTTCCTTTCCTTGTTAGTTTTGTTCCTTTTTAGCCTAGATTCCGATTTTCTATGAGATTCGGAGACTATCCGAATTTGGTGCATTTTGTAGGTAATTTGGCGTGTTTTAAGGAGGTTTTGGAAGGAGTCCCCAAGGAGGATCAAGGCACGAGCACAAAGGAGCGGAAGAGCCGAGCGATCAATGAAGAGGAGCTCAAGAGCAACCAAGAAGAAGAGTGGACCGACGCCAGGATCGAGTTGCCCAGCAACTCGGGCCCGAGATCGACTCATGGAGACCCGGACCGAGGCGTGGCAAGTCGGGCCCGTGGTACATGATGGGGGTCGTCCGGATCGGATGATATCAAAATTTAAATTTATAAACCGAACCCCAATTGTAGTATAAGGGTAGGGTGTCGAACACACGGGAGTTCGTGCGTTGAGTGTACTAAGAAGACTAAAAAGAGGTAAAAGAAAGGCAAAAACAAGGAAAATCAAAGGGAACAACCCGGAACGACTTTGGTCACTTCGGTCCGAGGTTGGATCGATGCGAGTTTGGCCGGGACCGACACTGTGGAAGTCGGGCCCGATGTACTGGGTAACTCGGTCTTGGCAAATATGGTAGATCGGTCTTGGGTTTTTGGGTTCCTTCCCTAACTAGACTTGGGTGATTCCACCCCAATTCAGCCAATAAGTGTTGATCCTTATGAGATCGAGGTTGTTTGCCTTCGATCCCTCCACTCTACACTTCGACCTTAGGGAGTTTTCACTCTCCTTCGATGCTAGGTCTAGTGATGGGCTCGAGATCGCTTTCGCTTACTCTTACCAACCACAAGACCTAGATCCCTTGTTCTCACAAGAGAATTGAAGCTCAATGTAGAGAGCATTCATAGATCAAGCACTCAAGGCTATGGAATTGGGGGTTCACACCCAATCCTAGCTAGGGGATTCCCCCATAGCCCAAGACTATGGAATCTACTCCATCAAGTAAGAGTAAAAAGCAATCAAATAGCAAAGCAAGCAAATCTCAATCATCAAACTCAAATCAAAGCCAAATTGCATTCAAATCAAAGGGGTTCACAATATCCAAGTCTCAAATCCACTAAACAAAAGCAAAACAAGTTCAAACTCACTAATCTCTCCTAGAACTCCACCGATTTCTCTCCTCTTCTCCTCTTCCTTTCTCTCCTTGCTCTCCAAGTCTTCCTTTGAGCCCTTGAGAGTGATTAAATGTGTATCCCCCCTAAACTCCTCTAAGCTCCCTCTAATTATCCTCTCCTTTGATTGGGGACCAAGGAATTCCAAAATTAGAAGAAGGGCAAAAGTGGAAGATCACCATAATGTGCCTTGGAGCCCAATCCTCACTTAAGTCGATTTGGATCGACACGGGTAGACCTCGGGCCCGACGTTGCCAACGTCGGTCTGAGCCTCTAAAGCGCCAACTCGGGCCCGACTTGCTGGGCACGTCGTTCCGGGGCTTCGATCCTCTTCTTTCCTTGGTTTTCCTTGAGCTCCTCTTCGTTCTTTGCATGGCTCTTCCGCTCCTTTGCTCCCTAGCTTTGCTCCTCCTTAGAAACTCCTCCAAAACGTCCTCAAATGCACCATTTTACCTACAAAACACAACAAACTCGCATAGTCTCCGAATCTCATAGAAAATCGGGAACTAAGCTAAAAAGGGACAAAACTAACAAAGAAAGGAACAAAAGACACATATTTACAAGGGAAATTAACCACTAAAACACCACGAAAATGAGAGACATCAGAATCCCCATACTTAAACTTGCTTGTTCTCAAGCAATAACAATGTAAGCAAGACCGAAGCACAATCTTCAAGTAAAGCCTCTTATGAAAAATACAAGTAAGAACAAGTGATAGATATGCTAGCAAGATTACATCATCACACGTGATCAAGTGTTCAAGGAATAAAGTCTAATGCAACGAAGCCTCACTTTAGGTATGTGAAAATGTGTATCACTCATCATGTGTTTAGGCTTAGCAATGAACACTCATACTCAACAATCATGCAAGTAAAGACTTTACCATTGAAGATAATATCATCAATTCCTCCACCTAGAGATGCCTATTACAATGCACACAAAGAATATGAACTTGGCTCAATGGAGGTCCTCAAAGAGGTTCCATTCGGGCGGGTTGTAATGGGGCTTTTGGTGTTTCTCAAGGTAGGAATTATTTTGGTCTTGTGGTGCTTACAATGGGGATTGAACTCTCTAGTCTCTCACCAACTTCACCAAATTATTCCACTTTCAACTGCTCTCACCCAAAAGACTTTGATTTTCTCTTTTTCTTCTCTCAACCCACATTTTCACTAAACATTCCACTTCATCTTTGCACTACACTTTTTGTTGGATTTTTCACACTTTACACATAGGATCGACTTGCACACTAACTCGGGCCCGATGTGCACTTGAACTCGGTCGGACCCTTTATACTTAACTTAAGCACTTTGCTTTCAATCTACTACTTTTTTCCAACTCTTCTTTCTTTTCTTTTTCACTTTAAGCTTCACAAAGATGCACTACCCACTTGGTTTATACTCCATTTCTTGCCTTTCACCAAAGAGAATCTCAACTCTCCAAATATACTCCAAAACCTCTCACTAAAGTCCAATCCCATAAGGGTCAAGTCATATAGGCTAGGAATCATAATTTTTGAGGAGTTCGAAACAAAGGTCTAAGGCTAAAACGGGGCTACAAACAACGATTTATCTTCAAGGTAGGATATGGAACATTTCGTGACTAAATGAAATAAAGCTCAAATCAATGTGACAATGCATAGAACAAATCTCATATTGGTCTTGGAAAATAGATAAACACCTCAATAGCAAGTTTTACTAAGCATGCATGAGCTAATCACACAAGAAAATGAGGGATATGCAATATGAACAATCATCCCTAAAATGGCCAAAAATCATCTCACAAGGGACACTCTAGCTTAGTTGCATCAAAACTGATCCAAGAACTCATGTGCTCAATAAAAACATGCAAGATAGCATACCACATCAAAAGCAACATCCATTTAGAGGCTAAACTATCCAAAAATATGCAAAGGACTTTACATGCTCACATCATCATTAGCCTTCATTTGGACATCTAAGATGGGAATTCCTAGTCCAAAACAAAATCTTTTTGACTTTTTCACACAATTTTTCGAATTTTTATGGATTTTTGCAAAAATTTTCTCAAAAACAAAACAAACTCATCCATTCATGCCATCAAATTCAATCATCATCCATGCATCACATCATGCCACTATCCAAAAGAAAACCACTATCCAAAAGAAAACATCCCTTAACAAAACAAGAACAAACACAAGAAACCTACACATGAAATTATGAGCTACTAACCCACCCCATACTTAAAATTTTGATGTCCTCATCAAAAGAAAGAAGTCAAAACTCAAAAGTAAAGGAGAAGAGTCAGGAGATAGAACTCACAATTTCTTATTTTTGAATGGCATGTTGAGGCTTAGTTTGGAGAATGTCCTCGGCGGCGTCCCCTTTGGAGCCGTGCGTGTCTCTCTCTCTCGTACACATGGGCATGGAAAGGATCTTGACTTGGCGGTTGAAAATGAGGGGCGGGGCGCGTCCATTGGTCCTCGCGGGAAGAGTAGTTCCCGGTCATCCATTCATTGAAGCTTTCTTGAACGCTCCATCTTTGGTCCTCTACCGCTCTTAAGTCGTCCACATCACGCCTCGTGTAGGCAATGTTGCGGTTCACTTCTTCAAATTGGTCTTGGAAGTCTTCTTGTTGATGGGAAAGTTGTTGTTGTTGAAAGTTGAGATGTTGTTGTTGAAGGTTGAGTTGGTGTACCTCTTGTAGCATGCTTGATTGTTGGAGTTGAAGATGAGCCAATTGGTTGGCTAGGAAGTTCATATCCACCGATTGTTGAGGTTCGGGGAAGACCATTCCGGGCCCATACCATTGGGCATACCCTTCGTATCCTCCATAGCTTGGTTGCTCTTGCCTTGCTCCACTTCCCTCTCCTCTCTCATAAGCACTAGGAACCAGATCGGGCAAGTAGGTGTTGGACCGACGTTGATGGACGTCGGGCCCGAGGTGGCTTGCATCTCGGTCGAGTAGTGTTGGAGCTTGGTCGGTGAGCAAATTGCGGTATCCGCCATCTTCTTCTTCGGGAGGCGAGTCAACATCCATGGCCTCCCTCCTTGCAAACTCAAATTGGTTGGGCTCTTCATCTTCGGTGTCCGGAGAAGATTGAGGGGTGGTGAAACGAATGTGTTGTGCTCGTCTTCTACACTCAAGTGTCCCCTCCGGCTCTCCATAAGGATTCTCTTTACCCGCCCACACTTGAAACCAATTATAGTAGCTTGTGAGGTCAAAGAGGCGTGGCTCCAAAGGAATGTGCACCTTGTCAAAGTTGGAATGAGGCGCTAGATAGGTGGTGGCACCGGTTACTTGCTTCTCCTTGATGATGTTGGCTTTCTTGAAATACTTTAGATCCATGAACTCTACACCATTCGGGGCCGGTGTGTATGTGGACAAATCCACCTCAAGACGATGAGCCAAGCGGGCTATCATCCCTCCAAAATAAATCCATGAGGAACTTTGGAAATCCCTCACCATCTTCACCCATTCCCATGTGAGGTTCATTGGCTTCTCATTGTGGAACAACATCTCGTAAAGCAAGATGGCTTCTTTCTTCATCGGATTACTCAACTCGTGCCTAACAATGATGTCACATCCCAAAGCTCGGATCATGACTCGGAAGAGTAGACTTGCTATCTCATTTGTTGAGGCTCCTTTCCTCATCTCACTCCTTCCAGCTATGTGTCTCCAAGGATAGTCCACCTTCTCGTGTCAACAAAAGCTTCATCTCTCGGAAAAGGAAATCCAAGGTAGGTAGCCAAATTCCTTAGGGAGAGCTCTTGCAATTCATTGCCCATTTGGAAGGAGATCATACCCTCACTCTCAACTCCTTCATATGTGCACTTGAATGTTGCCATAAACTCGGACGTTAAGGCGGGATAATGAGTGTTGTTCCACCTTAGCATCACATTAAGCCCAATGTGAGAATAGCAACAGTCAAGAGCCTCATCCATACTCATCTTTCTAATAGCATACCAATCCAGCCACCGAGTGTGATAAGATAGACCCATGAGTCGCTCATATTCTCGAGCCACATCATCATCCTCAAAGCGCACATCATCCATCCTTTGCACCCTCTTCGACGACTTCTTGGACTTCTTTGTTGGTTTCTCCATTCTTGAAGAAGATGCTCGGGTTGTCATGGTACCTACACACAGTCAAAGCAAAGAACTACAAGATAAGATCTATACAACCACAACAAGATCACATGCTTTCATAACTTAACAACTTTTCACACAAGAAAATGACCCCATTCTTGTCTTCTAGACACTTAATCCACAAAATCAACATGTATGAACAAAGAATCACACCACAATGGTCAAGCTACAAGATATATCATGAGAAACAAGCCTTAACCAACATTCAAGCTCATGAATCCTAAAGCTCATACAAGAGAAAGCCAAATAGCATAGGACCGACCAACACAAGACGACGGGCCCGAGGTTCTTAACCTCGGTCCGAGTCTTGGACCGACTTCGCAACATCGGTCCCGAGATTCTGGGCATCTCGATCCGATCCTAAAATCGACTTCTCTACCTATTTCACCCAAAAATCACTCTATCATGCTCCTAAAATCCAAAATCAACCATTTCTCATCATCAATCGAAGTTCCAAGTAGGTTCTAGCATGCATGATCAACAATTAAGCACAAATTTTACTATTCATGCAAATCACCATGGATGCTCAAGGTCTAAGCTCTTTCAATCATGGAAAATCTCAATTTTAGCAATGAAAGCATGAAACTCACAAGGAATCAAGTAGAGATTAAGATTCACATACCAAATTTGAAGAAACAAAGACTTCTAGCAATCAAACTCTTTAGAACTCAAATTCTCCTCTTAGATCTAGAAGAGGGATGAAGAACAATGGAACTTTGTTGGGATTTTTAGCTTTTGGATCGATGTTTGGGGATGGCTAGGGTGTTGGATCGAGATTGTTGTGAAGTTTGCTTGGGGATCGAGAATGATGGAGGTGTGGATCGATTTGGGGGTTTTTGAGGGGAGCTTGGTGTTGGGCCCGGATTTTCCTCACAAAAGTATCGAGACCCGGTTGGTACTTCTTCGTTACTTCTTCAGAGCACAGCGAGAGACGGCAAGGACCGAAGTCGGTTAAACAAGATAGAATTGAAGATATAAGATAGATCCCTTCAAGATATTCCGTTAGGATTACGATTAGCTAGAATCTTGTATTTTCATATCTTTTCCCACAAGATAGATCGATCCTAAAGGGCACTATATAAATCAATTGTAAGCCCTAGAGCAGGATTACGCTCTTCTACACATTCAATCATACTCTGAATACAATTCACGAGCTTTTGCATCATACTTGTTCTTCGTGATTCACCTCGATCAGGCCCGATCTAGGTCAGGATTCCCTTGGGTGAATTTTGGCTCAAACAGTTTGGCGCCCACCGTGGGGCCGTGATCGGAACAATCACGCGAAGACATACCGTTCAAAACACCAACTTGAACTTCCCAGTTGCGATGTCAGGCGACGGAAACGAGACTCCCAAAACTCCCCTTGCCGACCACGGCAAGGACCCCGAACTCCCTGAGAACCGATCGCAAGACGAGGAGATGACTGACCTCAGGGAGCGGATGCAACTTCTCCAAAAGGAGTTAAGCGACCAGAAGAGCTTCTACGACGCCCATGTAGAACGCCTCACACGAGAAAACAGCCAGTTGAAGCAGCAATATGAGGTCATAGCCACGGGTCGCCGGTCTCTCCGCGTTAATCGCCTCACTGAGGGCATAGTTAGAAGACTCGACTTTGGCGCGGGAGAAGGAACTTCCAAGGAGGGCGAGGCTCTGGACGCGCGCGACAAGACACCAGTATTACAAGAAGACGCCCCAGAAGCTTTCGCCCGACACCGCCGTGAAGAAGTTGTCCTTGACAAAGATCTACCAAGGAATCCCCGATCAGAGGCTAGGAGACGCTGAACACCACCTCGGGACACTTGGCCGGATAAGGGGGAGACCGACGAAGAAGATTTCGAAAGGGGAAGGCCCACACACTCGACGCAACCATACGGAGGAAGGTAACGGAGCAGATCGGGGTCTTCGCTGATCAACACCGAATCGGTCGAAAAATTTTCCAACCTCTGGAACCTGAAGCCCCCGATGGCTTTGACGAGTCTCCTTTCTCCCGTCGCATCACCAGAGTAGAGATACCAAAGAAATTCACCGTGCCAAACATGACTCCATACAATGGCACCTCCTACCCTGACGAGCACGTCGCGATCTATAAACAAAAGATGATGACAAGTGCAGTCCCGTCATACTCCAAAGAAGCGGTGATGTACAGGGGGTTCGGCACAACTTTAACGGGTCCAGCGCTGACTTGGTTCATAAAGCTGCCACGCGGTAGCATCGGATCTTTCGCCGAACTATCGGACTCCTTTCGCACTCAGTTTGCCAGCAGCCGCAAATTCGAGAAACAGTCCAGCGACCTCTACCGGATCCGTCAGAAACAACACGAGACTACCAGAGAATTTCTAGAGCGGTTCAACCGCGAAAAGGTCTCGATACAATCTTGTGACGTTACTACCGCAGTGGAGGCATTTAGGCAGGGGATCATCCTCGATGGCGGCCTATACAAAGAACTTACCAAACACCCCTGCTACACCTTTGAGGAGGTTCAAGCCAGGGCCCTAGCTCACGTCAGACTAGAAGAAGACAAGACCCTGCGAAAAAGAACCTCAGAAGTTGAGAAGTACGAGAAGAGGGGTCCAGCCGACGGCCGTAAGTGCTCAGCTGATCAGAGAAAGGATCGTCGAGCACACCCATATTCACGCCCTAGCCACGGGCAGGTGAATACAGCCAGGGCGCGACAGACGGACGACCAAAACCGTGACCCACCACCACCGACGTTGGAGTCCCTCAAACTCAATATTTCCATGGATAAGCTCCTACGGAACATGGCGAAACAAGGGGAGTACGTGAGGTGGCCACGACGGGACAAGGCCCCGAAAGCCGACAGAGACACCACCAAGTGGTGCGACTACCACGAGTACCACGGCCACTGGACCCGAGATTGCATCATGCTCAGGAAGGAACTATCTCACCTTATCGCAGAAGAGAGGATCAACGACGTAGCTCCCGATGCTCAAGTACCCAAAAAAGTAATAGAGAGCCTGCAGTCCGAACCGAGAAGAAGAAGGGACCCCCCAACACCCGACAAAGTTGTCAATGTTATCTCAGGGGGTTCAAACATCTACGGCCTCACTTACTCGGCGACAAAGCGTCACGCACGCGAAAGCAGTTTCGATCGCCCACGACGCACTGGTGAAGGATCGACGGGACACGCTATTGTCTTCGACGACAGCGACGCGGACTTCTCCGCCGAACCCCACCACGATGGCCTGGTGATATCCCTGCACATGGGGAACGTGCTAATGAAAAGAGTCCTAATCGATACCGGAAGTTCCACCAACCTAATGACGCTCGATGCTTTGAAGGAGATGGGGTTGTCCGAGAGCGACATCCACAAACACCCTGTTCCACTGGTAGGTTTCAGCGGCGAGGTTAAACACACGGTAGGGGACATTGCCCTCACCACCTTTGCCAAAGGGGTCAACAAGCAGGTCGACTTCCTCGTGGTGGATTGCCCTTCCTGCTATAACGTCATCCTAGGACGTCCATGGCTACACGACATGAAAGCCGTCGCGTCCACTTACCACCAGACTGTGAAGTTCCCAACGCCTTGGGGAGTAAAGGAAATCCGCGGGGATCAAAGGCTGGCTAGGGAGTGCTACAAAGCGGCCCTCAAGCCAACCACCCTAAGACCGGAAGCATAGAAATTACAGAGCGTCACCCCTCCACCAGCACAAATCGAAACTGAAGAAAGAGCGGAGGAGGTGACTCTTGAAGAAGGCAAAGTGGTAAAGGTCGGAGAAAAATCGGAATCCACCATCAAAGAAGAATTAGTAAGGTTCCTGAAAAGTCACAAAGACTGCTTCGCTTGGAGCCATGAAGATATGACAGGGATCGACCCCTCCATCATCACTCACAAGCTCAATGTCGACCCCGAACATCCACCAGTCAAGCAGAAAAGGCGGAGGTTCGCACCAGACCGGTCCAAGCGATCGAAGAAGAAGTGAAGAAGTTGTTAGGAACAGGAAAAATCAAGGAGGTGAAGTACCCAGATTGGCTAGCCAACGTAGTGGTGGTACGGAAGAAAAATGGGAAGTGGCGGGTATGTGTAGACTTCACCGACCTCAACAAAGCCTGTCCCAAGGACTCGTTCCCTCTGCCCCACATCGACACGATGGTAGACGCCACGGCTGGGTACGAACTCTTAACCTTCATGGACGCTTTCAGCGGTTATCACCAAATTCAGATGGAGCCACAGGATCAAGAGAAGACCTCCTTTATTACAGGGCAGGGCACCTACTGCTACCGGGTGATGCCTCTTGGTCTCAGGAACGCCGGGGCAACATACCAACGATTGGTCAACCGGATGTTCAAGGATCAGATTGGTAAAACCATGGAAGCATACATTGACGATATGGTGGTAAAGAGAACAGTAAAGAAGAGGGTTTAAGAAGAGAACCTGCTGATCGGTCCGGGTGTGGTGGTCAAAATTTAAATTTATAAACCGAACCTCAATTGTAGTAGAGAGGTAGGGTGTCGAACACACGGGAGTTCGTGCGTTGAGTGTACCCGAAAGACTAAAAAGAGGTAAAAGAAAGGCAAAACGAGGAAAAACAAGAGAAATCACCTCGGACCGAGACAGGTCACTTCGGTCCGAGGGTGGATCGAGGTCAGAATGGCCGGGACCGACTTACACGACGTCGGGCCCGATGTGCTGGGTACTTCGATTAGGCAAAAATAGTAGATCGGTCTTGGGTTTTTGGGTTCCTTCCGTAACTAGACTTGGGTAATTCCACCCCAATTCAGCCAATAAGTGTTGATCCTTGTTAGATCGAGGTTGCTAGCCTTCGATCCCTCCACTCTACACTTCGACCCAAGGGAGTTTTCACTCTCCTTCAATGTTAGGTCTAGTGATGGGTTAGAGATCACTTTCGCTTACTCTTACCAATCACAAGCCCTAGGTCCCTTGTTTCCACAAGAGAATTGAAGCTCAATGTAGAGAGGATTCATAGATCAAGCACTCAAGGCTATAGAATTGGGGGTTCCTACCCAATCCTAGCTAGGGGTTTTCCCCATAGCCCAAGACTATGGAATCTACTCCATCAAGTAAGAGTACAAAGCAATCAAATGGAAAAGCAAGCAAGTCTCAATCATCAATCTCAAATCAAAGCCAAATTGCATTCAAATCCAAAGTGGTTCACAAGATCCAAGTCTTAATTCTACTAAAACCAAAGGAAAACAAGTACAAACTCACTAATCTCCTCTCTTAGCTCCACCGATTTCCTCCTCTTCTCCTCCTCCTTTCTTCTCCTTGCTCTCCAAGTCTTCCTGAGCCTTTGAGAGTGATTTTTGGTGTGTGTGATTCTCCCTCTATTCCTCTCTAATCACCTCTAATTATCCTCTTCTCTTGATTGGGGACCAAGGAATTCCAAATTAGAAGAAGGGCAAAATTGGAAGATCACAGCATTTGTGCCTTGGAGCCTAATCTTCACGTTTGCCGACTCGGACCGACACGGGGAAACCTCGGGGCCGACGTTGGGAACGTCGGTCCTGTGCTCTGGTGCTCGATCTCGGGCCCGACCTCGTGGTAACTCGATCCTGCGCCTCGATCCTTGTCTCTTCTTGGTTTTCCTTGAGTCCCTCTTCATTGCTTGCATGGCTCTTCCGCTCCTTGACTCCTTTGCTTAGCTCCTCAATAGATGCTCCTCCAAAACGTCCTCAATTGCGCCATTTTACCTACAAATCATAACAAACTCGCATAGTTTCCGAATCTTGAAGAAAACCGGGAACTAAGCTAAAAAGGAATGAAACTAACAAGGAAAGGAATGAAAAACACTTATTTACAAAGGAAATTAACTACTAAAACACCACCAAAATGAGAGACATCAGAATACCCCATACTTAAACTTGCTTGTCCTCATGCAATAACAATATAAGCAAGACCGAAGCACAATTTTCAAGTAAAGCCTCTTATGAAAAACACAAGTAAGAACAAGTGATAGACATTCTAGCAAGATTACGTCATCACACATGATCAAGTGTTCAAGGAATAAGATCTAATGCAACAAAGCCTCACTTTAGGTATGTAAAAATGTGTATCACTCATCATGTGTTTAGGTTTAGCAATGAACACTCAAACTCAACCAACATGCAAGCAAAGACTTTACTATTGAAGCTAATATCACCAATTCCTCCACCTAGAGATGCCTATTATAATGCACACAAAGAATTCGAACTTGGCTCAATGGAGGTCCTCAAAGAGGTTCCATTCGGCTGGGTTGTAATGGGGCTTTTGGTGTTTCTCAAGGTGGGAATCATTTTGGTCTTGTGGTGCTTACAATGGGGATTGAACTTTCTAGTCTCTCGCCAACTTCACCAAATTATTCCACATCCAACTTCACTCATCCAAAAGACTTTGATTCTTTTCTTCTCTTCCCTTTCTTTCACTTAACATTCCACTTCATCTTTACACTACACTTTTTGTTGGATTTTTCACACTTCTCCACTAGGATCGACTTGCACTAACTCGGGCCCGATGTGCACTTTAACTTGGTCGGTACCCTTTTCTTTCACTTAAGCACTTTGCTTTCAATCCACTACATTTTCCAACATTTCTTTCTTTCTTTACACAAAGATGCACTACCCACTTGGTTTATAACTCCATTTCCTGCCCTTCACCAAAGAGAATCTCAACTCTCCAAATATTCTTCAAAACCTCTCACTAAAGTCCAATCCCATAAGGGTCAAGTCATATAAGCTAGGAATCATATTTTTGAGGAGTTTCAAACAAAGGTCTAAGGCTAAAACGGGGCTACAAACAACGGTTTATCTTCAAGGTAGGATATGGAACATTTTTGTGACTAAATGAAATAAAGTTCAAATCAATGTGACAAAGCATAGAACAAATCTCATATTGGTCTTGGAAAATAGATTAGCATGTTTTACTAAGCATGCATGAGCTAATTCACACAAGAAAATGAGGGATATGCAATGTCGAACAAACATCCCTAAAATGGCCAAAAATAATTTCACAAGGTTCACTCATACTTAGTTGCATCAAAACTCATCCAAGAACTCATGTGCTCAATAAAAACAAGCAAGATATCACATCACATTAAAAGCAACATCCATTTAGAGGCTAAACTATCCAAAAATATGCAAAGGAATTTACATGCTCACATCATCATTAGCTCTCTTTGGACATCTAAGATGGGAATTCCTAGTCCAAAAACAAAATCTTTTTGTCATTTTCACACAATTTTTCAAATTTTTATGAATTTTTTTCCAAAATTTTTCTCAAACACAAAACAAACAAACTCATCCATTCATGCCATAAAATTCAATCATCATTCATGCATCACATCATGCCACTATCCCAAAATGAAACATCCCTTAAACAAAACAAGAACAAACACATGAAACTACACATGGAACTATGAGCTACTAACCCACCCCATACTTAAAATTTTGATATCCTCATCAAAAGAAATCAAAACTCAAAAGTAAAAACAAGAGTAGAGAAAGCTCACAATTCCTTATTCTTGAATGGCATGTTGAGGTTTAGTTCGGAGAGTGGCCACGGCGTCTCCTTTGAAGCCGTGCTTGCCGCTCGCGCTCATACACTTGGTCGTGGAAAGGATCTTGACTTGGCGGTTGAATTTGTGGGGCGGGACGCATCCATTGATCTTCACGGGAAGAGAAGTTCCCGGTTATCCACTCATTGAAACTCTCTTGGACGCTCCATCTTTGGTCCTCGACCGCCCTCAAGTCGTCCACATCACGTCTAGTGTAAGCGATGTTGCGGTTCACCTCTTCAAATTGAGCTTGGAAATCTTCTTGGTGGTGGAAAAGTTGTTGTTGTTGGAAGTTGAGGTGTTGTTGTTGAAGGTTGATTTGGTGTGCCTCTTGAAGCATGCTAGATTGCTGTAGTTGGAGATGCGCCATTTGGTTGGCCAAGAAGTTCATGTCCACCGATTGTTGAGGCTCGGGGAACACCATTCCGGGCCCATACCATTGGGCATACCCTTCATACCCTCCATAGCTTGGTGGTTCTTGTCTTGCTCCACTTCCCTCACCCCTCTCGAATTGGCTCGGGACCGGATCGGGCAAAAAGACGTCGGACCGACGTTGATGAATGTCGGGCCCGACATGGGATGCACCTCGGTCGAGTAGTGTTGGTGCGTGGTTGGTGAGCAAATTGTGGTAACCACCCTCTTCTTCTTCTTCTCCTTCTCTAGGCAAGTCCACGTCCATGTCATCTCTTCTCACGAACTCAGATTGGTTGGGCTCCTCTTCTTCGGTGCCCGGGGAAGCTTGAGGAGTAGTGAAACGAATGTGTTGTGCTCGTCTCCTACACTCAAGTGTCCCCTCCGGCTCTCCATAAGGATTCTCCTTGCCTACCCACACTTCATACCAATTGTAATAGCTCGTGAGGTCGAAGAGTCGAGGTCCCAAAGGAATATGCACCTTGTCGAAGTTGGAGTGTGGGGCTAGGTAGGTGGTGGCGCCGGTCACTTGCTTCTCCTTGATGATGTTGGCCTTCTTGAAGTACTTAAGGTCCATGAACTCTACACTATTTGGGGCCGGCGTGTAGGTAGACAAGTCCACCTCAAGACGATGAGCCAAGCGGGCTATCATGCCTCCAAAATAGATCCATGAGGAACTTTGGAAATCCCTCACCATCTTCACCCATTCCCATGTGAGGTTCATTGGCTTCTCATTCTCAAACAACATCTCATAGAGTAGCATGGCCTCCTCCTTCATTGGCTTGCTCAATTCATGCCTAGCAAAGATGGAACAACCCAAGGCTCGGATCATGACTCGGAAGAGTGGATTTGCTATCTCATTTGTCGATGCACCTTTCCTCATCTCACTTCTTCCGGCTACAAACTTCCAAAGATAATCTACCTTCTCATTATCAACATAGGCCTCATCTCTCGGAAGTGGGAACCCAAGGTAGGTAGCCAAGTTCCGGAGAGAGAGTTCTTGCAATTCGTTGCCCATTTAGAAGGAGATCATGCCTTCACTTTCGACTCCTTCATATGTGCACTTGAAAGTCGCCATGAACTCGGACGTCAAGGCGGGGTAATGAGTGTTGTTGCACCTTAGCAAGACATTGAGCCCAATGTGAGAATAGCACCGAGTAAGAGCCTCTTCCATGCACATCTTTCTAATGGACTCCCAATCTAACCACCGAGTGTGGTGAGATAGACCTATGAGTCGCTCATACTCTCTAGCCACATCATCATCTTCGAAACGCACATCGTCCATCCTTTGGACTCCCTTGGACGATTTCTTGGACTTTCTTGTTGCTTTCTCCATCCTTGAAGAAGATGCTCGGGTAGTCATGGTACCTACGCACAATCAAGACAAAGAACTCCAAGATAAAATCTATACAATCACAACAAGATCACATGATTCCTCAACAAACAACTCATCATGCAAAGAGATAACCCCATACTTGCTCTTAATACACTCAATCCACAAAATCCAATATGTGTGAGCAAAGAATCACATAACAATGGTCAAGCTACAAGATATATCATAATAAACATGCTTTTACCAACAATCAAGCTCATGAATCCTAAAGGTCGCACAAGAGAAAATCGAAAAGCATAGGACCGATCAACACAGCACATCGGGTCCGAGGTTCTCAACCTCGGTCCGAGTCTTGGACCGACTTTCAACGTCGGTCCCGAGGTTCTGGGTACCTCGGGCCGACTCTAATCCGACATTTCTTCCTAGTTTCACCCATAAAACACTCTATCATGCTCCTAAAATCCAAAATCAACCATTTCTCATCATCAATCGAAGTTCCAAGTAGGTGGTAGCAACAATGAAGCACAAATTCTACTATGCATGCAAATCACCATGGATACTCAAGATCTAAGCTCACTCAATCATGGAAAATCTCAAATCTAGCAATGAAAGCATGAAATTCACAAGGAATCAAGTAGAGATTGAGATTCACATACCAAATTTTGAAGAAACAAAGACTTCTAGCAATAAATTTCTTAGAACCCAAATTTCTCTTCTAGATCTAGAAGAGGGATGAAAAACTATGGGATTTTGGTTGAGATTTTTGGCTTGTGGATCGATGTTTGAGGATTCTAGGGGTATGGATCGAGATTTGTGGTGAGATTTGCTTGAGGTTCGAGTATGGTGGAGGTAATGGATCGAATTGGGGGTTTTTGAAGGTGCTTGGTATTTTGGGAAGGTGGTTATGAGGGTGATGAGTGTTAGGTATGGGAAAGAGGGCTTAAATTGGGTAGAAGACAAAGTTAGGTCAGAAGGGTATAATAGGAATTTCCACAAAATCAAGACCAAAGTTGCCGGCCAAAGAGGACCGATGTTGGGGACCTCGGGCCCGAGGTACTGGGTACCTCGGTCCTACCCGGTTTGGCTTCCTAAAAATCCCTTGTCTTGGCAACTTTCTAGCCACAAGTCCTTTTATTATTTTCACCAATACCACACATGATCATGAAGCTCACATAACACACAATTTCACAAAACACATGCTAAAGAGAGATTAGAAAGAATCTAAGCTAAGGCAAAGAAAAAACAAACTAGAAACTACGAAAATGAACCTACTAAACTCGGGTTGCCTCCCGAGGAGCGCTTCTTTTAAGTCACTAGCTTGACTTCTAACCTCTACCCTTTAAGGAGGGTGAAAAACGGTGAATTGATCATCCTTGTCATATGCATCTCCATTCTCCTCATAGCCATAGTACCACCATTTGTGTTTGATGAAAGTGTGGCATCCAACTTCTCCTTTGTCCTCCAAAGTGTAGGTTGGCAATTCTTGCATCATCTTCACTTGATCTTCATTACCTACACCACAAAAGTCTTAAGAATTTCTAGGGGACTCAATGACATTATAACTCAAGTCTTCTTGCAAATCACTCAAGCAAAGGTAGTCATCCTCTAGATCCTCTTTCAAATCACTTAAACAAATGTAAGAGTCTCCCACATCAAAAGTATACGAAGAAGGATACTCTTCATGGCTTCTTGGGCTATCTCTATCTCTTGGTTCTTCATGGTTCTCCAATGGATCTAGCAACTCTCTTTCTTGCTCTTGAACATAAACCATGTCATGATCTCTCAATGGTCCTTCTTCCTCTCTTGTGGGTTCCAACTCCTCTCACTTGCGCTTGGCACTTTCCTCCAACTTCAAGATTGCCAAAGCATCCGGTTCATTAAGAGCCTTGTTGAAATGGAACTCCACTTTTTCCTCGCCAATCTTGAAAGTCACATTTCCATTTCTCACAACGAATTTAGCACCCGCCGTAGCTAGAAACGGCCTTCCAAGAATAATAGGCACCATCGGATCTTCTTTCACGTCAAGAATTACAAAGTCATCGGGGACAAAATACCTCCCAACTCGAACCGGGACGTCATCTAGAATTCCGGTGGCCTTTGTTGATGAACCATAGGCCATAGTAAGACTCATATCAACCGATTCTATATCTCCGAGGTTAGCCCTTCTCCATATGCTCATAGGCATAACCGATATGCTCGCTCCTAAATCACAAAGAGCCTTGAAGTTTTGGGATCCAATCCCCACGGTGATGGCAAATCTTCCGGGATCACCTAGCTTTTGAGGTAGCTCCAAGATCTTCACCTCATCTTGCATCTCAACAATCAACCTCTTGTTGCTCAAGGTTTCCTTCAAGAACTTTGCATAGGATGGCATCACACTTAGAGCATCGGTGAATGGGATGGTGATGTTCAAGCCTTGCAAAAGCTTCAAGAACCGCTTGAACTTGCCCTCAACAATCTCCTTGGGCTTCTTCAAAGGATATGGAAGTGTTGTGCCACCTTGTTTCTTGGTTGGATCCACCTCCTTGGACCGATCTTGGCTTCTCTCAACATTTTCGGCTTGGATCGACTTCGGATCAATCTCGGGACCGACTTCAGGAACCTCGGTCCTGGGGCAGGGAATTTCTGGGTAACTCGGGCCGACTTCAGGGCATGTCGGGCCCGAGTTATGCTCAACCTCGGTCCAACTCAGGGGACCTCCTTCGTCTACTGGATCGATGTCTGGGCACGTCGGGCCCGAGGTGCTGGGCAACTCGGTCCGACCTTCTTCTCTTGTCCTTGGAACGTGTGGCTCGGGCAAACTCCGTCCACTCCTCAATCCTATGGCTCGAACTTTATTTTGTTGTTGTTGAGCACGGGGATTCTCCTCGGGTCGGCCCGGGAGTCTCCCTTCCTCTCTTGGAAGTTGATTCGCCATGTGAACAAATTGGTTGTCCACTCTTCTTCTCCATACACCAAACTCTTTGAATTGGGCACCCATTTCATCAACTCTTCTCTCAACGTTGGTGAATTGATTCTTCAAGTCCTTGAACTCGCCTCTCATCTCTTGTGCCCATTGTGGAGTTTGCTCATAGAAACCCGGAGGTCGGTATGGTGGTGGTTGGGCCCTTGGCTCGTTTTGGTTGAAGTTGTTGTTGTAGCCACTAGCTTGGCCTTGGTTCCATCTTCCTCCATTGTTGAAATTGGCTCTCCCTCCGAAGTTCCTTTGAACATAGTGAGCCTCCTCAATTTGCTCGGCCAATCGAACTTGGCGCTCATTTGGGCACTCTTGGGCTCCATGCTTCAAAGAACCACACTCTTCACAAGCTCTTGTGTTTTGTTGGAGATGACCCATCTTCCTCCTCATCTTGTTCAACTCATCCTCCAAGAATTGGATCTTCACGTCTTTATCCACCTCTTCACTTTTTGGATCGTAGAGCCTCTTCGGACCGTCTCCATGGACTCTCACTTCCTTGTTCACTTGATTGACTCCATACATGGCTTCATAATCGGAGAGCTTGTCTAGCAACTCCCACGCTTGGTCCGGAGGCAAGTCAATGAACCCACAATCGGTGTGAAGGTTCAATTTATATATCCTTGGTGGCGGGGTTGATTCCTTGGAAGAATATGTCTTGAAGGATATAGGGTTGTTGCCCATGCGTTGGACATGCCCTCAACATTTCTTTGAACCGATCCCAAGCCTCGAAGAGTGGCTCGTGAGCTCCTTGTTGAAAGCTTGCTATCTTCCTTCTAAGCTCCGTCGTCTTGGTGGGTGGGAAGAACTTCATCAAGAACGCTTCATTGAGAGCCCTCCATGATGTGATGGAACGAGGTGCTTGACTCTCCAACCAATGCAACGCCTTGCCTCCCAACGACCACTTGAAGGCCGTGAGTGGCACGTACTCAAGTGTCTCATCGTCCGTTGAGATGGTCTCACATAGGTCCTTGAATTGCTTCACATGCTCGATCGGGCACTCATTCGGTCTTCCTTGGAATTGCTCTCTCTTGATGAGTGAGATAAATTGAGTTTTGATCTCAAAATTCTTTGATACTTCCGGCAAGACGATGGCCGGTTCCGGAACCTTCAACTCCTGCTGCATGTATTGTCTAGCATTCCGGGGTTGAGTGTTGATTTGAGCCTCCAATCTCATCCTTTGCTCACGCTCTCTCCTAGCCTCGGCATCTCGGTTCGCCATTTCAAGTTGCATTCGAGCCATGTCGGCTCTCATCCTTTCAACCTCCTCATCACGGGCTTGATCCACCATCCTCTTCTTCTTTCGGGCTTGTTTTAGAATACTCTCCGGGTCACACACAAAGTCGAGCTCAAGTGTTCCTCGGACGGTACGAGCTCGCATGCACCTACAACCAAAGACACAAACAAAACCGAATCAAAACAAACAAGGGGTTTGGGCTAGTCCCTCACCCAAATCACTACCAAATCAAACGCTCAACAAAAGAGGGTACCTCAAACAAGTAGAACTCCCCGGCAACGGCGCCAAAATTCTGATCGGTCCGGGTGTGGTGGTCAAAATTTAAATTTATAAACCGAACCTCAATTGTAGTAGAGAGGTAGGGTGTCGAATACACGGGAGTTCGTGCTTTGAGTGTACCCGAAACACTAAAAAGAGGTAAAAGAAAGGCAAAACAAGGAAAAACAAGAGAAATCACCTCGGACCGACACAGGTCACTTCGGTCCGAGGGTGGATCGAGGTCAGATTGGCCGGGACCGACTTACACGACGTCGGGCCCGATGTGCTGGGTACTTCGATTAGGCAGAAATAGTAGATCGGTCTTGGGTTTTTGGGTTCCTTCCCTAACTAGACTTGGCTAATTCCACCCCAATTAAGCCAATAAGTGTTGATCCTTGTTAGATCGAGGTTGCTAGCCTTCGATCCCTCCACTCTACACTTCGACCCAAGGGAGTTTTCACTCTCCTTCGATGTTAGGTCTAGTGATGGGTTAGAGATCACTTTCGCTTACTCTTACCAGTCACAAGCCCTAGGTCCCTTGTTTTCACAAGAGAATTGAAGCTCAATGTAGAGAGGATTCATAGATCAAGCACTCAAGGCTATAGAATTGGGGGTTCCTTCCCAATCCTAGCTAGGGGTTTCCCCCATAGCCCAAGACTATGGAATCTACTCCATCAAGTAAGAGTACAAAGCAATCAAATGGAAAAGCAAGCAAGTCTCAATCATCAATCTCAAATCAAAGCCAAATTGCATTCAAATCCAAAGTGGTTCACAAGATCCAAGTCTTAATTCTACTAAAACCAAATGAAAATAAGTACAAACTCACTAATCTCCTCTCTTAGCTCCACCGATTTCCTCCTCTTCTCCTCCTCCTTTCTTCTCCTCTCTCTCCAAGTCTTCCTTGAGCCTTTGAGAGTGATTTTCGGTGTGTGTGTGATTCTCCCTCTATTCCTCTCTAATCACCTCTAATTATCCTCTTCTCTTGATTGGGGACCAAGGAATTCCAAATTAGAAGAAGGGAAAAATTGGAAGATCACAACATTTGTGCCTTGGAGCCTAATCTTCACGTTTGCCGACTCGGACCGACACGGGGCAACCTCGGGCCTGACGTTGGGAACGTCGGTCCTGTGCTCTGGTGCTCGATCTCGGGCCCGACCTCGTGGTAACTCGATCCTGGGCCTCGATCCTTGTCTCTTCTTGGTTTTCCTTGAGTCCCTCTTCATTCCTTGAATGGCTCTTCCGCTCTTTGACTCCTTTGCTTAGCTCCTCAATAGATGCTCCTCCAAAACGTCCTCAATTGCGCCATTTTACCTACAAATCATAACAAACTCGCATAGTTTCCGAATCTTGAAGAAAACCGGGAACTAAGCTAAAAATGAATGAAACTAACAAGGAAAGGAATGAAAAACACTTATTTACAAAGGAAATTAACTACTAAAACACCACCAAAATGAGAGACATCACCTGCAAAATCCCGAAAACCGAGGGTTGACCACAACGTCAAATCGTATAAATGCACTATTCAAAATTTGAAAGAGTTCAAAATCCGAACGCTGCATTTAGGGGTATTGTTGGGCCCGGATTTTCCTCACAAAAGTATCGAGACCCGGTTGGTACTTCTTCGTTACTTCTTCAGAGCACAGCGAGAGACGGCAAGGACCGAAGTCGGTTAAACAAGATAGAATTGAAGATATAAGATAGATCCCTTCAAGATATTCCGTTAGGATTACGATTAGCTAGAATCTTGTATTTTCATATCTTTTCCCACAAGATAAATCGATCCTAAAGGGCACTATATAAATCAATTGTAAGCCCTAGAGCAAGATTACGCTCTTCTACACATTCAATCATACTCTGAATACAATTCACGAGCTTTTGCATCATACTTGTTCTTCGTGATTCACCTCGATCAGGCCCGATCTAGGTCAGGATTCCCTTGGGTGAATTTTGGCTCAAACAGTTGGTATTTTGGGAAGGTGGTTATGAAGGTAATGGGTGGTAGGTATGAGAAGGAAGGCTTTAAATGGGTAGGAGACAAATTTAGGTCAGAGGGGTATAATGGGCATTTCCAAAAAATCAAGACCAAGGTTGACCGGCGTAGTCGGACCGACATTGCCAACGTCGGGCCCGAGGTCCTGGGTACCTCGGTCCGGCTCGGTTTGGCTTCCTAAAATTCCCTCTTCTTGGCAATTCTCTACCCACAAGTCCTTTCATTATTTTCACCACTACCATACACAATCATGAAGCTCATTTAACACACAATTCCACAAAACACATACTAAAGAGAGATTAGAAAGAATCTAAGCTAAGACAAAGAAAAATAAACTAAAAGCTACGAAAATGAACCTACTAAGCTCGGGTTGCCTCCCGAGGAGCGCTTCTTTTAAGTCACTAGCTTGACTTCTAACCTCGACCTTCACAGAGGGTGAAAAATGGTGAATTGATCATCGTTGTCATGTCCATCTCCACGCCCCTCATAGCCATAAAACCACAATTTGTGATTGATGAACGTGTGGCCTCCAAATTCTCCTTCACCTTTCCCTTCCAAAGTGTAAGTTTGCACTTCTCGCTCCTTCTCAACTTGAACTTCATTCCCTACACCAAAAACATCTAGAGAATTTCTAGGAGATTCAATGACATTATAGCTCAAATCTTCTTTCAAATCACTCAAACAAATGAAACTATCCTCTAGATCCTCTTTCAAGTCACTCAAATTAATATAAGAGTCTCCCACATCAAAAGGATACGAAGAAGGATACTCTTCATGGCTTCTCGGGCTATCTCCACCTCTTGACTCCTCATGGTGCTCAATTGGATTTAAGAACTCTCTTTCTTGCTCTTGAACATTGACCATGTCATGATTCCTCAAAGGTGCTTCTTCCTCTCTTGTGGCTTCTACCTCCTCTCTTTTACGCTTGGCACTTTCCTCCAATTTCAAGATCGCCAAAGCATCCAATTCATTAAGAACTTTGTTGAAGTGAAACTCTACCTTATCCTCGCCAATCTTAAAAGTCACCTTTTCATTCTTTACATCAAATTTGGCACCCGCCGTGGCTAGAAACGGCCTTCCAAGAATAATGGGCACCAACGGATCTTCTTTCATGTCAATGATCACAAAATCGTCGGGGACAAGATACCTCCCAACTCTAACCGGGACGTCATCTAAGATTCCGGTGGCTTTTGTGGATGAGCCATCGGCCATAGTAAGACTCATGTCAATCGGTTCCATATCTCCGAGGTTAGCCCTTCTCCAAATGCTCATGGGCATAACCAATATGCTTGCTCCTAAATCACAAAGAGCCTTGAAGTTTTGGGATCCAACCCCCACGGTAATTGCAAATCTTCCGGGATCACCTAACTTGTGAGGTAGCTCCAAGGGCTTCACTTCATCTTGCATCTCCACAATCGACCTCTTCTTGCTCAAAATTTCCTTCAAGAACTTTGCATAGGATGGCATCTCACTTAGAGCGTCGGTGAATGGGATGGTGATGTTCAAACCTTGCAAGAGCTTCAAGAACCTCTTAAACTTGCCCTCCACAACTTCCTTAGGCTTCTTCAATGGGTAAGGAAGAGTTGTGCCACCTTGTTTCTTGGTTGAATCCACTTCCTTGGACCGGCCTAGACCTCTCTCAAAATTTTCAGCCTGGATCGACTTGGGATTGACATCGGGACCGATGTGCGGAACCTCGGTCCTAGGGCAGGGCAAATCAGGGAACGTGGTCCGACTACAAGGCATGTCGGCCCCGACTTCCGCTCATCCTCGGTTTGGGTCAGGGCACTTCCTCCATCTTCTGGATCGACATCTTGGCACGTCGGGCCCGAGTTACTGGGCAACTCGGTCCGACTCTCTTCTCTTGTTCTTGGCATGTGTGGCTCGGGCAAACTCCTTCCACTCCTCAATCCTATGGCTCGAACTTCGTTTTGTTGTTGTGGGGCACGGGGATTCTCCTCGGGTCGGCCCGGGAGTCTCCCTTCCTCTCTTGGAAGTTGATTTGCCATGTGAACAAATTGGTTGTCCACTTGCCTTATCCATACACCAAACTCCTTGAATTGGGCACCCACTTTATCAACTCTTCTCTCCACATTGGTGAATTGATTCTTCAAGTCCTTGAACTCGCCTCTCATCTCTTGTGCCCATTGTGGAGTTTGCTCATAGAACCCCGGAGGTCGGTATGGTGGTGGTTGGGCCCTTGGCTCATTTTGGTTGTAGTTGTTGTTGTAGCCATTGGTTTGGCCTTGGTTCCACCTTCCATTCCCTCCATTGTTGAAGTTGGCTCTTCCTCCATAGTTTCTTTGAACATATTGTGCCTCTTCGATTTGCTCGGCCAAACGAACTTGACGTTCATTGGGACACTCTTGAGCTCCATGCTTCAAAGAACCACATTCTTCACATGCTCTTGTGGTTTGCTTGAGATGATTCATTTGCCTCCTCATCTTGTTCAACTAATCTTCAAGGAATTGGATCTTCACATCCTTATCCACCTCTTCATTCTTTGGGTCGTAGAGCCTCTTTGCACCTTCTCCTTGGACTCTTGCCTCCTTGTTGACTTGACTCACTCCGTACATGGCTTCGTAATCGGATAGCTTGTCTAGCAACTCCCACGCTTGCTCCGGTGGCAAATCAATGAACCCACAATCAGTGTGAAGGTTCAACTTGTCCTTGGTGGCGGGGTTGATTCCTTGGAAGAATATGTCTTCGAGAGCATAAGGTTGTTGCCCATGCGTTGGACATTGCCTCAACATTTCCTTGAACCGATCCCAAGCCTCAAAGAGTGGCTCGTGGACTCCTTGTCGAAAGCTTGCTATCTTCCTTCTAAGCTCCGTTGTCTTGGTTGGCTGAAAAACTTCATCAAGAATGCTTCGTTGAGAGCCCTCCATGATGTGATGGATCGAGGTGCTTGGCTCTCCAACCAATGCAATGCTTTGCCTCCCAACGACCACTTAAAGGCCTTGAGTAGCACGTACTCAAGTGTCTCATCATCCGTCAAGATGGTCTCACATAGATCCTTGAATTGCTTTACATGCTCGATCGGGCACTCATTCGGTCTCCCTTGAAATTGGTCCCTCTTGATAAGTGAGATGAATTGAGTTTTGATCTCAAAGTTCTTTGACACCTCCGGCAAGACAATGGCCGGTTCCGGCACCTTCAACTCCGGATGCATGTATTGTCTTGCATTCCGGGGTTGGGTGTTGATTTGAGCCTCCAATCTCATCCTTTGCTCGTGCTCTGTCCTTGCCTCGGCATCTCGGTTCGCCATCTCAAGTTGCATACGAGCCATGTCGGCCCTCATCCTATCAACCTCCTCATCACGTTGTGCTTGGTTCTCCATCCTTTTCTTCTTTCGAGCTTTCTTGATATTGCTCTTCGGATAATGCTCTCCGGATGGAACGAGCTCGCATACACCTATAACCAAAGACACAAACAAAAACCGAATCAAAACAAACAAGGGGTTTGGGCTAGTCCCTCACCCAAATCACTACAAAATCAAAGACTCAACAAAAGTTGGTGCCTTAAACAAGTAGAACTCCCCGGCAACGGTGCCAAAATTCTGATGGGGGTCGTCCGGATCGGATAATATCAAAATTTAAATTTATAAACCGAACCCCAATTGTAGTATAAGGGTAGGGTGTCGAACACACGGGAGTTCGTGCGTTGAGTGTACCAAGAAGACTAAAAAGAGGTAAAAGAAAGGCAAAAACAAGGAAAATCAAAGGGAACAACCTGGACCGACTTTGGTCACTTCGGTCTGAGGTTGGATCGATGCGAGTTTGGCCGGGACCGACACTGTGCAAGTCGGGCCCGATGTATTGGGTAACTCGGTCTTGGCAAATATGGTAGATCGGTCTTGGGTTTTTGGGTTCCTTCCCTAACTAGACTTGGGTGATTCCACCCCAATTCAGCCAATAAGTGTTGATCCTTATGAGATCGAGGTTGTTTGCCTTCGATCCCTCCACTCTACACTTCGACCTTAGGGAGTTTTCACTCTCCTTCGATGCTAGGTCTAGTGATGGGCTCGAGATCGCTTTCGCTTACTCTTACCAACCACAAGCCCTAGATCCCTTGTTCTCACAAGAGAATTGAAGCTCAATGTAGAGAGGATTCATAGATCAAGCACTCAAGGCTATGGAATTGGGGGTTCACACCCAATCCTAGCTAGGGGATTCCCCCATAGCCCAAGACTATGGAATCTACTCCAAAAGTAAGAGTAAAAAGCAATCAAATAGCAAAGCAAGCAAATCTCAATCATCAAACTCAAATCAAAGCCAAATTGCATTCAAATCAAAGGGGTTCTCAATATCCAAGTCTCAAATCCACTAAACAAAAGCAAAACAAGTTCAAACTCAATAATCTCTCCTAGAACTCCACCGATTTCTCTCCTCTTCTCCTCTTCCTTTCTCTCCTTGCTCTCCAAGTCTTCCTTTGAGCCCTTGAGAGTGATTAGATGTGTATCCCCTCTAAACTCCTCTAAGCTCCCTCTAATTATCCTCTCCTTTGATTGGGGACCAAGGAATTCCAAAATTAAAAGAAGGGCAAAAGTAGAAGATCACCATAATGTGCCTTGGAGCCCAATCCTCACTTAAGCCGACTTGGATCGACACGGGTAGACCTCGGGCCCGACGTTGCCAACGTCGGTCCGAGCCTCTAAAGCGCCAACTCGGGCCCGACTTGCTGGGCACGTCGTTCCGGGGCTTCGATCCTCTTCTTTCCTTGGTTTTCCTTGAGCTCCTCTTCGTTCTTTGCATGGCCCTTCCGCTCCTTTGCTCCCTAGCTTTGCTCCTCCTTAGAAACTCCTCCAAAACGTTCTCAAATGCACCATTTTACCTACAAAACACAACAAACTCGCATAGTCTCCGAATCTCATAGAAAATCGGGAACTAAGCTAAAAAGGGACAAAACTAACAAAGAAAGGAACAAAAGACACATATTTACAAGGAAAATTAACCACTAAAACACCACGAAAATGAGAGACATCAGAATACCCCATACTTAAACTTGCTTGTCCTCAAGCAATAACAATGTAAGCAAGATCGAAGCACAATCTTCAAGTAAAGCCTCTTATGAAAAATACAAGTAAGAACAAGTGATAGATATGCTAGCAAGATTACATCATCACACATGATCAAGTGTTCAAGGAATAAAGTTTAATGCAACAAAGCCTCACTTTAGGTATGTGAAAATGTGTATCACTCATCATGTGTTTAGGCTTAGCAATGAACACTCATACTCAACAATCATGCAAGTAAAGACTTTACCATTGAAGATAATATCATCAATTCCTCCACCTAGAGATGCCTATTACAATGCACACAAAGAATATGAACTTGGCTCAATGGAGGTCCTCAAAGAGGTTCCATTCGGCCGTGTTGTAATGGGGCTTTTGGTGTTTCTCAAGGTAGGAATTATTTTGGTCTTGTGGTGCTTACAATGGGGATTGAACTTTCTAGTCTCTCACCAACTTCACCAAATTATTCCACTTTCAACTTCTCTCACCCAAAAGACTTTGATTTTCTCTTTTTCTTCTCTCAACCTACATTTTCACTAAACATTCCACTTCATCTTTGCACTACACTTTTTGTTGGATTTTTCACACTTTACACATAGGATCGACTTGCACACTAACTCGGGCCCGATGTGCACTTGAACTCGGTCGGACCCTTTATACTTCACTTAAGCACTTTGCTTTCAATCAACTACTTTTTTCCAACTCTTCTTTCTTTTCTTTTTCACTTTAAGCTTCACAAAGATGCACTACCCACTTGGTTTGTACTCCATTTCTTGCCTTTCACCAAAGAGAATCTCAACTCTCCAAATATACTCCAAAACCTCTCACTAAAGTCCAATCCCATAAGGGTCAAGTCATATAGGCTAGGAATCATAATTTTTGAGGAGTTTCAAACAAAGGTCTAAGGCTAAAACGGGGCTACAAACAACGGTTTATCTTCAAGGTAGGATATGGAACATTTTGTGACTAAATGAAATAAAGCTCAAATCAATGTGACAATGCATAGAACAAATCTCATATTGGTCTTGGAAAATAGATAAACACCTCAATAGCAAGTTTTACTAAGCATGCATGAGCTAATCACACAAGAAAATGAGGGATATGCAATATGAACAATCATCCCTAAAATGGCCAAAAATCATGTCATAAGGGTCACTCTAGCTTAGTTGCATCAAAACTCATCCAAGAACTCATGTGCTCAATAAAAACATGCATGATATCATACCACATCAAAAGCAACATCCATTTAGAGGCTAAACTATCCAAAAATATACAAAGGACTTTACATGCTCACATCATCATTAGCCTTCATTTGGACATCTAAGATGGGAATTCCTAGTCCAAAACAAAATCTTTTTGACTTTTTCACACAATTTTTCGAATTTTTATGGATTTTTGCAAAATTTTTCTCAAAAACAAAACAAACTCATCCATTCATGCCATCAAATTCAATCATCATCCATGCATCACATCATGCCACTATCCAAAAGAAAACCATTATCCAAAAGAAAACATCCCTTAACAAAACAAGAGCAAACACAAGAAACCTACACATGAAATTATGAGCTACTAACCCACCCCATACATAAAATTTTGATGTCCTCATCAAAACAAAGAAGTCAATACTCAAAAGTAAAGGAGAAGAGTCAAGAGAACTCACAATTTCTTATTCTTGAATGGCATGTTGAGGCTTAGTTTGGAGGATGTCCTCGGCGGCGTCCCCTTTGGAGCCGTGCGCGCCTCTCTCTCTCGTACACATGGGCATGGAAAGGATCTTGACTTGGCGGTTGAAGTTGAGGGGCGGGGCGCGTCCATTGGTCCTCAAGGGAAGAGTAGTTCCCGGTCATCCATTCATTGAAGCTTTCTTGAACGCTCCATCTTTGGTCCTCTACCGCTCTTAAGTCGTCCACATCACACCTCGTGTAGGCAATGTTGCGGTTCACTTCTGCAAATTGGGCTTGGAAGTCTTCTTGTTGATGGGAAAGTTGTTGTTGTTGAAAGTTGAGATGTTGTTGTTGAAGGTTGAGTTGGTGTGCCTCTTGTCGCATGCTTGATTGTTGGAGTTGAAGATGAGCCAATTGGTTGGCTAGGGAGTTCATATCCACCGATTGTTGAGGTTCGGGGAAGACCATTCCGGGCCCATACCATTGGGCATACCCTTCATATCCTCCATAGCTTGGTTTCTCTTGCCTTGCTCCACTTCCCTCTCCTCTCTCATAAGCACTAGGAACCGGATCGGGCAAGTAGGTGTCGGACCGACGTTGATGGACGTCGGGCCCGAGGTGGCTTGCATCTCGGTCGAGTAGTGTTGGAGCTTGGTTGGTGAACAAATTGCGGTATCCGCCATCTTCTTCTTCGGGAGGCGAGTCAACATCCATGGCCTCCCTCCTTGCAAACTCAAATTGGTTGGGCTCTTCATCTTCGGTGTCCGGAGAAGATTGAGGGGTAGTGAAACGAATGTGTTGTGCTCGTCTTCTACACTCAAGTGTCCCCTCCGGCTCTCCATAATGATTCTCTTTACCCGCCCACACTTGAAACTAATTATAGTAGCTTGTGAGGTCAAAGAGGCGTGGCCCCAAAGGAATGTGCACCTTGTCAAAGTTGGAATGAGGCGCTAGATAGGTGATGGCACCGGTTACTTGCGTCTCCTTGATGATGTTGGCTTTCTTGAAATACTTTAGATCCATGAACTCTACACCATTCGGGGCCGGTGTGTATGTGGACAAATCCACCTCAAGACAATGAGCCAAGCGGGCTATCATCCCTCAAAAATAAATCCATGAGGAACTTTGGAAATCCCTCACCATCTTCACCCATTCCCATGTGAGATTCATTGGCTTCTCATTGTGGAACAACATCTCGTAAAGCAACATGGCTTCTTCCTTCATCGGCTTACTCAACTCGTGCCTAGCAAAGATGGCACATCCCAAAGCTCGGATCATGACTCGGAAGAGTGGACTTGCTATCTCATTTGTTGAGGCTCCTTTCCTCATCTCACTCCTTCCGGCTATGTGTCTCCAAAGATAGTCCACCTTCTCGTTGTCAACAAAAGCTTCATCTCTCGAAAAAGGAAATCCAAGGTAGGTAGCCAAATTCCTTAGGGAGAGCTCTTGCAATTCATTGCCCATTTGGAAGGAGATCATACCCTCACTCTCAACTCCTTCATATGTGCACTTGAATGTTGCCATAAACTCGGACATTAAGGCGGGATAATGAGTGTTGTTCCACCTTAGCATCACATTAAGCCCAATGTGAGAATAGCAACAGTCAAGAGCCTCATCCATACTCATCTTTCTAATAGCATCCCAATCTAGCCACCGAGTGTGGTGAGATAGACCCATGAGTCGCTCATATTCTCGAGCCACATCATCATCCTCAAAGCGCACATCATCCATCATTTGCACCCTCTTCGACGACTTCTTGGACTTCTTTGTTGGTTTCTCCATTCTTGAAGAAGATGCTCGGGTTGTCATGGTACCTACACACAGTCAAAGCAAAGAACTACAAGATAAGATCTATACAACCACAACAAGATCACATGCTTTCACAACTTAACAACTTATCACACAAGAAAATGACCCCATTCTTGTCTTCTAGACACTTAATCCACAAAATCCAACATGTATGAACAAAGAATCACACCACAATGGTCAAGCTACAAGATATATCATGAGAAACAAGCCTTAACCAACATTCAACCTCATGAATCCTAAAGCTCATACAAGATAAAGCCAAATAGCACAGGACCGACCAACACAAGACGACGGGCCCGAGGTTCTCAACCTCGGTCCGAGTCTTGGACCGACTTCGCAACATCGGTCCCGAGATTCTGGGCATCTCGACCCGATCCTAAAATCGACTTCTCTACCTATTTCACCCAAAAATCACTCTATCATGCTCCTAAAATCCAAAATCAACCATTTCTCATGATCAATCGAAGTTCCAAGTAGGTTCTAGCATGCATGATCAATAATTAAGCACAAATTCCACTATTCATGCAAATCACCATGGATGCTCGAGGTCTAAGCTCTTTCAATCATGGCAAATCTCAATTTTAGCAATGAAAGCATGAAATTCACAAGGAATCAAGTAGAGATTATCACATACCAAATTTGAAGAATCAAAGACTTCTAGCAATCAAACTCTTTAGAACTCAAATTCTCCTCTTAGATCTAGAAGAGGGATGAAGAACAATGGAACTTTGTTGGGATTTTTAGCTTTTGGATCGATGTTTGGGGATGGCTAGGGTGTTGGATCGAGATTGTTGTGAAGTTTGCTTAGGGATCGAGAGTGATGGAGGTGTGGATCGATTTGGGGGTTTTTGAGGGGAGCATGGTATTTTGGGAAGGTGGTTATGAAGGTAATGGGTGGTAGGTATGAGAAGGAAGGCTTTAAATGGGTAGGAGACAAAGTTAGGTCAAAGGGGTATAATGGGCATTTCCACAAAATCAAGACCAAGGTTGACCGGCGTAGTCGAACCGACATTGCCAACGTCGGGCTCGAGGTCCTATGTACCTCGGTCCGGCTCGGTTTGGCTTCCTAAAATTCCCTCTTCTTGGCAATTCTCTACCCACAAGTCCTTTCATTATTTTCACCACTACCATACACAATCATGAAGCTCATTTAACACACAATTCCACAAAACACATGCTAAAGAGAGATTAGAAAGAATCTAAGCTAAGACAAAGAAAAACAAACTAAAAGCCACGAAAATGAACCTACTAAGCTCGGGTTGCCTCCCGAGGAGCGCTTCTTTTAAGTCACTAGCTTGACTTCTAACCTCGACCTTCACGGAGGGTAAAAAATGGTGAATTGATCATCGTTGTCATGTCCGTCTCCACGCCCCTCATAGCCATAAAACCACCATTTGTGATTGATGAACGTGTGGCCTCCAAATTCTCCTTCACCTTTCCCTTCCAAAGTGTAAGTTTACACTTCTCGCTCCTTCTCAACTTGATCTTCATTCCCTACACCAAAAACGTCTAGAGAATTTCTAGGAGATTCAATGACATTATAGCTCAAATCTTCTTTCAAATCACTCAAACAAATGAAACTATCCTCTAGATCCTCTTTCAAGTCACTCAAACAAATATAAGAGTTTCCCACATCAAAAGGATACGAAGAAGGATACTCTTCATGGCTTCTCGGGCTATCTCCACCTCTTGACTCCTCATGGTGCTCAATTGGATTTAACAACTCTCTTTCTTGCTCTTGAACATTGACCATGTCATGATTCCTCAAAGGTGATTCTTCCTCTCTTGTGGCTTCTACCTCCTCTCTTTTACGCTTGGCACTTTCCTCCAATTTCAAGATCGCCAAAGCATCCGGTTCATTAAGAGCTTTGTTGAAGTGAAACTCTACCTTATCCTCACCAATCTCGAAAGTCACCTTTCCATTCTTTACATCAAATTTGGCACCCGCCGTGGCTAGAAACGGCCTTCCAAGAATAATGGGCACCAACGGATCTTCTTTCATGTCAAGGATCACAAAATCGTCGGAGACAAAATACCTCCCAACTCTAACCGGGACGTCATCTAAGATTCCGGTGGCTTTTGTGGATGAACCATCGGCCATAGTAAGACTCATGTCAACCGGTTCCATATCTCCGAGGTTAGTCCTTCTCCAAATGCTCATGGGCATAACCGATATGTTTGCTCCTAAATCACAAAGAGCCTTGAAGTTTTGGGATCCAACCCCCACGGTAATTGCAAGTCTTCCGGGATCACCTAACTTTTGAGGTAGCTCCAAGGTCTTCACCTCATCTTGCATCTCCACAATCGACCTCTTCTTGCTCAAAATTTCCTTCAAGAACTTTGCATAGGATGGCATCTCACTTAGAGCGTCGGTGAATGGGATGGTGATGTTCAAACCTTGCAAGAGCTTCAAGAACCTCTTAAACTTACCCTCCACAACATCCTTGGGC